>CM060305.1:43468819-43576319 GCA_030674185.1 Monoplex corrugatus | reverse complement strand
TCACCCGGATGGAGACAGGCCTCGCCTTCTCCGTCTATAGAAAGCCGACCCACACGGACCAGTACTTACAATTTGACAGTCACCAGCCACTTGGAACACAAGCTTGGAGTAATCCGCACCCTCACCCACCCAGCGAAGACCATCTGCTCTATCGACACCACTAGAGAAGAAGAGGTGCAGTACATCAAAAAAGTACTCAGTGTGTCAGGATGCCAGAAGTGGGCCTGGGACATTCCGGGGGGCAAGAAAACCATACCCCACCCCTCCACTAACGGCCAACCCCTTCAAGAGGGCACGTCTCCATGCCATACGTCAGCGGCATCACTGAGGCTCTCAGCAGGAAGATCAGGAAGTTGGGAGTCAGTGTCCACGCCAAGCCCACCAATACCATCAGAAGCCAGTTAGTCCACCCCAAAGACAAAACAGACAAATTGGACACATCAGGGGTGATATACAAGATAGACTGCCAGGACTGTGACCATAGTTATATTGGCGAAACTGAGCGCAACTTGCACAAAAGATTAAAAGAACACAAACGTGAGTCCTCTTCAGTGGGAGAACATCTGACCCACACCCAACACCATTTTGAAAAGGAGAATGTGCAAGTTCTCGACAAAGAAGCAAGATGGTTCCAGAAGGGAGTAAAGGAGGCAGTTTACATCGCTGCAAGGAACCCCACCCTCAACCGTGACCAGGGTTGACACAACCTGCCATCGGTGTACTCCTCACTTATTCAGTCACACTGTCGTGAGTTCGCTCACGGCAGTGCGCATTGAAGCCAGTTCTCAACCCAGCAGTTGCGCTGAAGAAGTCGGCAGGATCGCCGATGAAAGCTACGCAGTAAGTAGCCTTTTTTGTAACTGAGAGTCAGGTTCGGCCAGGTAGCCATTATACTTATTTGACATTTTGTGGAGTCAGACAAAGCGAGTGATCCCACTGCAAAATTAAAACTTAACCCTTTGACTCCTGCACACTGTCAACTAGCGTCCTGCATTGTCAACCATGTTACCTAAGCAAAAACTTAACCCTTTGATTCCCTGGTGGATAGGGTGAGGGAATCAGAGGGTTAAGTTTTTGCTGTTAGTGGATAGGGTGGGGGAGTCAAAGGGTTAAAACGGGCATGATAGCTGGGTGATTACACTGGACTTATAATCAAAAGGTCTGTTTTTGATCCTATCTGAGAACTGCCTGTTGAGAAGAAGATGGAGATTCATCCTATCTCCCAAACATCAAATGCGCAGGCCGGCTAGTGCTTGCACCTCCTTTATCTGTGTATATGCATGCAGAATATCAAATACGCTTATTAAAGAGCTACATCAGTATTCATTGGCTTCACATCCACTGAAGACAGAACACACAAACTGAGCAGCACTATGACCTGTGCATTGTGTTTGTTAAATAATGTGCATACTTGGATTTGAAACCAAAACCCAGCTGGGAATGAAAAAACTAACAATGAAAAGAAAAGATTGATGAAAATAAATTATTATAAAATATAAAGTAAGAGGGCCAAACCATTCTATAATGTCCCATTTTATACAAAACATTCAACAACAACAAACATTCATTTCTAACAAACGTATTTTTCATTGCAATTATCTATGCAGCTGAGGAAATGAAAGAGTACAAATATTAAAATTCTCCAATATTGTAATATTTCTTTGGTATCAGTAAAATATTAAGTATTTACGCTGAAAAAGTTATGGAGCCTCTCACTGAGGAAATGTAAAGTAGACGAAACGGTAACGTTTACTGTCGCCAATCAGTCCATTCCAACATTTACAGAAAAAAAAAACCCAGTGAAAAGCCTCGGAAGGTGTTATAGTCATTCCCTGAAAGATATAGTCTACAAAGGGGTAAGGAAACCAAGATAATGGCAGAAGAAAGTTCACAGGTACAGACTGCAAATACAAAATATGGTGCCTGCAGTTCATGCTGATTCCAAAGCTCCTCTGGCCTCCGTTGATATACGTTATCTGCACTATAGCACACTGGAATCAATAGTTGCCTGTGTATTGAAATTATCTGTGCTCCATGTTGCACTCCAAACACACTCTCCCTCACTCTTACCTCGTATCAAACTAGGCCTGCTGGCCATGTGGGAGCAGCCCACTAGGACTTAACTCTCTGGGACTAATCCCATTAGGACTATCTTCATTTGAATCACTATCAGCTCCTGTCTTGCTCGGACTAATTCAACAACTGGTTCATCTGCTGCAAGATACAAGAACACATCATTGCAAGCAACAGCATGTACCATCTGACCAAACATGACATCCTTGACTCCCAGCATGGGTTTAGAGCCAGAAGGAGTTAAGAAAAACCCAACTGCTGACATTATTGCATGACGTCGCCTAAAACCAGGACAATAAACAACTGACAGACATGGCAATTTTGGACTTTTCCAAAGCCTTTGACAAGGTCCCTCACAAACGCCTCCTCCATAAGCTGGACCATTATGGTATATGAGGATCGATGTTGGACTGGATCAAGGCCCCTTTCTTTCTGACTGCTCCCAGATCATCATAGTTGACGGCTAAAAATCTGAGCCAGCACCTGTCATCAGCGGAGTCCCACAGGGACAGTTCTAGGACCCATCCTATTTCTTATCTTCATCAACGATCTGCCTCAGAACATTTAGGCCAACATCAGATTGTTCGCTGATGACTATAGTCTATTCCACCATAAAGACTATGCAAGACTGCAAGATGCTCCAACAAGATCTTAACACACTGTCTGAGTGGGAGCAGCGTTGGGGGACGGACTTTCACCCGGAAAAATGTAATGTCCTGACTTGTTCAACATCAAGAAACCCCATCAACTTCAACTACAAATTACAAGGACGCACTCTGGAACACGTTGACAGCTCGAAATATCTTGACGTCAACATAAGAAGTGACCTTAACTGGAAAGATCATTTAACGAGTCACCAACCAGGCCAACAGTATGGTAGGCTTTCTGAAAAGAAATCTAAAAATATCCAACAAACCACCAAAACCAATGCTTACCTAACCCTTGTACGCCCACACCTGGAGTACTGCTTATCAGTTTGGAATCAGTACAAAGCAGGTCAAAAGAAAAAGACTGAAATGGTGCAAAGAAGAGCAGCACGTTATGTATACAATGATTATGGTTGGACCAGCAGCGTAACATCCATGCTGCAAGAACTAGGTTGGGAATCCCTTGAATCATGGCGGAACAGGCAAAGGCTAACTTTCATGTATAAGATTGTTAATGGCACTGTGGACACCCCCCCCCCCCCCCCCAAATTCCTCAAGAAAGGACCCACCAAAACAAGATCAAACCACTGACACAAATTTGTTCATCTCAGCTCCTCTTCTGACCCATACAAGTTCAGCTTCTTCCCATCAACCATTCCCGCCTGGAACTCCCTGCCTGCAACAGCAGCAGAGGCTCCCTCCTTGGTATCATTCAAGAGGGAGCTCAGCAAAATCCCAGTTTAGACTCCACCCCAACTAGCCTAGTGGTAAATGAAAGATAGGGTTGTGCCAGTCCAGGTCTAGACCTGGGGGTCGCTACGATTACCGGATAAGCCTGTCCAGATACCAGTTTGGGGCTGGTTGGGTCCCCCCACCCTTCCCTCCCCCCCACCCCCCTTTTTTTTTCTGGCCTGCTGCAACATGCTGCCCCAGAGCTGAACTCAGGAGTAAGCAGTTGGGGTTTTGAGGCCACCTTAGATTCCCCTCTATCCTGTTGTTGTCCCAGATAGACCTATTTTTGTGTTTTATCCTACGCCTCTGCGCACACAGGTCAACAATAGTCAAGGATGACGGCTGACCTTACAGATTGAAGATTGAAGGGACCATTGACAGAATTAGTCAAATTGGGTTTTACTCAGGGTTGCACAGAAACTTGCAGCCAAAACTGCTCATGCGTGAAACAATGGTTTAGTCTCAGTGTGATTAGTCCCAATGGATCCTCCCCCATCATACATGTGTCCCCCTCTCTCACCCACACGTCCCTGCCTGTGTGCAAAGGTACTGATGCTTTTTGATTCATCTCATGGATCCCTTCCCTCACTCACATTCCACCCCCCACCACCCGTGGGGATGCTGGGGGCTCTTTCAGAATAATTAGTATTCCCACCTTCTGGAAATTCTGTGCTTGAAATTTCCTCTTTTAAGTCACTCTCTTTGTTTCTGCCTTGTTCCTCTGCTTTCTGATATTTCTTTATCATTTTCTGCCTTGCTGGTCCATTCACCTGCATGTGTTTGGTGAAATCTTTTGTATTTTCTCTTAGGATTGCTAATTGGGTATATGTATTAAGTACATTTTTGGCTCTAGGGAAATGAGATATGCAAAAGCAATTTAGGTAATTTAGACCTGTTTTTATATGTTTTAGTATCCTTAGTTATGTTTATATTTGTGTTCATGTACGTTTATTAGATCCCTTGTGTGATAAATGGATGGAGTAGTCAATGTCAGGGGCATCTCCTTAGATTATGTGCATGAATGCATTGATCATCATCATCATCATGTGCCCTGCCGCATGGCGTTGGCGATCATGGACCTCCATATGAATCTATCCCGTGTCGCTGCAAGTACATATTCCACCCTCTTTGTCCTTTTTCATCCTGCAAGTCCGTCCAATATTTTCTCCTTTGGTCTACCTGGTGTTCTCTTTCCCCCCAGCTTTCCTCTTATGAAGAAGTGCTCTAACTCCCCTTTCCTCATAAAATGTCCTATAAATATTCCTTGTCTTTTCCTAATGGTCTTCTTGTGTCTGCCTCCATCAAGATTGCCTTGTTTGTTTTCTTTGATGTCCATGGAACTCTCAACACTCTTCTTAGAAACCACATTTCAGCTCAATCGTGTTCTTCAATGCATGGATATGAGTACTTAATTTTCTTTTCCTCTTTTTTTCTGTTGAAGTATTATGTGTGTATTGAATAGTTATAGCCCTGATATGATTCTACACAGTCGGCTGGGGTTTAACCAAAATAATAATAACTCACACTCCACATTATGGCATAAGCCTTCTCCCTCCCTCTCCTTCACAGTCCACACCGCCCTCTCACTCACTACCTGCGCCAATGGCCTACAATGCACAAATAGCATACAACAAGTGTATGCACCTATGCAGACAGTTTGCTGTCTGTTGCTAAGAAATGATGGTAAGTTTCAGACTAGTATACTGAGGATACACCAAAAAGTACAAACTTATGCGATGAAAATAATGTAATAAAAGATAAAACAATATAAAATTGATACACAAGGACATATATTTAGTTCTTCTTTCTTTATTCTTACATGTATCAGAAAATACAGTCATAAATCTGTTGTGAAAAGTAGTTTCATTATGCACAAAAACAAACAAAACAACAACAACAAACAAACAAAAAACAAACAAACAAACAAACAAAAAACAGGTAATAAACACCACATCTTGTGAGAGAAAGACAGGACGTTTCCCGATGGAGGATGTGGAGGCAACAACGGAAGAAGCAGTAGGCCGACAACTTTGCTCAGGCAACTAGGTGGCCGTTCACGCGACGTTCCATTCCGAGTTAGCCACAGTACATAATTATTCGGCCTGCTGAATGTCGAAGCGTCGGTCGCTGTTTCCATGGCGACAAGCAATCGGTGATGAAACGGTCGTATGCATAATGACTATAATCCCTGGGAGTGCAAAGGACATTTCGTTGGTTGTGGTTTTGCTCGTCCATACGCCAACAAGAACACTGAGAACATACTTGCATTCATCCGACAGGAGCTTTGTGTTTGGACCATATTGATCGAGAACGAGACTTACGTGCATCGTTCAGGAAGTAAGATGGCGACTTCAGGGGCAGTTCTAAATGAATTCGTGTCTCAGAATGCAGTGATTATTGTGATCACAGGAGTGTTGGCAACCATCATTGCATTAATTGCATATTATGTTGCACGCATATATTTGCCTTCAAACACAACAGACTCTGTGAAAGTTAATTCAGAAACACTACAAAACGAAAGTTCGCTTAGACTTGCTGCTCCCCATACTGACACTACAGTGACAGAGGAGGGACCAGGTAAGGCATGATTTACATGACATGGGTCTGTTATTAAATGTATATTCTTTAAGCATTTTTATGTATATATGATCAAGGAAACATTGGTCAATGCATTTGTGTTTATTGAAGTGTAGTTGTACATTTATTAACCTATAATTAACATATGATGCCATCTCAAAAGGTGACATACAAAATGTGACATCACACCTAAAAATACAACTCTATCTAAAATGAACAATCTTAGAGTCATTTGATTGCTTGAGCTCTGGAGAATTGAGGACAGTAAGTGAAAAGATAGTCGGATGATTAGAAGTTGCATTTTTGCATGACCTTTTGTGCAGCAGTGTACATTGTCGTATGTGACAGCAGACAAAGTGTGAGCGCTGAAAACATCACATAAAAGCAGAAGAAGTAGAAACCTGCACATTACCAAAGAAATTAATCAAAATGTCTGCAAAATCAGATATTTGCATATAATTAATTCAACCATGGATTTTCTGAAATTAAAAAAAAACTTTGTCTGCCGTCACATACGACACAGAGAAAGGAGAAGCAGTTTACATAAAGAAGACACAAGCAACACATGTACTCTAAGTTCAACATAGATTTATTAGAGTCATTATCATTATTGTATTGAACATATTCAGATCTCATATTTTTAAGTTTCAAGTTACAAAGCAGGAGAGGTTCATGTCGTATGTGACATTTATACCAGAGACCAAGCACACAAACTATTTAAAGGCAGTGTGGGTGACCAAAATCATTTGCAAACAACTGGGTCAAACTGAAACAAACATAATGAGCAAATGGTCATGACAATCAACATCAAAAGCCTTCAACTATTTCTCAGATCAGATTTTTCAGTCGTATGTGACGGTGTCTGAAGACAAAGTCAGTCGTATGTGACGGTGTCTGAAGACAAAGTGAATTCAATAAAATGTTTTAAGTTCACAACACCACATGATATATTGTCTGTACCATTAACTAGCTTAACAGAAAACTTCACTACCAACAGTATATATGATTTAAGTTAATTTTGTTCATTTTTAACATAGATTATGAAAATTATAACAAGCTTCATCAGCTGTAATGCAACAAAATTGAGAAACTATTGCACAAATTAAAAACAAAAATCAGCATAATCAGTTAAAGACATAAAATACACTGACTTTTATCAATGGCATTTGTATTCAACACCAACAAACTCCATATTCTTACATGAAAATGTTATGTAAGCACATTCACATGTTGTATGTGACATTCATAGCGGAGACAAAAAGTACAGTAATTAAAACATTGACACGAATTATCCAGATGACTGCTAATGTTGAATACATGATTACAGTGATGTAAAATAACACTAACAGTTGAGTAATTAGCAAAGAACATCATAGTTCAGCATAAGGAGGGAAAAAATGAATAAAAAAAAAGCCAGCATATCCGGAAAGTGGAATGAGCAGCTTTCAGTTGTCCCAGAAGACTTATTGGACATTGTCACCAGTGCACGTACTCAATGCAGTATCATATATAACTTTATTGTTATTGCAACCCAGTTAAAAGAATCAATACAAATCAGCAATTTTTAAGTCAGTTGAAGCTTTTTTTTTAATAAGTCAAAATTATGTTTTGTCTGCTGTCATATACAACGGACAAGTATGGGCAGCAGTTACACATCAAAAAAAGAAAAACACGATTTTACTGCTCTAGTACAAGAAGCCATTCTTATGTACAAGATACTGTTGTATCGGAGCAGAGACAAAAAATGACAAGAAGGCCAAGGGCAGAAGTTTAGTTAATAAAAACAACTGTAGTTGATTGACAAATAAATGATGTGCATAAATGTCCCACTAAACATGCAGTGATAGACAGCGAGGAAGTCCAACTCCCTGTAGAGATTCCCTCAACTCCTAACAAGCTGACCAATTTCAGCATAATAACAGACAAAAAACCCTTGAGGCAAAATTCAAACCAGCTTGAAAAAACTGTTTCCGTTGTGAACTCTTGCTGGCCACAAGCTCTATGTGAACTCTTTCTTTGAGCACATTGGTGCTTTCATCAGATGTATCTTGTTCGCATGGCCAAAAGAAGAGACCTTTTTCCATCTCCATACAGCTGATTCTGATTGTGCCCTCTGGATGAATCATTGTTATTTCGTATACATAGTCTTCTTCTCGCCAAGTTATGAGGAACTGGTCACCAACAGCGACATCTTCAAGTGTGAACCTGTTATAAACAGTGAAGTCCCCACTGACAGTGACGGCATCATTCACACTGTTGATTGGCATGAGTGGTACAAAATGATTTGCCGTCCAGTGTCTGTCCTCAACATCATCCCTGGTTGTTGTCCACATGATGTAGACAGGTATGTCACTGCCGAATCTTGGCTTCAGTATACGGTTGTGAAGTGACTGGTAATAAGCCCATCCCTTCTGTGGGTACACCGAACAAATGGCAACACCAAGAACATTGGCTGCTGCAGCAAGTTGCCATAACCCCATGTTGATGCTTCGGTGCCGCACATACATTATTTCTCTGATAAGAGATGTCCTTACCATGTCGTCGTCAATGGATGATTCTGGGGTAAGCCCTGACCCCTCTGCAAGGATGGCAAGGTGTCTGACCATCCATACCCCTCCCATTCCCTCACCCTGGATGTATCTTTCTAGGCTCTTTGTAAGTTTGCTGACAATCCTGCATCGCACTCAATGTGATGTGTATCTTGCCCATAAACAGACTCAAGCACCTTGGCAGGCAATTGCCATCAGCACCAGTGATGACTCGTGGAGTTGGTGGGGCAGTGGTCTTGGGGCCAATGCGTACACGTAAACCTGACAGAAAGAGATAGTAATTTTCTTTAAAATATGAAATCTGAATAGGCCTATACAGGAACAGCACAAGACAAATTACTTAAAAACTGTCACATACATTTTTGAGAAAGGGGTGGGGAAAGGGTTACTCTAAAGGCCCCATAGAACCTTCTGCGTTCACAGGCTAAAACTCCTGCGGGCACTCCCTATCTAAGCATGTAAATTGACACAACCTAATACCTCATAGAGGGAGTGGATGTTTGCGTGCATGGCCCTTTTTTATCCAGCCATAAAGGCAGCCATACTCTGTCTTCGGGGAGTTGGGGAGAGAGTTTGGAAAAAATACAGGTGAATGGGCTTGAAGGCAGAAATACGAGAGCATGACAGGAAAGAGGAACTCCTAACTACCTAACACAGCAAACTAGATAGCTCCTGTGGTTCCAAAACAGGAGGGGACCCTAATTTCTCAATCCGCAGTACCCCACTGCGGGGCCCATAGAACCACTTGGTCTGTGTTGTGAATGTCACATACGACCAATCAGTTACGGCATATCAGAAAATAATAGGTCTCATGTATGTCAGTATTATTCATTACAATATCATAATAGAGCACTTTGTAATAGAAACACCTGGGATGCAAAGCAAGTAACAAAACTAAAATTGCATTACTTCACAGTCGTTAGTGACATAAGACCAAGTGAGTACAAACCTAGACACTTGGTCTTCCGAAAGATTAGTCACGACCAACCATGCAAATTGCTGAAGCAAAATTATGAATAAAGAGATCATGGAAACTTCGTTATAATTGTTAAAATGTTCGTCAGGCAAGTGCAATACATCGATAATCTGACCTATGGTTGTCAGTAATGATTGTCCTGTGAAATATTTTAGGTTGTTCGTGACACAGACCAAGCCGGAAACTTGGTCTGTTGATAAAACGAAAGTCGTTCGTTCAACCTTTGTTACCATAGCAACATTTTCAACGCTTACATTATCAATCAAAATAACGTTCTGCTGAAACAAAAGCACAAGAACGTCCACTAGATGCTTAGGAATAGGTATTTAAATGTTGTTTGGTTGTTCGTTACTTCTGATCGTACGTTACATATCGTACAACAAAGACCAAAACCAAAAAACTCACCTTCGCGCTTTCTTCCCTCCATCTTGGCAAGAAAAGAATCACGTGACCGTACCGCGAGGTTCCACGGAAGATAATTCTCGATTGAAGCAGACGACGCAGTCGGTGCAGTTTTTCCGAGGCCGAAATTGTCGTACGTGACGAACAGACCAAGGCTTCGGTCAGTGTCGGAAAATCGACCGGACAAGTTAACTACTCAAAAACGATCCGTATGTGTGAAATATTTTGAAAAGAGATCCATAATACAGTTATAATTTACACATGGACTTCGTTTCATTGGCAATTCATAGCCTTTGAGGAGTATATTTTTGATAAATTCAGCGTGACAAAGCATGTCACGTACGAGCATACGGGTTTTCAAATCACATTATTGTTGAAAGAAACGTTGTACACTCATGATTCTTGTGGAAAATCATGATATAATCTTCCATCAGTCACACAAATAACACCACATTCGCTCATATACTGTTTACTGACAACCAAGTAAACACATGATGAATGCTATGTGCAATGTCACAAATTGGAAGATGGATTTACACAACATTGATGAATATTTTCGTTATTTTCACCCACAAAAACATAATACAGCAATTTGGATTTATCATATGTATCTCTCAAATGCTTTCTGAGGCAAATTATATTAAAAGTGTGTGTCAAAGGTTCAAAATTATTTATTATTGAACTGTTGAATAACCATAGTAATAACAGTGGCACCTTTTGAGACAGCATCATATAAATAACAGGTGTATTCATTGAACCTAAGTAAATATTAAACAATACTACTACTAGTCACTTTAGTAACAATCTATGATCTATCATGTAACATCATATTTTTTTTCATAGCTCTCTTCTTACCCAAATATTGTGTGTGTGTGTGTGTGTGTGTGTGTGTGTGTGTGTGTGTGTGTGTGTGTGTGTGTGTGTGTTGCTGTCAAAACCAGGTGTTATCCAAAATTTCAGTTTCAGTTTTAAATTTCTGAAGAAGGTGTCATCCAAAAGTTTTATACTGTGTCAACTGAATCACTCATTGTGATCTATGTGCAAAGAGATGCAGCCATTACAAGTTATTATTGTTGTTGATATTATTATTTTTATTATTGAAGCCTGGATGGTATAGACTGATAATGATATAGTTTGAGACTATCTTTTACCCTCTTGGGTCGTCTCACTTGTTTGACCCTGCATGTCTTGCAGAAATTAATGTGTTTATCCTCTAGTTCATCCAGCTCTGAATGGGTACCTGTCCTTGTTTAGGATATGGGAAGTCAAACCAGCCATGGATGGGTACCAGATCTTGTTTAGGGTAGCAGAAGGCAAAGCATCAAAGGAGTGGGATCCACCTTGAAAATCGTAGAAGGATGACGGCTCTACCTTCTCAGAGGCTAGCAATCTTAAGGCAGCAAAGGTCATGGGACAACAGTCTTGGCCTGCAACATAAATATTGGCCTGTTTGCTGTCCTTTTGAATGGTTCAGTGGCATCAGCATGGTGTTTCCTACATCACATTTCTCCCTGTTACTCATTGCAAGACAAGATTTTGCCAGCACATAGGGTTTTGTGCAGGCTCAAGAAGGTCTGCCAGATAACTTTTGTCAGTGTCATGTATATATATGTGGTTGAGTGCATATGGAAATGTCTGAGTCCAATGAATCCATCACAAACAAACTCTGAACTCCGTGAGATAGCCTTTATTGTAATAATTATCAATAATATTATTGTTACTATTTTCATTTTAATATGAGTAAAATTTATATATATATCACTGGTGTAATTATCATTCAGCCTGAATCAGCTAGACTACTAGCATTTAAGTAACTTGATGTCAGATAGTAATATGATCAAAGAAAATTGTTATGGATAAACTATTTAAACCTTTCACTTTCAGCTGTTTATCTACCTATGGTTCACAGGTCAGTGCATATTAGTGATTTTCTTTTTAGTCTGTGATGCCAGCAGCATCATCCTTGCAGATGTCCAGATCTACTTTGTTGTAGTCTGAAGATTTTTCATTTTGGTCCATTGGATTGAAGGAGAAAATTGTAAATGGCTAATTGGGCATAATTTTCAGCTAAATGACTTTTTATCAGACATGCATGAAAAAAGACAGTGACAAGAATTAAGATGGTCTACTCTATGCCTACCCTGCACCATAGACTACATTGGAAAATGATAGAAACCCTGATCTGACATCAGTCCCACACTTAACACTAGATTCATATTGTAGACACATTGCTTAATACCTTTAATTGACATTTAGATTTTAGTTGACACCTGCATAAAAAGTATTTGATAATGTTGTAATTTAGATTCTAGCTGACATCTGTACAAAAAGTATTTGATAAAGCCAGGGAATTTTCGAATTTCAGAGTGACTTGAATAAGTTAATGTTTTCTGTCTTTAGAATCTGATGACAGCAAACAGCAGCCTGCCATTGACCCAGTACAGTATTGTGAACACATCCAGGGAGAGATCAAGAAAGTCAAACAGAGCGTCACAGCTCGCAAAATCTGTGAATCTTTGTCTGAAGAACAGATAGCTGAGGAAAGACAGAGACAGCATGATCAGCTATCTGAAATATTCAGATTAATGCAGCAGCAAGAGGATAAATTTGGCATCAAGTCAATGGATGAAATGCAAGAGCAGATGAGACTTTATGCTGACCTAAAGTAATGGTTTTGCCAGCTGTACTGTAAGATGTCTTCATTTCTTGGACTACACAGATTTTTTTAAAGCTGTGTAAGCTGCATATTCTAATTTTGGTAGGTTGATTGGATGTAAATATTATGTTCATATTGTGTTGATTGGGTGTTGTACTTGATTAATATGTATCTGTAATAACATATATGTATGCTTTATATAGGTAGTGTCATGAGAGAAGCTACTAATCAATGGAGAATAAACCCAACACTAAAGAAAAAAAGCTCCCATATACACTGTGTCAGATTTTTGCTACGAATTACTGTAAATCAAAGGATTCAGCATCTCAAGAAACTGCACACAATGTCTAACAAATTGCTCAGTATGTCATATAGCTTGATACTAACATGATAGATATTTTGGCCAGCATTCTACGCTGCCTTGTTAATTCTGCCATAAAATCAGAGCAAACTTAATACATTCAGAGATACTGCCAAAATATGTTACCCATTCTCAGAGACTGACAGAACATTAAAAACTTGAATTTGTCTGTTTTTCGATTTTGATAAAACTAAAAACTAGAATTTCTTGCCTCTCATTTGATATGATTTACAAGTGTGGCATTTTTCCAGACATGATTTCCAGCCATTTCAAGTTAGGAATTGTTTGGGCGGTCATTTTTGTGTGTAGAGCTGAAATTTGGCAATTGTGCTCTTTACTGTCATTGGTAGATATAATAAAAGAACGGTTTTTGTCACAACATGCACTCAATACACACACATACACATGCGTACATACGCACAAGCATCATGCTCAGAAGGATCAAACTTTAAAAAAAAGACATTTGAAGTTACAAAAAAACGGACTATTTCTAAATGAAATGCCATGCTTCATATGACCTTTGATTGGATCTGATGATTAATGAACGTTTCATGAATACAGTCTGAAATTTGACCCTGAGGTGTTGATTAGTGAATCTGGCCAATTGTTAAAAGACAAAATTATGAGATGTTACAAATATTATGGCTCTGTATTATTCTTTTAACTTTTTGTGTTAGGTTGCAAGATTTTCTTATCCTTTTTATGAGTTTTATGATTTGCTATGTTATGTTTTTAAACAGCACCCATATCAACAGAAAAGGAACAATGGTGTGAAGAAGTTTAGTCCTTTTTTTTGCAAACCAGCAAACAACAACAACAACAAACAATGGCAACAACAACACCCTATACATTCTGCAGATCAAATTTTGCCACTACCAATTGGCTTGTGCTAGCCAGGTTTAGAATGAATGTCTACTGCCAACTTGAGAGAGAGGAAATTGACTTGTGCTTAACTAAGCTTTAGCCGTTTACTGGCAGCAGCTGCTGGCAACTAGCTGGCATTGGCATGAATTTAGGATTGTATTTACTGTTTATTCTCCAGATAAGTATGGAAAAATGATGTAAAATAGAGCATTATTGTGTTGTGTTAAATTCATGTGGTGTTTCATCTTTCAAAAAAAAATTGTGGGATTTTGTTTAAACCCAACCAGCTTTTATCCAGAGTTGAGTGTGCTCTGATCTCATTGGGAAGACTGGGACACACAATCAGGTCTTGTTCACTTTACAGATGCACCATAAAGGATATTGCTCAAATGTCTGTACCAGCACTGTAACTATTTCTATCACTCAGGCCTGGTTGACACCAGGATACATCATGGCAGTTTGTGTGGAATACAGCCCTGTTACACAGTTTCAATCCAAAATGGAGCCCCATACACCATCACTATCATCCCCGTTCTCATTGTAATAGCATAGGAGCATCATCAGAGCACTTTCCATGCCGAGATGACACAGGGACGACTACCACCTGTTGTCTAGAGAGCAGCAAGTTGTCCTGGTGAGGTTGCGCACTGGTCACAATAGGCTGAACAGCCACATGTACCGCAAACTGAAGCTGGCCCCTCCCCAACCTGTCCCTGCGGTCAAGAAGGCCAAAACACGGAGCATATACTCCAAAGATGTCCCCTTCATTAGGTGGCAAGACAGGACGTGTGGCCGACAGACACGCCGCTGACAACCAAACTCCATGGCTGTAGACAGGAGCTGGAAAAGACGGTTGCATTCATCACCCAGACTCAGCTGATTGTGTAGCAGCGTACGCCAAGAAGAAAGAAGAAGAAGATTGTAATAGCATTGTAAACATTTGTCTCAGATTCTGTGTCATGGTGACTGCAGTTTCAGCAGATTTGGAGGTGCATTGGACAGCCAAAATGAACAGTGTGGGGGAAGTGACACAGGAATAGTGCAGAAAATGAAATTGTTAAAGAAAAAGATGTTATGCCAGAGCTATTTAAAGATTGTTAAAGAAAAAGATGTTATGCCAGAGTTATTTAAAGTATTAGAAATCTGCATGAAATACAAATTAGAAAAAAATGGAAATGAAACAGAACTTTGAAATAGCATAATTATGTATAACACAAACTAGAGAGAATGATTCCACTTGTGTCTATTGCTACATTGACAGATGTCAGGTCACAGTAAATAACAGTCTTATGACTGATTTGTGTTAATCTGGTCATGTTTATTCAGAGCCACAATCATTTGTCTTTGTTCTGTTGTCAGAGCCACAACCATATATCTCTTAAAGTATTCTGTGCATGTTCATTTAGCATGAGGACTGGTTGGCATAAATACTCTAATCTGAGTGTGGATATTTGACCCTCAGATGGTAACTTTGTGGGAGCTGCCTCCAGTAGACTGGAGGTACAACAGTGCAATATCCTTGTAATGTTGGACCTGATGAAAATGAAGTTCCTACTGCCTGACTCATCTGCAACCTCAGGGTTATTGGACAACCTTTACTTTTACCTTTGCCTTTACATTTCAGTTACTTTTTCTTGACTTGTCAGATGCTTGATCTGATCGTGGTTCAATTTTTTTGGTGGTGGTACTGGTAGTCTGTTAAATTCAGTCATTATCTCATCATAATAAGGGCTGTTTGTATTTAGATTAATGTACTTGTCAAACTATATTTGAAATGGTTCAGACTGTTAGCACAAAACTGGTAGGGTAGTTGGTCAGCTGCAACACAGTGGATGATTAGTATTGCTTTTATACTGTAGAATGAATGAGCAAATTACATAGAAGATAGAAGAAAACAATGAATCTCATTGTTTGTGTATGGTTTAAAAACAATGAATCATTTTTTTGTAGATGTTTTCTTTTTTTTCCCCTGTTAATATGTAATGGTAATGTGTTTGACACATGCTCAGAATAGATAAGCATACTTATGACAAGCAAACAATACAAAAAATAAGTACAAAGCACATTTTTAGACAGTGGCATATCATTATGATAAGAGCCTTTGCCTGGTTATACATGGTATATTTACTTTTTGTGCCATTTCTTGTGTTTCTGCACTGCCATTATAGAGGATGTACATCATTATGATAAGAGCTTTTGTCTGGCTATATATAGTATAATTGTATTTACATTGTACCATTTCTTAAAATTCGAATTTCTGCACAGCCGTCATAGAGAATGTAGACTAGAAGCTGATTCTGCCGTAGTTGATGAAAAAAAAAAAAGGTTCTTGGTCTTAGAGTCTGTGTCTATATGTTTGACTAGTAAGCTTCTGATCCTTGGATCTATGGAATTTTTATAAACCAGATCTGTGGGAATCTTTTCTTCATCAGCATTTATTTTCTTATCATTATAAGTGTTGTTTAAATGTTTAATACATAATTATGACTGTGCAACAACATAGTGGAATGTGGTCAGCTTGCCTAACAGCTTGAATTCTCTGAGCTCCATGAAAAGTGATTATGTGCCTTGGGCAGTGAGTTCAAATGAGTTTGGAGAATAGTGCTATAAAAAGATTATTTGTAATAATAATATGATAGTATTGTGAAGGCTAAGTAGCCCATAGTGGTCAGGCTGTTTCAGGCAGGTGTGAACTCATTCATTCCCTACTCACATGTGGGAGTCCTTGCTTCTTGACCTCAGTTTGCTTAGCCCATACTCGGAACTTGCCTTTCCAGGTTCTGAATAATTCTTAATGGATTATGTCGTAGTGTCGTGTATTTTGTACTCAGATAATAACGTGCATGCTACTTATCATTTCATTTTTATTCCATTTTATATTGTCCTGAATTCAATTTAAAGAGCTTTGTGCAAGTTGATTTCTATAGGCCTACTTGAATTCTCAGTGCAAGTATTAATAATAATTTTAATAGTGTTAATTTTGCTGTATTGAACATTAGTTACGGCACATTCAGACTCACACTAAATATTTGTGCAATATTTGATTGATAGATGGAAATGTGGTGCTAGTTGATGTTCTTTGTGGTTAAGTGCACAGCATATATTGCCATTTGTGACATTTACATATATGTGTTTGTTTTAGATATTTTAGACATTTTCAGTATTGAAAATGATTGTGCTCAAGAATAATACCATCTCCCTTTCCTACAAGTATACATTTACATTTAATCAACATGAACACGTCTACAGAATTCTACATAATCTATAAACAGTTTTTCTAAACCCAGATCTGACCATGATACTGACCTGATATTAGTTTGTGAAATTGAATTATACCAACAAAATTATGAAAACACAGACCTGACCATGATACTGACCTGATGTTAATTTGTGAAATTGAATTATACCAACAAAGTTATTAATATTTAACATTAAAAGAGGCTTGTTTTAGACTTTGTTGACAGCAGGTATATGGTTCTATTTGAAAATGTACCAAGTGGTGTGTTTTACTGTTTCAGTTAATGTCATCAGCTCGTGTCATTGATTGAGAAATGGCTTGGGTATTAATCACTGTGATTGATTTTGTTTTATTATATGAAAGGATTGCTTGATTTTGTGTAAAGGGATGAGTCAGTTGTTAATAAACATGTATTTTGTCATAATCATTACACAGCTGGAATTGACACAGCTGGAATCATAACACAAGGAAAGTGGAAATTGTTATCATTGTTGTTATTCTATTGCTTTATAGTTACAACTGAATAGATGTCTTATGCATTTATCCTTAGAAAAAGGGATAATAGAGATAAATGAAGATTTGACATGTCTGAATGTGTAAGTAAATGTGGGTGAGTGTGTGAGTGTGTGTGTGTGTGTGTGTGTGTGTGTGTGTGTGTGTGTGTGTGTGTGTGTGTGTGTGTGTGTGTGTGTGTGTGTGTGAGGAGAGAGAGAGAGAGAGAGAGAGAGGTTTTTAGAAAATAGTATCAGATTCCTTTTTTCTACTCATGATTGAATCTTTATTGAATCTTTACCAAATCAGAATGGTGAGTCTGTAAGATTGGAAGTTGTGAATAGTTATATTTAAATTGATCTAGGCTTTTGTGGGGGAAAAAGGGTTGGGATGTCACAGTTGATAATAAGAACTAAAAACCAAATCCTCAGCATAAATGGCCAACAAACCAATGAACATAGATGACATTTTAGTATATGTTCACAATCATGTCACAAAAAAAAAAAAAAAAAAAAAAAAAAAAAATCATATCACAAATAAAAACAACCACATCATATCTTGAATCATCCCAAATGAGAATGAGAGTCTGTATGTGTACTTGTATTTGTGAATGAAATGATTTCAGAATGATTGATTCAATGTTTACAGACACCTTGCATGATTTGAGTCGTCCATCCAATTGTCTGTGATGAATCATTGATGCAAAAGTGTTGCTTTGCCCAGTATTTCTTTTGCAGTCAAATAAGTGTGATTATACCATGTGTGTGTGGATTGTTCACATGTTCATAGATGGGTCTTTTATAAAAGTTGAATTTTTGGGGATGTTTTTTTAAATAATTGTAACCATATTGATTTCATTGTAATTTTTGTGTGTGTTTTTTTGACATTTTTTTTTATCATTGACTTTTCCAAGTTATAATTTCAGTATACAAAAACATCTAAAAGCAAGGCTTTATTATCTTGTTGTATGTTTTTTTCTGTTTTATCCGTAGAAAAATAAGAATGTTACTTTTCTTTGACCCTGTTTTTTTTTTTCCCGTGGAGATATAGTGGTTAATCTAGAGGCTTAGAGTTACTTCAACTTCATGTCATTTGCTTTACTGGATACAGGAGAAAGAAAGAATTTAAAGAGAAAAGAAAAGAAAAGGAAAGGAAAGAAAAGAAAAATGAAAAGAAAAAGAAAAGAAAAGGAAAAGAAGACTGAAAGAAAAGAAACAAAGACAGAGAGACAAGAGAGAGAAAGGGTAGAATCATTATTTTTAGTTTGTCATGTGATGCAAGTTTGTAAGTATTATTAACATTTAGTTGTTTGTCAGTGTTATGGGATGTTTTGTATTCATTTCTTTGGATGTGGATGTGATCAGTGAACTGTAGTAGACCTATTTTGTAGTTTACACGTATGTTTTGAACGGATGCGAAGCCTGGAAATCAACAAGCAAAGTCAGAACAAGATTCAGATGTCTGAAACGAAGAAGAAGAATGTTCATGGACAGCAAAGAAAACAGAGACAGTCTTGAAAGAAGCAAGCACAAAAAGAACATTAATTTAGAAGATTACAAAAAGACAAGCAACACATTCTGTGAGGCAAGAAAAATTTGAGCACTTACTCTTTTTAGGAAAGTTAGAGAGAAAAAGAGCACCAGGTAAACCCAGGGAGAGAATATTAGACAGTTTTGCAGAATGGATGGGGATGGAAAAGGTAGGTGATATGCTTGCAGCAACAAAAGATAGATTTGTATGGAGAGCCATGATTGCCAACACCATGTGGCATGGCACATGATGATGATAATGATGATGATGATAATTTTAATATAATAATTACAATATTTATATAGCGCAAAATCTTGATAAAATCAAATCTAAGCGCTGATGATGTTTCAACTACATTTAAAACAAAAGTGTTTTTATTTTTGTGGCTCGTGCGAGTTTTTTTTACATGTAATGAAATATACAATACTGTTTGTGTTGGCTTGGGTTTAATCTCTGTATTTGTTGTACATGCATATATCTCGTTTAAATTGTAAATGGCATCTAATTTGTTCAAATGAAAAATACTAGTTGCAATTTCAAGTCAGTGTCCACAGTTTATTGTGATTTAACAAAACTTCACTCATATTGCAGTATTTCGCTTGATGTTCTAATGTGACAAAGCCTCTCGTTGTTGGCTACAATAGTGAGAGAGGGAGAGGGAGACAGTCATGCATATACATATGTATATTTGCACATGCCCTATTAGCCTTGTTGTTTTCTTGTGAGCTGTGATGATATACTGGTGAAAACAGTTGTTCTGTAAGTTTTGTCGATTCTTGTTTGTTTTTCAATTTGTTTGTATCTCATCAAGGACATAAAATCATAAAACAGATTGTTAAATATGAGACCAATTTCATCCCAGACTGAAATGATACAGTTAAATATGAGACCAATTTCATCCCAGACTAAAATGTTATGTCTACTGATATACATGAATTATATAAAAGGGGTATTAAAATACATGTATTCTTTGCATATTACCTGTCATGAAAAACAAGACTACATATTAAGCAGGCTACATGCTTCAGTTTGAATAGTATGCAGTCACATGATTTGACACTATGAACAAAATGAATATGAAACAAGAATGATTTTATGGAATTGCAACAGCCTTCTCTATCCTTTGCAATCTGCCTATCGCTCTGGTCATAGTACAGAGACTGCTCTTTTGAAGATTGTGAATGATCTGCTATCTACTCTAGACAATGGTCAGGTGTCCCTTCTCTCTCTTCTTGATCTCTCTTCTGCCTTCGACACTATTGATCACAATACTCTTCTTTCTCGACTTCAGAATATTTTTGGTATCTCTGGCATTGCTCTGTCATGGTTTCAATCCTACCTTTCTGGTCGTGTACAAGTTGTCTCCATAAATGGTGTCTCTTCTAATCCTACCATCTTGAAGTACGGTGTTCCTCAGGGCTCTGTCTTAGGCCCTATTCTCTTTATTTTGTACACTCAGCCCATCTCTGACATTGTAGCCCATCATCACATATCCCATCACTGTTTTTCTGATGACAACCAAATCTACATGTCTGGCCATCCCTCCACTATCCCTTCTATAATTCAACGCACACAGCTCTGCATTTCTGACATAAAGTCTTGGATGACATGCAACAAACTCCAGCTGAATAATGACAAAACAGAATTTATATTTATTGCATCAAAGCGACTTCTGTCTACTGTGCCTATCCCTGTTTCCATCCAGCTTGAAGACTCGGTAATCCACACTTCCACATCCGCGCGTAATCTTGGAGTTGTACTGGACCTAACTCTTTCCTTCCACAGCCAGGTATCCTCTGTCTGTCGTGCTTGTTACTTAGAACTTCGACGGATCAGTTCTGTGCGTCATCTTCTATCTGAAGAAAGCACTATAACTCTCATTTCTGCACTCATTCTTTCCAGACTCGACTACTGTAACTCTCTTCTTGCTGGCTGCCCCCAAACACTCTTATCCAAATTGCAAAAAGTTCAAAATAACGCTGCTCGCCTTGTACGGAAATGCCCAAGGTCAACTCATGTTTCCCCTCTGCTTCGAACTCTACACTGGCTTCCTGTTCGAAAGCGTATTGACTATAAACTTTCCCTCCTATGCCATAAGTCTCTGGCTGGTCTAGCTCCCCCCTATCTTTCTGATCTCCTGACTGTTTACATTCCCTCCAGAGAGCTACGCTCTTCTACTGATGCCCACCTACTTAGAATCCCACGCTTCCGCAACAAAACTCTTGGTGAACGTGCTTTTTCTTATCAGGCCCCCTCTATTTGGAACAAACTTCCCTTTCCTCTCCGCTCTACCTGTACCCTTTCTTCGTTTAAGTCCAGTCTAAAAACCACTCTTTTTAAATCCTAGCCTGTAGTTCTGTACTCTTACTTCAGCCGCCACCTTGAAATCTGTGCCCGCGCGCGTGTGTGTGTGTGTGTGCAGGTGTGTGTGTGTGTGTGTGTGTGTGTGGTGTGTGTGTGTGTGTGTGTGTGCGGGGTGTGTGTGTGTGTGTGTGTGTGTGTGTGTGTGTGTGTGCGGGTGTGTGTGTGTGTGTGTGTGTGTGTGTGTGTGTGTGTGCGTGTGCGTGTGTTGTGTGTGCGTGTGTGTGTGTGTTTACTGTAAGCGCTTAGGGCTTTTTAGATTAAGCGCCATAAATGTTCACTATTATTATTATTATAATATGTTTTGAAATGTATAACAGAACAAGAACACACACACACACACACACACACACACACACACACACACACACTCACACTCACACACACACACACACACACACACACACACACAACACAAAAGAAAAGATGCTGTATTCCTTCCTACACCATTTGGGATCTACTTGTTAACGTTTAATTTTGTCTTCAACTGAACACTGTGAGAAAAAAAAGTTTGTTGAACTGTTAAGTGTATTTGTGGTGAACAATTCACACTTATCACTGTCTGTTTACAGTAAAGAACTGCGTTTCTTTTTACTAAAAAAAAATGTTCACAGAAAAAAAGAATATCTAGAAGCGCATTTCAAAGAAGTAACATCAGATCAAGTTACATTTGTTGAAACTTCAGAATTGTTGGTAAACAGATATGTTTGTGCATGACTTTATGTGGTTAGTGTTCTTGTGAGAGAGTTTCAGGTCCATTTGTCTCTTTTCTCTGTCTGCATCTCTTTTACACACTTTCTCTTTATTCCCCCACACCTTTGTGTCTTTTGTTTTCATTTATCTGTTTATTGTTTTTGTCTTGATCACTTCAGTGACAGGACATTAAATGAATGGACAACTGCATGCACACACACATGAGCACACCAAAATGCAGTCCCTCACAGCAACACACTCATTAGTATTAACTTTTTTTTCTTTTTGCAAATTACAATGCATTTGCCTTTGAAAGTTTCTAGATTGTTGCGAGCAAATATCAGGTGATGTTCAAGATTTAGTTGGGATTCGTACTTTTGTCATGTGTTCTGTGTCTGAATGTAGGTGTATCGTTTGCAGACATGTAAACTGTATGTATTTTTATTTGAGAATTTGATGTAATTATTTTGAATATCAATGGTCTCACTGATATTTTCTCATGAATTGGATGCACTTACAATGTGAGTAAACTTCAGATTTAAATCTCTGTGTGTGCGTGTGTGTGCGTGCGTGTGCGTGCGCGTACATGCGTGCGTGTGTGTGTGTGTGTGTGTGTGTGTGTGTGTGCGTGTGTGCGTGCGAGATGATGATTTTTGTTGGGTAATTGAAATATTTTTTATCCTTGAAAAATGGGCATGGAATTTGAGATAAGAGCCCAAAGGGCAAATGCTGTTAACTGCCAACTTTCACTCCTTACACATCTGAACATCTGTATGAAAGCAAAAACCAGGTGTATCAATACAATCTTTATACCTACATTGACCTACTAGTGCCAGATTTTAGCATTAAATAAAACATTTGTGAGAAATAAATCACAACATGTGAGATGAGATGTCTCAGGCAAGACCAAAAGAAACTACACTAAGAACAAAGAGATCTGAGAGGTTATTGGAGCAACACCTGTCAGCTATTACATCACTTATCAGTGGATGAGGTGGTTTGGCCACCTGAATAGGATCCTGTCCACCAGCCAGACCGTTGAGCTTACAATACCAAATGTTGGGGCTTCAAAGCCATGAGCCGGGAAAACCATAGTGGTGCTGGATAGATACAGTGGCAGACACACTCCCCACTTACATTGCTCCATGACAGGCTTCCCATTTAGGTGCATCTCTATGTGACACTTCCGAGTTTAAATGGCTGGAAAAACTAAAATAAGGTAACTTCATAGTACCGTAAGACTTATACTCGAATGAGAGTTGTTTCTCTTCAACCAAGTGAACATTCACAACATTCACAAACACAAGGTGATCTTTTCTCCCTAATAAAAAGTTTATTTTCAAAATTTAATCTTTGAAATGGAATAGAACAGATGAAAATATTATATCGATAAGTGAGCTGATACCAAAAATGCAAACAGCACACAAACTGATCTTAAGATTGTAATAAGCTTACTGACAAACTTGGAGTCCATTAACTGCTTGATTAAGCTTCAGTTTCATTTTCTCAAGATAGTGTCTCCATACTCGGAACAAAGCCCGTATTCACTTCTTCACAGAAAAGCAAAAAATACAACAACAACAACATCAGCAACAACAACCGAAAACAGGCTGCTCTGGGAAACAAGATTAAAGGCAATATTTGTCAAAATAACACATTGTGCTCTCTTCTTTTTCTCTTCTCATACTGGCATGAAAATGCTCATTTCAACTTTTGGTCAGTAATGAGTACAAAATAACCGGTCAACATTTCACACACACACAGTCACACACACACACACACGTAGAACAGCAGGCATAAGTTCTGGGATATCTAATAATGAAATAAGTTTCTCAGCCTCAATGTGATTTGCAATGAAAAATATATGTGTTAAAACGAACATTTGCTTTGTTCTTAATACTATTTTGTACAAAAAGGGAGAATATAGAATGACGACTATCTTGGTTTGTCTAAACCCCCCCCTTTCTTTTTTTATTTTTTATTTTAAAGGGAGGTGTCTGAGTGTGTATGTGTGTGTATGACAAAAATGTCAGCAACATTTACCTGGCTGTTTATCAGTAGATGGATCTTTACCAAATCTGGGTCAAAGATCACAGTGTTGACCACTGAGAAGTCTTGAGTGCTGTTTGGAAGTCAAAGTGCTAAGGTCAAAGTCAAATAGTGCTAAAAAAGTGCCTGAAATCAGCACTTTTTGAAGAAGTGGAATGAGCAGCACTTCCTCAGAAACTTCTCAAAATATTTATGTTTTCACTGTTATGACAAGCTACCAATGTCTGCACTACAAGGTGTTTCATTTCATCTGATGCTTCTTTAAAGTTACATCTTGACAATCTGGATCATTTTCTGAGCAGGTAAACTCAAATATGTATTATGAATTATTATGCTATTTGCCAGTGCTTAAACCACTTTCTGTAAATACAAATATGCATGTTGAAGATCCTGTAAGTCATGTCAGTGTCTGGTGGCTTACAGAAACATGAAAGCACCTAGCACACACACCCAGCATAAATGGAGAATGCAGACTGTGCAGAAACATACCCGCCTGCACTGGAAAAAAATGGAGTGCTTAAAAAAAAGTTGGTTGTGTGAACAGCACTATCACCACTACAGATTAACATGAACATAATTACTTTCAAAGCTTTAGTAATACCTCGAGTCAGACACACAAATGGTGAAGCTATGATGGCTTCAATACAGTTCCAAATTCACAACTATAAATTTGTTGAAGTATACGTATCTGGTCAAAACTCTGAGATTTATAAGCCAAACGTAACTGATTTGGGTAGTCTAATAACAACTTAAGATCACGTATTCAAGTTTCGCTAACCTCTGGTTATTTTCAAGCTCACTGTATTTTTGTCATGGTCAACATAACAGGAAGAAAATTAATCACTGTTCATCCTGTATCCATATGTTTAATCCAAACGAACATATCAGTTTCCTAACCTTTTGCCTTTTTTGTTTTGTTTAGCCTTTAATTATTGCCCTAAGTATTGGCAAAACCATTCCATTTTGCTATGGATCCACGGTAATGTAAAAAACAAACAAACAAACCCCCCCCCCCCCAACCTTTAATTGTTGATTCACATGATAAATATTCATTGTTTTGAAAAAAAGTTTTAGTTTTTCTTGGATGAGTGTATTGCATGCTGTTTTGCCCACAATGTGCAAGTGATATGTTTTTCCAAAGTCTGCATGCTGCATCTTTGGATGTTTTCATGTTTCCATAAGCTTTAGCAAGCATTTTTGATGTTCTGCATGCATATACACATGAAGGGTATTTAGATGCTGGCAGATTGACAGATTCAACCTCTTCAAGGCAGATTGAACCCAGGACTTTCAGATTATAAGTCTGAAGTCCACTTGATTACCACATATTGATTTCTCACCATTATCATGAACACTTAATAAGTAACCAAAGTATAACAATTTTGCCATCCTGAACTTGGCTTTTTTAACCCTCTGACTCCCACATCATGTCTACCAGCATCCTGCATTCTCAACCATGCTTGTGATGCAAAACCTTAACCCTCTGACTCCTGCATCATGTCTACTATCATCATCATCATCAGGTGCCCTGCTGCATAGCGTTGGCGATCATGGATTTCCATCTGTCTCTATCTCTTGTTGCCCCAAGCATCTCCTCCACCCCTCCTCGTCTTCAGCCACCCCGCAAGTACGTCTAGCATTTTCTCCCTGGGTCTACCTGGTGCTCTTTCCCTCCAGCTTTCCCGTTGTGACCAGGTGCTTCAAATCCCCCTTCCTTATAAAATGGCCTATAAATGTTACCTGTCTTTTCCTAATTTTCCTTTTGAATGATCTACTTGTGTCTGCCTCCATCAAGACTGTCTCGTTTGTTTTCTTTGCTGTCCATGGAACTCTCAACATTCATCTTAGAAACCACATCTCGACTGCCTCAATCTTGTTCTGGCTTTGCTAGTTGACTGTCCATGCCTCACATCCGTACAACAGTATTGGTTCTATATAACATTCAAGAACTCTCTTCTTGGTGTTAATCGATAGGCGTTTGTTGGTAAGAATGCTTGTCATCTTTTTGAATGCTGTTTTGGCTTGGCCGATTCTGCTGGCTATTTCTGATGTGCATCTGCCATCTGGTGAAATGATCGTTCCCAGGTATTTAAACTTATCAACCTGTGTCAAAGTTGTGCCATTTGCTGTTATTTTGCATGAGGGGATTTCATGTTTTTTTACTGATCACCATGACTTCAGTCTTCCTGCTGTTTAGTTCCAACCCCTTACCTTTGCTTTCTATTTCTAGTGTATCCAGTTGAGAATGCAGGATGTCTACCAGCATCCTGCATTCTCAACCATGCTAGTGAAGTAAAACCTTAACCCTCTGACTTTTTCACCCTATCCATCAGCTTCCCACAGGAAGTTGGTGGAAAGAGTGAGGGAGTCAGAGGGTAAGGTTTTGCAGTTGGTGTATAGGGTGCGGGAGTCAAAGGGTTAAAGAAAATGTTTTGTCAAAGATGATATATCCATCTTTCACGCAAAAATGACCACATCAAACAAACAAACAACAAAAAAATCTGTTCTATTGGGTCTAATGATAGCACCCATAATGTAAATGGCGTACTCCCTTTAAAAACAAAAACAAAACAAAACCCCCAAACGAACGATATATGACAAACTTTTTGTTCGTCTAGTTTCACAATACTGACAGATCCAAAATTTGGCCATTTCTTTTCATGAAAATAAACATATAGGTGGAAACACAAAAGCACCTGCGTTCCCTCCTCCCCTGGCTCCCGCGTACGTTACTACGTATCTGACTTACATGCGCACACACATGCAAAAATAATTTTGCACAGACACACAAACACACGCCTGTATACACTCTCATTTTCGCACAGGTAGACATACCGTAGGCCTACACATTTTTTTCGTACCCACATTTCTTTCTACAGACGGAATTAGAAGGGAGGGGTCAAAGAAGATGGGAGATTGTTTGAATGGCTCGACCATCTTAATCAAACCTGCTATCGCGCAAGAAAAGTGTGTGTATCAATATTAACAAGAATAAAAAAAAAAAGAGCTCTCCCCAAACAAACAAACAAAAGAAGTACACAATGATGAATCGATTCGATGTGGGTGAGTGGGCGGAGTCTTAATCGTCGGGTTTCAAATATCAAAACAAACAGCATCAGCATCCCATTCCCAGCTGCGGTGCCCACGCGGGCAGCTTCGACAGGCACACAGCTTCCGGTAGGCTAGCAACTCGCAGTTCTCAGTGAGCCAAGGCCTAGCAGACGATCGATGCTTGTGAAAATGGCAGACTCCGAGGGAATGCAGAAGATGCTGCCGGAAACGGACACAACAAATCGTAAATATGCACGGCAGCCACTTTGTGCCAGGACTTCTTACAGCTGCAACAAACTCTTCCTTTTTATTTACACGCTTTTATTTCTGGTAAGTGTTAAATTTTAGTTTTAATTTTACAGAAAGGCCAAAGGGGGTAATCAGATTAAGCAACCACACGATTGCGGAATTTGCGCCAGCATCAACGTACAAATTAATCTAGTGATGACAAGCCATTGATCAGGCCAGAATGAGAATGGGAATCATTTGCGTTCATCTTTCAAGACTTAATTGACATTTGCCTGAAAAGAAGAGAAGAGAAAATAAAAGATCTAGAGCAATAACAACTGAATAAGCTCGTATAGACCGACCAATCTTTTACTATACTTAGCCTATTCTAGCCTATAGAGCCGAACTATCACTATGGATACCAACCAACGAAAGTTCTGTGAAATGCATCATCGACATTTAGGTAGACCTAAGATCTAGCAAAACAGCTAAAGGAGTAGAGTCCTATGGCTATTGCAGCCCAAGTATAAGATATAGATAGGCCTACACATTTATACATAGGGCTAGGCTATTGTGACAGGATTTTGGGCAGTAGACCTAGCCTACACATTTTTTTTCAAGCCTAGTTACTAGTAAAGCATGCAGCAGAAAATGCGGGAGGCAAGGGTTTTGGTGTAATTTTATTGGTTTGTGTCACAGCCTGAGCCCAGTTATGGTCTTTGTGGTGAGATGGGCTTCGAAACAATATGGAATTGTATTCATCAAAAATGACAGCATGCGGATTTACATTAATTTATTGAGTTTACAGATGTCTACCTAATTCAGTTATTTTTTCAAACTGTTCTAGTTTTTTTTTCAGCACTGAGGTCAACAACTGAAAAGACACAACACACACTGATACATCTATGTACAATTTATAAACAGCACATATGACAATCAACAACTGAACAGACACAACACACACTGATACATCTATGTACAATTTATAAACAGCGCATATCCACACACACACACACACACACACACACACACACACACACACACACACAACACACACACACACACACACGCACACACACACAGCCCCCACTCTGTGGTCTTTCTTTTTATTCACCACACACACACACACACACACACACACACACACACACACACACACACACACACACACACACAGACAGACAGGCAGACAGACACACACACACAACACACACACACACACACACACACACACACACACACACACACACACACACACACACACACAACACACACAACAGACAGACAGACAGACAGACACACACACACACACACACACACGTTTCAATTTCTCAGAAGGCAATATTTTCAGTGTCTATATAGTATATAGTTATAGTAATAATCAATTCTTTTGTTTCATGATGCTTGTAATGTTTTCCATCGCTTCCTTTTAAAACTAATTTTACTGTTTTTTTGTTTTTGTTTTTATAGATTGAACGGTAATGTGCATATATGCATACAACTTACAAAACATATAATATTGATAGAGATGTCTTGAATTTGTTTCAGTTTGTTGGGATCATTTTGATGGCCATTGGTGTGCTGGTGGAGACCCATCGTCAGAAGGTGCAGTCCATGAACAATGAACTGGCCTTACCTGTCACTCTCCTCATTCTTGTAGGACTAATAATCACCATCAATGCCATTTGTGGAATGGTCGGCACTCTGACAGAAAATATCTTTCTGCTCAAAGTGGTGAGAATTTTTGTTTTAAATTTCTTTCAGAATTATTGGTTTGTGTGTGTGCATATGTGTGTGTGTGCGTATGTGTGTGTATGTGTGTGTGTGTGTGTATGTGTGTGTGTGTGTGTGTGTGTGTGTGTGTGTGTGTGTGTGTGCGTGTGTGTGTGTGTGTGTGTGTGTGTGTGTGTGTTTTATTTTGATTGTCTAATGTTTCATGTTCATTTTATGTCTTTAACATGAATGAAAAGTAAAATTTGACATGAGCATGACTCTGTGTGTGTATGTGTGTGTGTGAGAGAGAGAGAGAGAGATGCACAACCAGTGAACCATGTATGTACTTTTATGTGTTCTTCCAGTGTGTATGTGTGTGAACAGAATATGTCAGCAAGGATAGTTGCTCAGTGTTACCATATGAACCATGCATATCACACAATTTTTCAAGATAATCATTTAGATGTTTAAATGTTCTACAGTTCTTGGTGGTTACTGTGCTTGCATTCCTGATCCAAGTCTCCATTGGCATTATTGCATTCATATATAGGGAAAGGGTGAGTAGATTTTTGCTGTTTCTTTGATGTTATTAGAATGGTCAAATGTAACACACTGAATCATCACACATGATCAGAATAGTCCGAGACACACTTGAATTACAATCATTTGAATCGCTGAAATGATCTCTGAATTCTTTGTTAGGAAATGTGTTTGATAGCAAATTTTAACAACTCTTTGTAAAAATCTTTCATCATATTTGGGTCAGAAGTCTTACTCAGTGAAGAGTGAATGTGTAAGTTTAATTTGGAGTTTGGAATTTGGAGTTTGTTCAAGAGGTGTTGATCGCATTTGGATAATCCCATATGCATTCCACCCAAATCTGCTCTGAGCCTGTGCAAAAACTTATGCATTGGCAAGGTCGTGAAATGTGGAGTGGTGGAGAGGGACCTATGAAACATTAAGCTGACACCACGAGAATGATGGAAGTATTAATGTATGGTCAAGGTCACAGTGATCTTTTTCAAGCTGAAATCTGCCTGAAGAAAATTGACAAAAGATAAACACAGTTATCTTTGTTTTATGACATCGAACTGGTGCAATAAATGTGTTTTTAATTTTAGTTTTAACTTTAATGAAATTTATCTTGTTTTGACACAGTTTAATTTTGTTTCTCCTATTTTTTTGTTTTTAGTCAAAACCTGTGTTAATCCTCTTCTTATATGTAAGCCACCCACTTTCTAACACATTTCTTTGAAAGGCATTCTTGACAAATATTTGTGCCTTTTTGTTGTTGGTGGTGGATAGGTTTCTTATACATTCTTTGTTTTTATTGTTTCATACTGTAAAATGTGTATTTTTTATTTTTTTGGTGTGTTTTCTAATGCTTTAAAACTTCCTAGAGTCTTACAGTATACTGTTTGTGCATGAAATATGAACGATTAATATACAGCACTTCATGACATTGTCATTGTGCACCGCAATTCTCTCTTCTCTTCGATATTGCTGTTTGTTACAGACAGGAATACTGAGACTATAAAAATGAAGATTTGAGATTTCTCTTCCAAATAAATTCTAGTCAGGGAAGGGTGGAGGGAAGGGGGAATGTCACCAGGTTGAGACTGTCATTTGGTCTCTCTAGGTAAGCAGTGAGAGATGGTGAAAGCACAGAAAAAGCTCTCAGTGTGAAACAGAGGAACTCTTTGTTTTATTATGCTCTTCTGTACGTGAGAGTTTGCACATGCCTGTATGTATTATTGTATATGACATTTCTTTGTTTTGTGGTAGTGAGTGTGTGTGTGTGTGTGTGTGTGTGTGTGTGTGTGTGTGTGTGTGTGTGTGTGTGTGTGTGTGTGTGTGTGTGTGTGTGTGTGTGTGTGTGTGTGTGTGTGTACACACACATATGTGTGTGTGTGTGTGTGTGTATGGATGCAGATGCTTGTACACATGCATGCCTATCTGCCTCTGTGAAGATTTTTTAACATTTTTGTACCGTGAGTGTGTGTGTGTGTGTGTGTGTGTGTGTGTGTGTGTGTGTGTGTTTTGTCACTTTGTGTATAATTACTAAGCACTCTCTCTGTCTCTGAGCTTTCTTTGCTCATTGTATCTGTACTGAAAAAGATAAAGCCACTTGGCATTGGCATTTCTCTTCGGAATTACCATTGTATAATAATCAAAAAAATTATCAGTTACCCCTTGAGTGTTCATGCAAAGAGGTCAGTCACATTGTGGGAGGATGCAGTGACATTTCTGAATATTCAGACAGACTGTTCATTGCGTTGGTCTCTCTTATCAAACACGCGTGTAGCACTGCATATGTTAGGGTGTCATTTTATATTATATACCACAGACGCCTGTTGCAGAAACACTTATGGTCTCTCACAGTTTGTATGTGTTTGGCTTTCTCTTATTGTATATATATATATATATATATATATATATATCTGTTTTCTTCATGTTTATATTTAATGTGTTTTGTTTGATTTGTGTATTGTATAAGTTTTGTATTGTGTGGGTGAGCTGACTGCAGGATTGGTCTGTAACTTGATGACTACATTGTCTGAATCTAAAGAAAGAAAGAAACAAACAAGCACTGTCTGAAACCAACCAACCAATCAACCAACCAACCAACCAACCAACCAACCAACCTACCAACCAACCAACCAACAACAAACAAACAAACAAACAAACAAACAAACAAACAAACTGATAATCATTTTTTTGTATAAGCTCTAAGAACAAAAGTTGTGAGCTCTAAGAACAAAAGTTGTTAGCTGTAGTTATATCTGATTTTCTTCTTCAGTATGTGTCTATTGATGTGAAATGGTTTGGCTTCAGTAGCACAAAGAACATCACCACATTGTAAATGGGGTTAAAAGCATCTTCTACTTCCAGCAGAAACTGATGAGTGTTTAAGAAATTGATAAATATATACTGAAGGGGAAAATTAGGTGTTATAATCCCGAAGAACTTTTGTTGCTATGTATATAGCAAGAAGTGCTTTTCAAATTTTGAATGAATTTATTCTATGCATAGGAAGAAAATTCGTTTTCTTTGTGCTGGATCTCTGCTTCTGAAAACTTAGCCCAGCAGCACATGATGTAAAGAATAATTAACCCACAGTATGTGATGTAAAGAATAATTAACACATGTATAAATATAATGGCTATCTTTGGTCTTCATTTCAAACCAAAATAACGAATCACAAGGTGATGTTTTGAGTATTCCTTGCATCATTTGAAATAGTGTAAGTTGTCAAATTTTATGACAAGTTAGTATTTAATTTTAAGCATCTGTACTTTTTTTTATTTTGCCAGAGACAGAAGATGACCTCACTTTGACAAATTGAATCTCTTTGATGTCTCTAACATTAGATAGATTATTCCAGTTTCTCAGTTTTTGTGTGTGTGTTTAAAATCATGAACGTGAACAGACATTAAATAAAAGATTCCTTCTTTCTGCGTCAGGTTTAGGTAAATCTGGTTCTAGTTTGCCTTTTGACTGTTTTATTGAAACTATAAAGATCTAGGTGTGTGTTTGTCACAGTGTCTGTCATGGAAAGAGATCTAAATTGAAACACACATGGATTATATATACCATGTGCAGTTATGTATCATTGCATGCATAAAAATAAGTAGTGTATACAGGATTTTAAGATTTTGATACATGTTTCTTTTTCTATTTGCCATTCTCTGAACCATTACATTTTCAACACTGATGAATTTGTGATAGATAGAGACAGCTTTTCATTTTACAGAACTAGGTCTACAAAGAAAAACCTTTTCTTCCTGTCCAGTATTACATTTTTTTTTATACACAAGAATGATCTGACAGAAAGTGATTCATTTTCTCATACTGACATGTGCATGTTAACTTAAAGTAAAATTTTTCCGCTGATCATTTTATTTATCTTAATTGATATAGTCAAAAATGAATTTAAGACATTTTCAGCTGATGATATGTTCTTAGTTGCACTATGCATGTGTAAAAGCAACACTCACATTATACCTGATATCACAGGAGTCCAGAACATCACCGTGGTAAAACTATACTGATAATGCCCATTCATTACATGAAGTAAACATTCATGTACAAGCACATAAGTATACTGTACACGTGCACATGGAAACATGAAATAATATTCCCATTTGTACAGCATGAACAGTCCATGCCAAACATGTTCGTTTCATCTTACACAGCAACAACATCAGCAACAAAAGGGAGTGTGTGGGGACAGGGAGTAGCCATATCGGTAGATTAATGTCATATGAACACAGTCAGATACACAGACACACACCAATGCAGCACAAACATGCTTTTATCAAAAATAACAACAGATCATAACATGAAATCAAAATAGGTAGTAGTGACACTGTCACTAGTCCATACAAATGTACAAGGAAGAAAAATATGTACTGTAAATCAATTGACAAATAAATAAACTCACATGCACACTTATACATACACATAGACAAGCGAGGGCTGGGGGTGGGGAATGTCCTTACATTAATACAGCATAAACATAGATGTTACTGCTGTATAAACATAGTTCATTAGGAATAACAACAGATGATATGAAATTACAAGTAGGTAATAGTACCACTAGTACAAAGAGTATGTAAGGAAGGAAAATGTGTAGAATTAGAATCATTTGATGAATGCAAGTCTTTCATATACAGATATACTCACCCATACATACACACTTACACACATGCATATAAACACACACAATGCAACATGCACACTTACACACATGCACACACATGCACACGTACACACACAAAACACAGAGACACAGACGGACAGCCAGCCAGCCAGACGCACACAGATAAACAGACAGACAGAGAGACAGACAGACACATACACACACACACACACATACACACACACACATACACACACACACACACACACACACACACACACACACACACACACACACACACACACACACACACACATACATGCAGTTAAGCCACAGCATGACTAGAAAAGTCACAAGCCTCAATCTATGCAATTTTATAGCTATTTCTGAAAGGTATGTTTTGGCATGTTTTCTTTTTGTAAAGATAATGAGGCAACTGCTTTTTGTTAAAGACACAAGGGAGAATTTCCATATCAAGTAGTTAGAGAGAACCATTGTATGGTCAAGCGAGAAGCTCCTTGAGGCCTGGCAACTTTGAAAAATTTGTAGTAGCGCAGGTGGAATTTGTAGGGCAGGTGGAATTCTGATGTATATGTTGGCATAGTATTTGAATTTTGACATTGAAAGCAGAGAGTGACAATTTTACGCTCAATACACACATACACATATATATGCACACAGGTATGTACCTATGCACACACAGGTATACACACACCTTATAATGTTTCTCTCTCCAGAAAAGTCTTCTTGATGAAAAAGGGAGATGGTTAGAATAGCTTTACCATCTTGCTTTTTTTGTTTTTGTAAAATAATTTTTGCTTGCTGGCTAGCATGAGCATGAAACAAAAGATCACACACATTTTCACAGGGGCTTTATATTTTTGGCTGGCTGGCTTTGTTGTTAGAACATTGGACTCAAGATATAAAGTCTTGAGTTCAATCCCAGCTTACCAAATAAGAAATGGCCAGTTTGCTGCCATCTGAATGCTCCGGTCATTTTAGTGTTGTCAGCTTAGTATTGCATAGGTCTTGTTCTCCTCTTTGCCTTCCCATTTCAAGGCTTTGCCAGGGCATATGCAGTTTTGCATAGGGTGAAGGAATCTGCCAGATTTGCATGGAGTGCATATGGATTTATCTGAGTGCAATAAATCCCTTGTGAACAAATGCATAACTGCAAACCCTGAACATACATATAATGTTTGTGATGTTTTATTCAATCTTCAGGGAAGAGGATTTATCTTGTCTTCATTCCAGACCTCATTTCTGTCCAGATTGAAGCATTATTATATGGAAACTGTATTATATGATAATAAATCGAAATCTTATTGTTGCATGGTCATTCAGTCATGTACTTATTTAGCTTTTCTGGCAGCGTTTCAGATATATTTCTGGCACAGTTTTATGTAAGAGGTTGAAGGGAACTTGTTCAATTTAATGATGCAGAAAGAAAGCCGGAGAGGGGGAGTAGCTGCTAATATTATCAGGAGAAACCAGCAGAGTGGGGTATTGATCCGTTTTCCTCTTCTATTGCTACAGCCATAGTCCTGGGGCACTGTTGGCTCAGTCCCGTGCTTCTCTCAGTCTGCCTTAAAAAAAAGTTATATGCCTGAAATAAATTTGCAGGTGCATGCAGTATTCATGTATGCTTTTAGAGCAATGAGTTGCATTGAGTAGAGGATACTTGAATGATATTTAGATTTACAGCTGTTATTATTAATGGAAAAGTAAGTGCTCAAAATCAGACCATGATACTTGTACACATGTTTACGCAATGTCATAATTATGAAATTAACATATTTTTATTGTTTCATTTTTTTAGATTGATATGGCATGGTTTAAAATGAATTGGAACTGCACATTCGTTTGTTTTTTTTCATAGTTAGAATAATTGGAACAAAAACAACATAATTATGATAAACAAGAGGAGTCATGATTATGTGAACAAAAATGTGTTGTGAAGAGAAAGTCTGTTTTCCAATACAGATTAGTGAGCTTAGATGTGATTTTACATTTGGTGGTATCATTGTCTGGGATTTGCATTCAATTTGTTTTTCATATTTTCATTTTCTTTCTTGCTGTGATTAAGATTGTTTTCAATATGTGAGTTGTTAAGCAGCTATGTATTACAGTTTTCAGAAATTCAGTAATCAAGTTTGAGTAATTAACAAGATACTTGTTATGTTGTACTATAAAAACAAACACACAAAATTCATTCTGAAAATAGAGTAACTAGCCCATTGTACTATGACAGCACAACTGTCATTCCGAGAATAGAATAAATTGTCCACAGTAGTATGGCAGCACACCTTTTCATTTTTTCCTTTCTACGTTTCCATATTCTCAGTCATTGAATGCTGCCTGAACACATTTGTGCATGTCTGTAATGATCATACATGCGCAAACTGGTTGACTTGTAACATGCTGCAGATGACATTTTGACTGACACACTGTATTCAGCTGTGTGACAGTCTGTTAGGGAAAAGTTTTAACATGAAATACATAACTGTATAGTTTTAAAACAAAACAAAACAGAACTGTGTGGTTTTAGAAATGTTTATCTAAGCTGTTATAGAAACATAATAGAACAAATATAGCAGATCAGAACTATAAGTAAGATGCAAGTACTCACCGGCTGCTTGAATGTGGTTAAAAACAAGCTCCTTGGAAGAAAAATATTGATATCATAGGCACAGTGTAATCCAGAGTTATGACATTGCAGTTTTTGTTGCACAGTATGTACCTTAAGCAAGAAATACATTTGTACAGAGTTTTACTTTTACTGCACTGACTATTCTAGCAGAACTGAAGGTAATTTGGGCAGTATGTGTTAAAGATAGTGCTTGGCAGTATATGTTAAAGATAGAAGGATAGTGCTTGGCAGTATCTGTTAATGATAAGATAGAAGGATAGGGCTTGGCAGTATCTGTTAATGATAGTGCTTGGCAATATCTGTTCTAACTGAAATGTAGGGTAGTCTTCAGCAGAACCCTGTTCTAGCTGTACTTAAGATCTGTTAAAGATAGAATGATAGTGCTTGGCAATATCTGTTAAAGATAGTTCTTAGTATCTGTTCTAACTGAAATGTAGGGTAGTCTTCAGCAGAACCCCGTTCTAGCTGTACTTAAGATAGTCCTTAACACTGTGTACTACATGTGAACTGTAGATAGTCCTTGGCAGTACCTGTATTAGCTGAGCTATAGACAGTTCTTGGTAGTATTGTACTAGCAGAACTGTAAATGGTCCTTGGCAGTGTCTGTTCTAGCTGTATTGAAAATAGTCCTTGGCAGTACCTGTACTATCTGGACTGTAGCTATTCCTTGGCAGTTGAACTAAAAACATTCAGTTCCGAAATGGTAGTCTACCTGACAAGAGTTTTGGGTCAGTCTTGATAGCAGAACAGGTACTGCCAAGAACATGTTTTCGGCTATGACAGGCAGTTTGGATGTGATAGACAATGCCAAAGACTTATTTTATCTTCAGTTTACCTAGAATAAGCAATGCCAAGGACTTCTCTTTTTTTAAAGGAAGGAATCATTGTTTGTTTGTTGGATGGTTTGGGATGTAGAGTGGGGTCTTTCTTGTTCTTGTTTTCTTGCTTTTGTGTGTGTGTGTGTGTGTGTGTGTGTGTGTGTGTGTGTGTGTGTGTGTGTGTGTGTGTGTGTGTGTGTGGTGTGTGTGTGTGTGTGTGTGTTTGCTTTTTTGTTGTAAAATGTTTATTGAAAATATTTTTAACTTGTATTGAGATAAGCCATTAAGCTATTGTATGCACACAATCAAAATGCCTTATCTAGTTTAATTACATGACATATGATGTTACTGTGTTTCTGAAAAATGAATCCTACAGTAGAGCAGCCCAGATGCTATGATGCTGTCTTCACAAGGCTGGAAACTTGGAAATGCTCTGGTCAAGATTCATGCCGATTTGACAGTTGTGTATAGATACAAGTGTGTGTCATACAGGATAGTTTGCTGTTGGATTGGAGGTTTTAAGCAAAGAAAAACCGACTTGTAAGACAAATACCATTGTAGACATCAGAGCGAGGTTGGGAACTAACAAACTGTTCAGCTTGTAAAGAGAATAGTTGAAAAGGATCTGCAAGTTTCAGGTTTTGAAATATATGAAATTAATAGTGTTTCATACAGCACAGTTGAACAGATGTGCAGTATGATCTTGAGATGAGGAAATTGGCTGCCAGGTAGTACCTCATCTTCTCACAAAGAAACAGAAAAAAATTAATGGGATCAGAGTTCTAAAAAATTGAAATGTTTGAAACAGAGGGACTTGGCGGTACCTATTTCAGTTGAACTGAAGATAATCCTTGGCAGTACCTGTTTTACTAATTTGAACTATGAAGATAATCCTTGGCAGTACACTAATAGTTCTGTTGAAGAACTGAATGATATATTTCCATTTAGCAGTATCTATTTCAGTTGAACTGAAGATAATCCTTGGCAGTACCTATTTCAGTTGAACTGAAGATAATCCTTGGTGGTACCTATTTCAGGTGAACTGGAGATAATCCTTGTCATTACCTGTTGTAATTGAACTGAAGATAGTTCTTGGCAGTACCAATTCCAACTGAACTGAAGATAACCTATTACTGAATATTAGTAATACAGTTGAACTGAAGATAGTCCATGGCAGTACCTATTATAGTTGAGCTGAAGATAGTCTGTTGCAGTGCCTATTCTAGCTGTACTGAACATAGTCTTGTGCAATACTAAGCTGAACCTAAGATAGTTCTGGGTAGTGCCTATTTTAGCTGGACTGGAGAAGATCCTTGGCTATACCTATACCAGCTGAGCTGAAGATGGTCTTTTGTAGTACCTATTCTTGCTGAACTGCAGATATTTCTTGGCACTACTTAGTTTATTCGAAGTGAATGTGGTCAGTGTTAGGCAGCACAGGATCTGTCCAAACTGAAGATGGCCCTTGGCCCTTCTTTAGTGTGATTAAAAGTTTGTTATGTAGGTAGTAGCAACCAACCAGTTTTTAAAAAAATATTCTTTTCATGTCTTTTTAGAGCAATGCCAGCAACAGAGAAAAGTACGATTCTGTTTCACAAACCAGGCTTCATCAAACATTGTAATATGTCACAGATGACATCTGTGAAAGAAGTGGATTTCTTTGTGTTACAGTGTAGTTTGGTCCTATAGGTGACTTTTAGTTATTTTTGTTTGTATTTTTTCTTTGTTGTATTTTTTTTTCTGTTTGACAAGAACAAAAAATTTCAGACTTTGGAATATACAATACATTCTTTGTGTGTAATACCTTTTCTGTTTTTTTTTCTGCATGATTTCTGTCTGCAGGTAGTAATTGCCCAGAAAAAGTTAAACTGATCATACCATGCACACATTTTTAATGTGTGTAACATTGAATATTTGCCATTATGTTTTAGTCTTTGTAATATTGAGTGTTTGCCATTTGGTTATTTTGTCTATTTAAACTGTAAAATGTGAAAATGAATTAGGTATTGTGTTGACAGGTGCCTGACATCATGAGTTCCCATCTGATGTTTGCTGTCACTGGCTATGGCAACAATTCTGGGCTCACTAGGGCCATGGACTATTTGCAGGACAGGGTATGACTCTAAAATAGCCTGTATTCTTGTAGATACATGAAATACTTTGTTTCATTTTGTGTTGTGTGTTACTTTTCTTTCCTCATTTGGTGATTGTTCGGGGAATGAATACATGCAAAAAATTTGGCTACTCTAACTAAAACAGCCCTAATGCTTTGAAAACATACAAACAAACCTCGCATGCCATAAACAGACCCCCCCCCCCCCCCTTCCCAGCTTATATGTGCATATACACACACTTACACACTCTCATGCAAACACAAATGCACACACGCATGCGCTCACACACACGCACGCAAACGCACGCATGCATGCACACATGCACGCACGCGGCACACACACACACACACATACATACACACACACACACACACACACATACACACACACACACACACACACACACACACACACACACACACACACACCCCACACACACACACACACACACACACACACACACACACACACATGTATGTATACAAGTATCTTCACATAACACACTAACAGGGTGACAGAGAGATAGTTGGAAAATAGAACTAACAATAAGAAATAAGAAATAACACATTCTATACATACACTCCTGTTTAGCTGGTGTATATATCCTGCTTTTGTTATTCTCTCTTACACTGGCCTGCAAATACCATGAGTTGAAACTTCCTCTCCAACCCCCCTCCCCCTTCCCATCCACCCACTACACCTCAGGCATACAAGCCTTCTAGAAGCTGCATTGGTTGTGCCTTTTGAAATATGTGACTTGATGACAGGATAAATGCCCTGTCTTCCTGTATCCTCCCATGATGACACATAATTGTGCCATTATGGAAGATAGATCATAAGTGTCATGGGGAGGGGGGGGGGGGTGGTAGGTGGGAGGAGAGGGGGCTATTAACCTCGAAAAGGTGAGGGAAGAATTTTGAAATGGATAATAGTGGCAATATCTTGTACTGTGTGGTGTGTGTGTGTGTGTGTGTGTGTGTGGTGTGTGTGTGTGTGTTGTGTGTGTGTGTGTGTGTGTGTATGTGTGTTTGTGTGTGTGTGTGTGTGTGTGTGTGTGTGTGCGTATATACATGTGCGTGTGCACATGTTCATATGAATTACTTATAGGTCATATTTTATTTTTTCTTCCGAGGTGTTGAATATCAAAAGAAAATGGAAACATGAAAGAAGATTGTGTTGCTATGCCTCTTCATGCCCTGAACATAGCGAGCTTGTTTCTTTGTTTTGTTGTGTTGTTTTTTTTACACCTGACACAGAATGGTTGGCCATAATTTTGCACCTACCCTTATTTTGTCCATTGAATATGTAGGCATTCTTTTGTTTGTGTTTCTGGTTCAGATTCAGTTGAATGTTGGCAATCCCATTGATTCAAATATTTCAGACTAATTTAAGTTGGGTGGGGAGGGGAGAAGATACTTATACATTAGTTATTTCCATGAATTTTCATATAACTGATATGCTTAGGGAGGGAGAATCAGAAACATTTAAGCCCAAATTGCTATCATTACTTTTGTATGATAGGTTTCCCTAGGTTCTTGATTTATAAAGATGAAAAGAAAAGTAAAATGAATACAATGGGTAAAGAGCACAGTTTTCTTTCAGTTTGTTCTGTCATACCTATTTTTTTCTAAAGTGTGAAAGTTCTATTTTTGAGGTTTTAAAATGTCAAAGTTTATGAATTAACATTCAAAAAAGAGAATAGATTGATCCGTTATAGTCTCCAGTTTAGGAGCAATTGAATCTTTTTATGTTTGACAAGGTAAGTAATTTGCTCATGAAATTATGAAAAAAAGAAAAGTTTGAATGAAGAATTACCATTTAGAGTGTTTTCAGTCGTAAGATATGATAAAACTTAGGGGGAAATGGAAGATTAGATGTTCAAAGACCTGAAACATGGATTAGTTGTCCCAGTTTTGATCCATTCTAGCTATTTTTAGCCATGGCTATGACTGGCTGGCTGCATCTTTAGTCTCCTTTTCCCATGCTGGGTCACATGTTTGTGTTCGTTTGTTCTTTGATTTAACGTCTTTTCACTATGAGTGATATTAGAGGATTTTGTGTGTGTGTCTGTGTGTGTGTCTGTGTGTGTGTCTGTGTGTGTGTCTGTGTGCGTGTGTCTGTGTGTGTGTGTCTGTGTGTGTCTGTGTTTTATCTCATGATCTCAAAGTGTGAGTGTATGATCTTATGATCTTTGTGTGTGTATGTGTGTTGTGTGTGTGTGTGTGTGTGTGTGTGTGTGTGTGTGTGTGTGTGTGTGTGTGAGTGTGTGTGTGTATGTGTGTTTTATCTCATGATCTCAAAGTGTGAATGTATGATCTTATGATGTGTTTTTCCTCAGGTAAATGTTTTCAAAGGTGAGATGAATGATCACCAAATGTGGCTTACCAATTCTGCCCAGTGAGGAGCCAGAAATATAAAAGGATGAAAAAGAAAAAAATCTGATCCATTGTTAGAGCCATTCAAAATCATTAATCATGAACAGATGGGGAGAAAATGTATCATCACATTTTAGACATTTAGCAGTACTATGGGATTCTTTGCCAGATTTTATCATGCTAGTGTCAGAACAGAGTCAAAGAAATATGTACAGGAGTCAGTTTTATGATTACATCCAAACAAAAAAGTCTTTTGATAGTATGAAAGAGTTTTAATTTTATATTTTTGGGTGGTCCTGTCCTTAACTAAGTAAAACATTGGAGATAGAGAAGTATGGAGAGTATTCATCATCATCATCATCAGGTGCCCATCCGCATGGCGTTGGCGACCATGGACTTCCAACCATCTCTATCTCTCGTTGCCCCTAGCATCTCTCCCACCCTCCTCATCCCCAGCCACTCTGCAAGTCCATCCAGCATTCCCTCCCTGAGTCTACCTGGTGCTCTCTTTCCCTCCAGCTTTCCTGTTGTGACCATGTGCTCCAAATCCCCCTTCCTCATGAAATGGCCTATAAATGTTGCCTGTCTTTTCCTAATCTTCCTTATGAGTGATCTACTTGTGTCTGCTTCCATCAAGACTGTCTCGTTTGTTTTCTTTGCTGTCCATGGAACTCTCAACATTCTTCTGAGAAACCACATCTCAGCTGCCTCAATCTTGCTCTGGTTTTGCTTGCTGACTGATGGTTGGAGAGTATTACTATGTAAAAATGGAGGACATTTTGTCCAGATGCTAACTGCAAAAGGAAGAAGAAAGTTTTGATGTAAACTTTTATGTGTTGCAGTACCAGTGCTGTGGACTTCGCACTTATGCTGACTACTCCCAGAAGAACAGTGATTATAAGTGTGATTCGGGCAAGCGTGAGGCATGTGGGGTTCCAAGCTCCTGCTGTAAAACTGAGGTAGACTTCTTTTCTTTTTGATATAATTTTCATTTCAGTGAGAAATCCAAAACAAGTGTAACTGCCCATGTTCAAGCAAACAGGAACTGAACAACACGAAATTAGAATCAGAACACATATTTAATACAACTAGACAAGCAGGTGCAAATTTTCGGCCAACTGGTCTTTGTCAAGCATAAATGTAAGATCACAAATGAACAAACAAGAAATACAAAGCAGCAGGGATGAAGCAGCAGGGAAGTTTTAGTCTTTTTCTCCTAATTTTTGTATTTGTTGTTTGTTCGTTTGTGATCTTACGTTCACGCTTGACAAAGGCCATTTAGCCGAAAATTTGCGCCTGTCTTGTTGCATTGAATATGCGTTCTAATTCTATTCTCGCATTTTTCTGGATCTTCTTCATTTCAGTGGCATATTGCTTTAGTGAAAACATGATTATATATAGTGATCACTTTACAGTTACAACTAACTGCAAGAAAGGATTGAATTACTAGTATTTTATACTTTTCTCAATGTAAAATGAAGTTGTCATTGACCAGGAAATACTTTGTAACAGCATGTGCCAAGAGGATGTCATTTGAAGTTTTAAATATGTAACAGTAGGTATTCCAAAGTGCTCTTCGCGGCGGCGAAAAGTACGGCAAAGTGCGGTTTTTCACTGGTTTTCAACTTGCTCGTTCTCAACAAAATGCAGTGTCAAAAAAAAACAACATAGATCAAGTTGATCTGTGATCCTTTAAGCTTTGTTTAAAGTCAAAATAACTCAACAAGTGTAACATTTACCGTTTGAAATATTTACCGTTTGAATATCTTTTGATGATGGGTACTAAATTGCGATTTTGCTGCTGCTGGAACGACGAAATCGGAACGCGGTTTTGACCCCTACCTTGAAAACTCGCTTCGAGGAGATTCGCTGGGTCAGATATCAACAAACCATTTACACAGTCAAAAAGACGACTAAATTTGCTTTCATCCCATGTAAAAAGTGAACTGATAGGCTTCCATTTAGTCGGTCGTTTCGTGCGTTAAAATTTCCGTCGATGATTTCGCGACCTTACTCAAAACCAATCTCGCCATATTTTCCACTGTGCAAAAGGTCAAGGTTTCAACTTTCAACTTCTGCTATTTGCATACGGATTCAACCACTGGCTATTTTCCTTGAGGACTGAGAACAACGCGACCTATTTTCGCTTTCTCTTAGCGTCTGACGCGCAATGGCGGACACGAGCGAAGACCGTTCGGGCGAGCACATGGACGTCGAAGTTTACGTCGACCGCTCCAGCCACGACGAATCAAGCGGTCCAACTTATCTAGAGGGTAAGTGAAATATCTTGCAGTTTGTTTACTATTACTTTTCGACATTTTGTTTCCTGATTTTAGAATATAATTGTTTGGAAAGCGCACAGCTGCAGCACCCACAGTATCATGAATATGTTAGAAGGTAGGGGTAGGTGACGGTTTGGGGTGCGGTAATTTTACAGAGAGTGAGATCAGGCATATGATTAAAGGAAAATGTTTACAAAAGATTTTTTTAATAATCCATGCCTTTATTATATTTATTTATAATGATGTTAATGAGAGATTAGCGATTTATTGTGGTCACGTGACAACGCTTTGATCGATCGATAGTCGAATCGGCCGAGTGCCCTCCTTGGCTCTTGTTGACTTCACTCGATCTGGTTCAGTGTCGTTCAATAATTTCACAATGTTACACCTTTTTCTTTTCTGCTTTTGTGTAAACTTTCTGAATGGTACCATTGAAAAAATCTGCATGTTTATCAATCCTATTATTTTTAGGCCCAATATTATTATCACCTAGTTCAACAGCTTTAAAAGTTTATTATTATTATTAATATTGTTATCATTATATTTTTGTTATTGTTATTATTTTACTATCATTATTCATTATTATTTATCATTATTATTATTATCATTATTTCATTATTAGTTTACTATCATTCATTACTATTTATTATCATTACTATTATTGTCATCAAAAATAATATTTAAACAAAATAAAGTAGGCCTACCAGGTTAATGGGTTGGACACTATGAACCTTCCTAACTAGGCCTATAGTGTTTATGAGATAATTTTGTTGTGCTGATTTGAGTAGGCCTAAATGTATGGGACATTTTACTTTGCCCACTGCTTTGTGAGTTAGGGTAAGGTATTATAATTTTATTTTCAAAGCTGACAATAATACTGGTAGGCTTCTTACAGCTCCACACCAATCTCTCTCTCTCTTGATCCTTTCTCTCTTTGACAGGCAGGGAAGTTAATTGAGCAGGGGTACAAAAGTCCTTGTGTTCCTGCATGTTTTATGTTCTTGTTTTTTGGATTTGTTTTTGTTTTGGTCAGTATTTGCCTCTTGCTCTGTATGTATAGGCCTGTTTGTCCCTACAAATGGGATTTTCATATTACGCTACAGGATAGAACAGATAGATGTACTAATACTTTCCTCTACACTATTTTTCTCACAGATGATCTCTTCATGAGGATGAAGGAGCGATTTCTTAAGACTGGCAGAGGCGGAGACCTAGTCTTTTGGACAACTTTGACAGCAATGATGATGAACTGCGTCTTAACATGTTTTAATTTCCTGTCACTTGTGTAGGGGAATCACTGATCATAGACACTGACAAGTATTTTTTTACATTTCATTACAACATGTTTTTTGTAAAAAGAGATGATTTCTATCTTTTGTGCTTCCAGTTTAAGTTGAAGGCCAGGACAGTTATCTACTGTGATTAAGCAACAGTGAAAGGTCAAGACAATGATGTGGAAGCTTTTGATAATGTTCTACACACAGTTAAGGAACAGTTAAAGGTCAAGACATGTTTTAATCATTGTTTAATGATAAAAAAAAAAAAAAATTGGCATGTAAAAACTATGAAGATGACTTCTTTGAATGAATGTTGTTGATGTACATGTCTTGTTTGATTCGATATGTAAACAAAACGCATTATTTATTACTATTATCAGCTGACATTTGTTATAATTTTGTCATCTGATTTTTGTTTACAGAAAGATTGAAACGTAATGTCTTGTTTGTTATACTGACAGATCATAAAAAACTGATCATTTTGGTATATGGTACTTTGCAAATAGGATGAATGTGACAGAAGTTACGGAGTCTTGCAAAAAGCTAAAATACACAATTTTTTTCAAAATAGGTATTTTATCCTTATCCAAATATGGTTTGATTAAACATACAGATGTCTGGGGTTGTTTTACATTGAAAGAGTTTGTCATGCTGAGCAATTTGATATCAAAACCATTTTTGTAACTTTAAAGTGAAAAAAGTTATGGTGCACCAAATATGTGTAAAATTCGCCATTTTTTTCACTGTGACAAATCGGCATATTTCGCATTTTTGACATCTGATATCTTTTCAACCAGCTTTCAGATGAAGCTGGAAAAAATTAGGGTTAAATTCCTTAATATGTTTATCATATATATGATTCATTTCAGTGTCACTGTATTGTATTTCTTAAAGATAATGGAGTTTGAAATTAATGAAAATGGGTCCCTTGCCCAGTTGTTTGGAATGACGGCGTCCAATTTTGCTATTTTTTGTCATTTTCATAGGTCTGTATTTTTATTGATATGCATTTCTGTCCATATGTTTTTTGCACATCAACTTAACAAGTAAAAACCTCCTCAGAAATGATTTTCTGGACTTGTGTGATTTTATGTGTGTGTTCAAGGCATGTCTGAATGTGGCCTAAAATACCGTGCGAAATTTTCTAAGTCCAAAAAGAAAGAAAAAAATCATAAAAAAATGATTTTTTATCCCACATTAAAAAATAAGTATGTATGTGTTCAGAACGAAAATCTCTATTTTCCCAGCTGATTTTTATACAGATAAGTTCAAATTTGAAAATCATTTGGAATACCTAGTAACAGTTTCTGCCTACTGACACTGTATTTTGCACTTGTCAGTCAGACATAAGTAACTATTCATCACAGAAATGACACATTAGATGCTAAAATGAAGCTTTCAGTGATAGCAATATCTACATGTATCTACGAGTTTTGACAGCAATGTTGCATACACACACACACACACAACAAACACACACACACACACGCACATGCACATGCACACACGCATCGCACTCGCACACTACTTGCACATGCACATGCACATGCATACACATCAGCATCACACTACACCAAACCACACCACTCTACACACCACATACACACCACACTCCCACCACACAGCACACAGATGTACACAGACACAGACAGACAGACAGACAGACAGACAGCACACACACACACACACACACACACACACCACACACACACACATACACACACACACATACACACACCACACACACACACACACAGCACACACACACACACATCACACAACTCACAATATACACACACTCACACACACACACACACACACACACACACCCCACACACACACACACACACACACACACACACACACACACACACACACACACACACACACACACACACACACACACTGTAATACTTTTGTTTGTTTCTTTGCATATGACATGCAGGAATAACTATGCAGTATAGACTGTGCATGTGTATGTGTGTGTGTGTATGTGTGTGTGCATGTGAGTGTGCATGTGGAGTGTGTGTGTGTGTGTGTGTGTGTGTGTGGTGTGTGTGTGTGTGTGTGTGTTTTTCTTAGTTTTATTTTAATAATTTTTTTTTGTATTCTAGGTTGCAAAGACTCAGGATCCATGTGGCTACAATGTTGTTGGAAACCTTACTGTAAGTGACATTGTGTTTTTATGTTGTTGTTTTTTTCAGTGTAAGGGAAATAAAGAATTGTTATGTGCTTACTATTTGTGCACCATAGCTGATTATGATTACTGTGTCTAGTATAAGCATCTGTATATGTACACTTTCAGGTACATTTCATAGGATAGAGGATTAAGTGCTGCTTGTTGCTTGTTTTAATCTTTTTCTTGGGCAGTTGCACTCTTTTATGGGAAAAGAATTGAATGACAAGAGTAAGAAAAAAAAAGCCAGCTGATGAGCATGAGGCTGTGTTTGTATGTATTGACATGTTTTTTGAGTGTTTTATGTATGTTGGAAAACCATACAGTAATAATAATGATGTGAGATCTTATAATAATTCATGTATATGTTTATGACATAGACGTGTGCATATGTGTGTGTGTGTGTGTGTGTGTGTGTGTGTGTGTGTGTGTGTGTGTGTGTGTGTGTGTGTGTGTGTGTGTGTGTGTGTGTGTGTGTATTCTGGTATGTATGCATGTAGTTTCTGTTAATGCTTCTGTATGTATTACACTGTGTATCTTGTAAAAGTGTGTAATGTGCAGTTAGTCTAATTGAGTTTGGAGAGCACAAGAATGATTTTTATTGTTACTATTAATGATATTACTGTCACTATCAGTATTACTACTCCTACTACAGTTACTGCTGTTATTGCTACTACTGATAATAATAATCATAACAATTGTAATGGTAAAAATATCCAATAGTAAAACATATATCTCATCAAGAACCAAATGATAATAATAGTGACAACATAAACATACTTAGCATACTTAGCATATGGGTTAAAAGCACCTTTATTGCCAGGAAGAAATATATAAACAATCTGTTTTCTGATTCTTTGCTGCCGAGTTTAAGTATAGAAAGTAAACACAAACTTCTTTTTCACAGACTTCAATTAAAATGTACAAACAAGGCTGCATGTGGCACTGATGTCTTCACACAACTTTTATTTGCAATGGGAACGTAACTCAGCAACTACTCGCAAGAATGTAAGAAATGACTATATTGTCAGGAGAAAGTATATTTCACGTTCTTTGTTACTGATTTTGAATATAATTACAATATACAAAGTAAATTTGAGTGTCTGTATATGAGTGTCTGTTTCACAGGCTTTAAGCATGGTATACAAACGTGGCTGCACTGACGCCTTCATACGCTGGTTGGCAGAACATTTGGACTTGACAGGGGCTATGGCCCTGGGATTTGCCATTCCCCAGGTATGCTTCTATCACAGTTTTTTCAAAGCTAGACAAGTTGTTTGTTGACTTTTAACCCTGCAGCTTTTATAAAAAGTTGCATGTTCACCTAGGAAGTTGTCTTCACGTGTAATATTATTTATTCATATATATGTGATGAAACATGTGAAAAATCATGGATATTGCACAGTATTCACAAAATGAGGTTTTTCCCTTTTCAGTAAGAAAAAATAATACTGAATAAAATGCAGAAACAGAATTCATTCATCTTGATGATATTCTGAGCTATGTACATTGGAGTTGCTGGGTTGCCACTAACTCAATTTGTGGAAAATCCACTTCAACCTGTTCCATTTTTCAGGAGAAAAATGGCAGATGAGATGACTTGCACCACAGATTTTACTGGATGATGCAAAATGATATATGGAAAATCTCAGAAATGCTATTTGTACAGTCTTTTGGGTTTTCACACCAGAGCTACTGAATTATCCTTAAAAGGAAATTAAAAAAGAAAAAAAAAAAGAAAAAAGAAAAGAAAATGTGCACAGAGTTGTGATATGTGTGTTCAACACTGATCTCAGATAAATAGTTATGAACATGTCAGCTCATGTGAATTATGCATCAGACTGACATGTGTTTGCTTGTGAGTGAAAACTACTGAAAGAGAAAAATGCAAGAGGCCATCAGATTTTTTTTGTTTGCAAAATTTTCATCGATAATCTGTTAAAAAAGAAATAGAAATTTGGTGTATCAGTATTAACACATAATAAACAGAATCTTGAAGTATCAACATTAACACATAATCTAACATAGTGGCATACTGTTCAGTTTTCTTCTACTGTACATTAGAAATGATGTGTTTTTCTTTGTTTCTTGTGTGTGTGTGATACAAAGCTAGTTAATTGTAACAAACGCTTTGATAATTTATTTGTTTGTTTTCCTTCAGATTATTGGAATCCTGTTGGTGTACTTCTTCATTCGCCGAGTCAACGACTATCAGAAGGGGTATCGTGTGGGTCAGTACTTTGGTTAGGCATTAGCAGCCCCATCTTTCGGTTTTCACTCAGCACAGATTCCTTTCAGCTTTCAGGGCCCTTCTTGACTGTCAGGCTAGCCTGGTGCAGATCTGCTGTTTCTATAGCACTGCAGGCTGTTTGAACCAGGAATGTGTTCAGGTGGAGCAGGTTTTGCCGATAGTCCTTTATGAAAGGTAGCTCACCTGTTGTCTTTGCCTGTTCACTCCAAGTATCTGGTCCTTGCCTAACACATTAGGCTTTTGTTATGGGACCAAATTATTGTTTGAATGTATCAAACCTGAATCTGTAGCCGTTGAGCAGGGTCCATAGAGAATGTTCATAATAAAACTCACTAACTTTCTTCCAGTTTTTCAGAACACTTGCTACTGTAACTTATGCACACATACTCCACTGACTGACTCCGTTTTTACTGCTAACTCCACAAATGTCCAGTCACAACTTTAAGCTCAGTGGAATCTTGGTCAAATCATTGCAGGTGTTCCTTGAAATCAGTCAGATCAGGGAGGAAAAAAAATGTATTTAAAGAATTGGTCACCCTTCATTAAACAGGCACAGGCCACTATGGTGTCTGAAAAGCCATGAAATGATAACCCATAATTATTTTCATCAGATGCTTGCTTTTTTAAGCATACATTTGAACAAATGTATTTGTGACATTTCAAAAGGCATTGGCTGTATAAATGAGTCTCCTCCCCCATTCTTTTCATCAGTTTGACCAACAGCCTTCCAGTAATGGCCCAGTATGATGTATGGACAATACTCTGTTACAACCAGGAATGATGGTACTGTGACTTAAACTTATAAGTACAACACTGTGCTCTCATGATAGCCAGCAACTCAGTTTTGTATGTTCAGACATTTTCCCACTAATGTGGGTAAAATTCTCTCAGAAATGAGCACTTCATCACAGTGGATTTTTTGCAGTTTTTTCTTTAACATGCGGACATTTTTTTTACAGTATTTCTTAGATGTCTGACCAAAATGGTAAAGATATGAAATTTCTAGATCCTGTAGAAGATCATTGATATTACATACCATGCTGACTCTGTCATGAAAGAATTCAGCTGTGGCTTAAAATAATTATTGTAGAACAAAGGATGTATCTTAAAATTTGTGCTGATCATTGTTTATTCCTTATCTTAAATTTTTTGTTGTTGTACTTTACGAAATGTGGTGTCTTTATCTAAATAAAGAAAATGCTTAAAACCATTAGCATAGACACATGTTATCATCACTGCTGTATTTGTCAATTTTTCAAGCTCAAAGTAAAGGCAGTGCTGATGTTCCATTCATGTATCTGGAATCCATTGAATGATTCATGTGACCTTGTATTTTGAGTTTTTATAATTGAGAAGATTCTTTTTCATTGCAAGATCAAAGAGGACGGTTAAGCCATTCTAACAGACTCACTTATTTGGAAAAAAACAAACCTTTACCATTTCTGTTTAAACGATTTCTTTAGAATAAGATATGTGTGAAAAGGAGTGGTGTGTGTGTGGTGGTGTGTGTGTGTGTGTGTGTGTGTGTGTTGTGTGTGTGGGTGGTGTGATGTGTGCGTGCGTGCGTGCGTGCGTGCGTGCGTGCGTGCGTGCGTGCGTGTGTGTTGTGTGTGTGTGTGTTGTGTGTGTGTGTGTGTGTGTGTGTGTTGTGCAATCAAAAGCGTGCATTTGTGTGTGTGTGTGCCTGTCTGTGTAATTCTGATATGTGTACACATGCAAGGTGCATGGGGATTGTTATAAACTATTGAAATTTTTCTGTTTATTTTCATGGGAAGGAACAAAACATATAGTAAGAGCTGATTATGTTTTGGTTCTATTGTGTCTGTATTGTGGAAAATCAGCCAATAAAAAAATGTGACATCCTATAAACAAATTTCTAGATTTGCACATGTGTGCTGCCATTAGATCCATGTACAGGCAGAGAATATTTTGTTAATGTTAATTTTTATTTCATTAATCTCTGTTTTTTGCATGTGTTCCTGGTTTAACTAGTAAAAGTGAAGAAGAAAAATTCAGGTTGATCTATTTTTCATATGCGTATTCCTTAATGTGTTCATGACATGGGATAAATCACTGCATCTTGTAATTATCTTGTATATTTGCTGTAATTGGTCCACTATTAATTTGTTGATGTAGATCAATAGCAAAAAGTGAATAGCTCTGTTGATAAATGCTAGAAATGTAATGGCCATGGAAAAGTGAAAAAGAAACAAAAAGGCAAAAGGAAATTAGAAAGGGGATGTGTTTTGCTGGTATGAGTTAGAAAATGGATTGGTTGGCATAAACACAAGGGCAAGGGAAAGTCAGCCACACAAACATTATTCCTTTTATGCCATGTAGTTTATACACCTCAGAATTTGGTGACCTTGAAAATGATTCAAGGTCAAGTGAACTTTTGATTCTTATTGGAAGTTGTCATTGAGCTGCACAACTCAAATATGATTATGCTGGGCTCATAAATCTGAGTTATGATGAGATATGTATATTTCAACAAACTTACAGGTGTGACCTTGGAGTTGTGCAAATCATCCAAACTCTGGCAATTGTGTGTCCGACTCAAGCTGTGAAATAATCATATTCACTTTTATCTGTAGTGGTGATGTTGTTCACTCAGTTGACATAACTAGCAAATTACCTGATCCCAAATGGCTGAGAAAATTAAATTTGAACTTTTACCTCCTCAGAAGAGAATCCAGATTTTTAACTTCTCGAGGTCACTGTGACCTTGACAGATGTTTTGTCCAAATAAAACTTTGGGAAGTGTGAGGAAAATGGTGGACTCTTACAGTCATGAAATCAGAATGTATGTATTTTGAGAAGTTCCTGTGAACATACAAAAGCCAATGTTTCAGCACTGTTTTAGTCAGTGTGACCTTAAACTTGGCCCTTTTCTTTCCACATTTATGGATTTGTGACTACTTCAAGATCCTCTTCTTCTAAATTTGGTGAAGATTCATTGAGAAATCTGAGAAAATATTGATACAAATTTGCATCACAGATACCACCTGTGTCCTGGTGAAATATAACATCTCTCTTTTTTGAAAAAAGAAGATTGAATAGAAAAGACAAACTAGTCCTCTTTATACAGTATTTTTAGCATAATTCCATATAATGGGCTTTTATAAAAGTTTGAGTTGAAAAATGTAAAGAGAAACAGTCTTTTAACCAAAGTAGTTGTGAGTTAGCCTTTTGTATGCTTGTGTTTTTGCTCTGAAGATCTTTCAGAAAACTTGCTTGGGTAGAGAAGTGAGAACATTGAAATTTCCTATGAGTTATCGTTTTAACATAAAGAGAAGTATGAGGAATATAAGCGATGTTTTGAGAATGTCTTGAACCAGTATTAATTATTTATGATGTTGATTTAATTTTTTTGAAAACAGACAAATGAACAAATAAAAAAAAAAAAACATCCAAAAACAGAAGCAAACAGACAAACAGAAATCCACCCTCACAGTCTCACTTTCTTTGTAACACTTTCTATTGTCTCTGTTTTATGTAGCTCACTTAAAAAGAATCTTAACTGGTCTTGATCAATATTTGTAAGATACAGGAATGTTGTGATGATTGCAGGTGAATTTAAACATAGAGAAACAGGGGCAAACCTGGAGTTTAAGGATCTCCTTCTTTCAGCCTGCTTTTGACAAAGATTTTTTTTTTTTTACAGTGAAATGATTGTATCTTCATTCTAAATCATTACTATGACCTTCATTATTTTCACAAACAATACAACTGATCATTTTTATTGATCAGTTACCAACAGTTTTATTGTGTTTTGCATTCTCCTTTGATCTTACTGACCTTCCATTGAGATCATTCAAAGAACAGTTGAAGGCACACTTAAATTGAGAACATCAAACACTTTTTGCAAAGGAGCCACTGGTTGATGTAATAATGTTAGCGGAGCTACACTGCATTTTCCAACGCCTGATAGTGTATTTAGAGAATCTTGAAAGACATTTCAAAATTGTTTTGCTTTAGTCGACCGGAAGTAAAGTTGAAAGGAAAGTGGTTGTGTAAGATATAGAACTGTGCATATTAATCAGTCAGGAAAAAGGACTAACCAGTCGGTGGGTCAAAATCATTTTCAGAATCAGTGTCAAAAAAGGTCATTAAATGCTAGGTCTTTGGAAACGTGCTCAATGCTGGGATCTATGTTTGTTGTGTATAGTTGGGCATTTCAGAATGTGGTTAAGGGAAAGATGGATTCTATTTTGTAAAGAATGTCACTTGATGCGGATTCTGTTGTGAAAAGATAAGAAAATATATTCCGCCCAGTTGGTTTATGGACACGGATTGACAGGGTCAACTTTGCTTGCCTCTTGTATATAGTGTAATTTATGGGGAGTTTTCCCCCTTGTGTTATTATTTATACATCAATTAGAAATACTTTGACCTGTGCTGACTTACTGATCTTTACATTTTAAATCTTGTTGAATTTATGACTTGCTGAGTTGTGAACAGCATAACATAATCCTGGGTTTAAATTTTTTGTGTCTAGCTGTTTTGTATCAGTGTTGTGTGATAAAGTTTCAGCCTTTTTTTTTGCTTGTGTGTATTCGAAGATGTTGTATATAACTAATGTGGTTCAGACAAAACATTGAGTTTTATTCATTGTTTGTTATAGGCATTGATAGTATACCTTGGATTTTGGAGGATATGTGACCCGTTATCATGAGGGTTGGGGGGGGGGGGGGGGGGGGGGCGCAAAGTCCGTTTTGGGTAAGGAAAGACATTTTTATCACGATAGGCAAAAGAAATTTTTTAATGCTCTTTCCAAAGGTGTTTAGATCATATTAACATTAATAGTACCTGAGTTACAATTATTTAAAGAGAGTAGACAAAAGAAGTGGCCATTTTTGAGAAAATTGCAGCTGAAGATCAGCACTAAATTTTCCAATTTTTTTCCCACATCAGTAATTGTTGAAATTTTGACTTATATTCAGAATTCACAAATGTTGTACACTGGCTCTGTACAGTTGAATTACTGTAGATGCTGTGCAGATTTCGATTTTGCTTTATAAACTAGTTTGTTCTTATAATTTTGAAAGGCCATTTTAACATGTTTCCTGGTCAGATTTCACTTAATGTAACAAAACAAAAATCTTGAAATCACCCATACTGACCCTCAGCATGTTTTCTAAGCTGCTACTTGGCTTGATACCAGCAGCTTTGGCCCCATTTTGTGAAAAAGGTCACAAATAGCTTTTATTGTCCGTAAAATCTTTTTAGTCAATATTATGTGGAAGGAGTTGATGTAGTGTGAGTCCAAATGTTCTATATAAATGAGCTTGTTTTATAAACGATATATTCTTTCTTTTAATATGAAACCATCTTTAAGTCCAGTGTGAAATTTCACCTGACCATTTGCTTCATGTGATTTTATCAAATGTAGGTATTTGCAGTACGGCATTATTTAGTAAATTTCAGTGTTTTAACAGTTTGTGTTAACTGTCACTGCTGCACTGTGACCAGCCAGTCACTTCTAGATTTTACATTTTGCTTATCTTTATCGATTACAGCAAGGCCTTTGACAGTGTCAAACACCATCAACTGTTTAACATAATGGCAAAGATGGGCTTCCCCAAACACTTGGTGTCACTTATAGCAGCGTTATATATGAAGACCAAAAAGGGACCATCAGATGGAGTGGTGTACACTGCGAATATTTTGGCTTTGAAAAAGGGGTCAGGCAGGGTTGCATCCTTCTGCCTCATCTTTTTAACTTATATATAGAGCAGATCATTAGAGAGGCAGACTTAGAAGAGATGGGAATAAAGATTGGAGGAAGAAACATCTCCAACCTGAGATGTGCGACGACACTGCAGTAATGGCAGATTACATCACAAGCATGAAGAAAATTCTCTACCGAGTAGATGCAGCAGGTTGCAGGGCAGGATTGAAACTGAATGCAAGAAAAACTAAAGTCATGCACATTGCGAGAAAAGAAGGCCAGGAATATCCAAACATTCAAATAAATAGAACAGAGAAAATGTCCGACATTTCAAGTATACAGGAAAAACAGTGGCAAAAAGGAAGAAAGGCAGACCTCCAATCTCATGCACCGAGAACATGACCAGCAACAGTGGCCTAGGTATTCAAGAAATTGTCCACAAAAGTCAAGACAGTGTGGCCTGGAGGGAGATGGTGGTGACAAAGTGTGCAGCGGCCAACACTGAACCCGATGACACTGAGAGATGAGACAGGTGAGGATCTCTAAAAGCAAATGATGTTTCCTACCAAAGATGTGAAAACAAAAATTGGCGTGGCAAAACAAAAAAATGGTCTAGTTAAACAATTATGGAAAGACAGAGGGGCTTCCCAAAGATTTAGAACTAGGAATCATGAAAATTTTGGTTTGGCCTGTTTTAACGTATGGTTGTGAAGCCTTGACACTAAGAAAAGACGAAGAAAATAAAATCAGTGCAGCAGAAATGTGGCTCTGTAGACGACTTCTCAGAATCAAATGGACAGACAGAAGAACAAACGGTAGCTGTTAAAGGAGCTGAATGTCAAGTGCCAGCTGCTAACAGAGATCAAGTAAAGAAAGCTGAAATATGTAGGCCATGCGATCAGATACACCAAAACAGATCTGATGTCAACGGCCATGCAGGGGAAAGTTTAGGCAAGAAGAAGAAACGGACAACCGCACACCTCCTATTTCAACAACATTGCTGAAGTCTGTGGTCTGGAGATCCAGGAGGTCACCCACAGATGTCTTAATCGTGTTGCCTGGAGAAAACTTGTGACATCAAGTGTGGCTCTTACTGCCAATCCCAACGAGGGAAATAAGTGAGGTGAGGTGACCCCCTAAAAGACAGAGATATATAAAGGTTCATATGGACATGGTCATTTACAGTGTCATAAAATCAAGTTTCTTTTCTTCTTTAATTATAAATGTCAAAGTGTATGACAACAGCTTTGTCAATTTTGTGTAATTTTTTTTTTCACCTCACTATCCGTATTGTACCTGACATAAGGAGCCATGAATACATTTTCAGTACTTACAAAATTTGATAATTGCATTCATAAGAAGGATTAGGAAAGCCATGAGAGGACAGAGTCATGTTTCCATTCATCGCTCGTGATTTGTCTAAAATCATAAGTTCAAGATTTTCATCATTTTTTCATTGAACTAAAATTTTTTTATCATGTTTGGGTCATTAAGTGTTGGGCTTGAATGACATAGCCTAAACTTAATTAAAGTCATTTGACCTTCAGCATGAACACTTATCATAAAAGAAAATCTGAGTGTAGTTTGACAATCGTTTTAATTTGCTCATTGTTGATGCCATAGATGAAAGCATGAATGCAGGGTTTTGGTAATGTTGCTTGAGGTTATTTTAAGCCTTAACAGTATGTACATTTCCCATTCTAGATTTTGTATGAAACTAGATTCCCCCATTATGTTAATGAAGGTGCTATATCACTTGAGATATTTTTCATTGATTACTACAAACATTTTTGCGAAGATGTTTGTTTTTGTATGCTTTTGACAGTTTCTCAGATATTTTTATACTGTCTTAGCAATCTGTAGTCTTATAATTGACAGATGATGAGTTGGGCGACACGTTTGTTTTGATTTCAAAATGAAAGGAAATGGTGGAGATAGGTTTATGTGGCTATTTACTTCGTCATATTTTTTGTTACTAGACCATCTATGGTTGTGAAGCCTGGACTGTGAGAAAAACTGATTGCAGAAGAACTGAGGCAGCAGAGATGTGGTTTTATCGGAGACTTGTATGTGTCAAATGGACAGACAGAAGAATTAATGAAAGTGTCTTGGAAGAACTTGATACCACCACAAAGTTACTAGCAGACATCATCAAGAGAAGACTTAAATATATTGGCCATGTGTGACGTAGCAAGAACATGGAACTCATGGCAACCATCTTTCAAGGAAAAACATGGCAAAAAGGAAGAAAGGCAGACCTCCAATCTCATACATTTAGAACATAACCAACATCAGTGACCTAAATATTCAAGAAATTGCTCACAAAAGTCAAGACAGAGCGGCCTGGAGGGGGATGGTGGTGACAAAGTGTGCAGCAGCCAACACTGAACCTGGTGATGCCGACAAGTGAGACTGTCTAAAAAGCTGATCTCCAGCACACTTTCAAATTACAAACATCAACTTGGTGCAGATAGCATTTTGACTGACACTGCCAGCTCATTTGTGTCCTATTTGGGAATTTAATGTTGTTTTAGAAAGGTTTATCTATGCTGTTTTAGGTGATATGTTAGAACTGTTAGTAATACACTCACCATACATGCCTGAATGTGGATAAAAGCATGGCCTGGAAAGAAAAAAAATGATTATCAAGCCCAGTTGTGACACTTTACATCCTGATATCCATGCAGTCAGTTGATGCTGAGAGTAATCCTCGGTATCACTGTTTTATCTACAAGTAACCAATCTGAAGTTGACTGTTTGCTTCAAGGCTGCCATCACACCCATGCACAGATAAATGTAGAAATGTGGTATTGAATCAGTACAGATGTAATCCACTACTGCTGTTGGAAGTAATATACTTGCTGGATAAGTGCCAGAACTGTTCAATTATGAAAATCATTTCCCTTCAATCACTTGATTCATGGAAGTACCTACCATGTGCTAATTACATGTTAGTAGTTTATCCTTGGAAAGTGCTGACCACATACTACTGTAACCAGTTAACAAGATTTAATTCATGGTAGTTTTTTTGTGCTCTCAAGGGACAAATACCATTCCCTGCTTTCATTTCTTCATTTACTGGTAATATTTCTTCTCAACTAAATTGACCTTGTATTATTGAATAAGGAAGGAGCTTACAAAACAACAAAAATATATAAATTTAAAGAGTCTGAAAAAATTTGAAAAACCACCATCTACTACTTTCAATTGAGCCAGGTTATTAAAACAAAGCCAACTAATTGATTGTACATCCACCTATCCTCTTTGAAAACCCCCCATACATATTGACACAATTATGAAACAATGGGCTGGGTTTTGAATCCGTTATTATTGCTGATGCCAATGTGCTGAACCCTTTGACTCCCTCAGCATGTCCTGGTGTTGTAAAGTCAACATTTACAACTAGACAAGCTTGCGATAGGTTTACATTTCTCGAGATTTGAATACCAGTATGGTTTTGTAAATTTGTTCATCAAATTAAAAGAAAAAAAACAAACATATTGGACTCATTCAAATGACTACTTAAGAAGAGATTTGATAAAATTGTTAAAGTGCAACTCACTGACAACTGTTAACCTTCTAAGGCATGTTTTTCTTTGTTAACACTAACATTCTAAAGCATGTTTTGCTCTGATAACAATGAATTAGCTGACTTCACCTTTAAATAGGCCATAAGTGTTGAACCAGTAATAGAAACCCATTTCCATTTTTTTCTGTTAACATTCCAACTTACCTAGATTAGACAAGATTCTTCAAGTTTATACAATTATTGTCCTTTAAAAAATTACTTTATTTGTTTGGCCATTTCAGTGTTGCTAATTGCTTTATTGTTCTTTTATCAAAAGCAAGTAATTGTAGTAGTGTGTATTGTGAGAATCTTTTATCTCTGCGTTTGAAGATGTGTTCGTTCTGATTTTTAGCAAGTCAGCTTAATATTACAGGCGTGAAGGAAGTGTACTGAATTCCGCCATGAAGAGAAGAAATGTTGGATAGGATCCTACTGATAACCGAAAAAAAATCATTAGGGAGATACCTTTTATCTGTTGAGAAATGTGGTCTGCCTTTTGAAGTCAGTCCAGGTTGATGTTGAATCTTTGTGCTCCAAGACCCACCTCCACCATGTCTTTCCCGGACACTGGGCTTATCATTAATAATCATTATTAAATACACAGTTGTGGCACAGACTTCAGGTGACCGTTTCCCCCTGGTGGATGATGACATCTGACAACAAGTATACTATTAGTGAAATGAGCATGTACATTTGAATGTTGCAGCTAGCAAAATCAGAAAGGTATGGTGCTTTTTCTGCTGTTGTGACAGAAAGACACTCATTTAAATGAAGTCTGAATACACACACTTTCTTGTGGTTCACGGGAACAGTAAGCTACATCTATTTGCTGTCCCTGCCTCGTACCAAATACTGGTCTGCCTAACAGACGACAGAAGGTAGACAGGTTTCACAGGAAGAGAAACTGGACATTTTGCTTCAGTATTACGTCAATATGTGAGCCCTTAGGTATTGAAAACATTACCTACCGCATCAGTTTTTAAATATTTAAACCTTTAATAGTAATACTTATTCTCGTTTGTTTTTCATCAAAAGTAGAACACTAAAAACTTAGATGGAATTCATTTCCTGTTAGATCATTATCAAATTTATTTTCTGCATTTGCTTAGGCTTCAGTCTGTTATAATAAAACGCTCGACTTATGAAATGCTTGAGAAAGAATTGATGACTATTGTTAGTTTGTGCAAGCTCTCTTCCGCATTGTTTCAATGACTAGTTCAACCAGTGTCTTGCTTTTGGGAAGCAAGATCTTTAATTTCAATTTGGTCATGGCTGTCTTTTACAGTATTTCACTTGTTTTTGTTTTATAGGTAAATGTGTGTGTGTAACTTTTGTGCTTCATTTTAAAATTTTATTATCATAGATACTGCTTCAGGAATTTGCTTGCGTTTTCCCGACATGTGCAATACTTTTTTCTCTTACTGTAGTGACCACTGCTTTCAATTTTGGAAGTAGGCTAGATCATTTTAGTTCTTAATGTTTTTTTTAGTGACAACACTGCTTACAGTATTTTGTTGTTGAAAATAAAAGTCAAAGTATATTTGCTGACAATTCTGTGTCTTTTTGTGATAAAAGTTTTAGATTTTGTAATGGTTACCTGGAAAAAGATTTTAAGAATGAATGTTTTGTACATGCTTGTGTAAAGGAAGGTGTGTGTATGCTGTGACTATTTGCCAACTCCTTTCCAACAGAAATATATCCTATTATTCATAGGTGAATAGATGCAAGTCAAGTAAATAACTACCAAGTGAAAGATTTCAGTTCAGTTCTGTCCGGATACCTTCCATGTGGTGGTACCAGATTAAAAATATTTCAGTCTCCCAGTACCAAAGTTAAAAAGTTTTTTTTCAATCTCCCAAAAGTTTTTTTTCAATCTCCCAGGTAAACATGACTGCAGACATGCTATTGTCTACACTCCCTTCTTCCTTCACCTGTGGTGTTCCACAAGGATCTGTCCTTGGCCCTGTTCTTTTCACTATTTACACCTCCCCCCTGTCCACCATCATCAACTCCCACTCTATAAAACACCACTTCTATGCTGATGACACCCAACTTCCAAGACAGTGACTCACCTGACAATATACAGCGCCTCCTTACTCGCACCACTGAGTGTTACTCGGACATCAAAAATTGGATGACATACAACAAACTTCAGCTAAATGATGACAAGACAGAAGCTATCCTCATTGGCACCCGTCAGAAACTTTCTCAGCTGCCTCCTCTTTCTCTCCCATTATGTAACACATCAGTCCCAATTTCTGATTCAGCTAAAAACCTTGGTGTCTGCATTGACTCTACCCTCTCCATGAACAACTTTGTTTCTCAAACTGCCAGATCTTGCTACTATCACCTCTATCGTATAAGCCTGATCAGGAAGTATCTCTCTGTGGAAACAACTGCAAAACTCGTTCTCTCCTTCATAATGTCTCGCATTGACTATTGCAATTCACTCCTGTCCGGTCTTCCTGCCTCCACCACTCACATCCTACAGGCATTCAAAACAATGCTGCACGCCTTGTACTCAAAAAGAAAAAAGCTGACCACATATCTCCTCTCCTGGCACAACTTCACTGGCTCCCTGTATCAAAGCGCATACAGTACAAACTAGACACCATGTGCTACAAAAGCCTTAATAACGCAGCCCCCGATTACCTGTCAAGCCTACTTGAGATCTATGTTCCCTCACGTACCCTCCGCTCTGCCTCCGATCCTCCGACTTTTCGCTTTCCATGCACTAAGCTCAATACCTATGGTCCACGAGCCTTCTCTGTTTCTGGTCCGCTCTCCTGGAACAAATTTCCTCTCTCAGTCCGTCAGCAACCTACTTTTGTCTCCTTCGAGTCCGCTCTCAAAACTCACCTTTTCTCCTCTGCATAAAATCCTGACCTCACTCAATCCCCTCTGCAGCCTGTCTCCACTCGGAGGGGAATCACATTGCAATATATAATTGTATATAATATGCTCTCTATAATTTTCCATTGTTTTTATTCTTTCTCCCCTTTATAGCCGTGTGTGTGTGTGTGTGTGTGTGTGTGTGTGTGTGTGCGTGTGCGCGTGTGCGTGCGTGCGTGCGTGCGTGTTTCAGCGCTTAGATTTGATTTTATCAAGATTTTGCACTATATAAATATTGTAATTATATTATTATGTACACGCACACAGAACATCAAATACGCACATTAAAGATCCTTTAAGTCAGTTTCCAGTGGCTAACGGAAACATGAAAACACCAAGCATGCACGCTCACAACAGACGGAGTATGCAGATGTGTAGCAACATAGTGTCTGTACAGGGTGTGCACATCATCATGCATACTCGTACCTGAGAAAATTACAATGCTTTAAGTCTGCAAAATGTCTTAATTTTAACCAGAAAAACAAAATTCCAATACACCAGCTGATGTAAAACAAAATGTCCACATGAGATACCATAAGTATATACCAAAAATGCAATATCACAAAAAACATTTTTCTGCAATATTTACAGAAAATGGTGAATATGGAATTTTTTTTGTCTTCTTATTCTAAATGGGAGATTGTAGCAGTCAAATAAACAGAAATAAATGCCCTCGACGTGCACAGGTAGGGGGAGAAATGAATACCCTTGATATACACAGGTGGGAAGAAAAAAAAGCATGCACAATTCAAAATGTACCATGTGAGAGTGTGCATGATTTGAATTCCTTCAGCCTTCTTCATCAGAACAAAGACCCAACTGCTGTGAATGCCGTTTAAAACAAATTTTTTCTCTTCTGTATTGATCACAATTGGTGGTGTCTATCCGTGTCTTCTACAAAAGTAACCTGAACCCTTTGACTCCCGCACTCTTTCCAACAACTGCAAAAACTTAACCCTTTGATTCCCTCACTTGAACCCTTTGACTCCCGCACTCTTTCCATCAACCGCAAGAAAACTTTTGATTCCCTCACCCTTTCCACCAGCTTCCTACAGGAAGCTGGTGGAAACAGTGAAGGAATCAAAGGGTTAAGTTTTTGCTTTGCTAGCATGGTTGGCAGTACTGGATGTTGGTGGACAGGGTGCAGGAGTCAAAGGGTTAAAATAAGCATAAATCTGTTAATTAAAGCAAATCCTCACCTCTATCTCAAGACAAGGGGCAACAGACATTCACCACACAAAACGAAGAGATGAATAATTATGGTCTGGTTTATTTCATGAAGTTTTCAGTCCATCACAAACATACAATCTGAGAGATACCAACTAGTTTGTTATGATCGGTTGTTTTCAATCTCTCCCATGAGCTACATAATCTGCCAGGAAGCTCTGACGGTGAACAAAATCTAGCATCTCATTCAATGGAATGAAACCAGTTACTGTAAATAAAACTAATACATCCATAAGTATATATATGTGTATATATATATATATAAATGGACAAACCACTGTTTCAATACTTATTACTGTTAATGATGTAAAATGACAAAGCACAAACTTTATTCAACATCTAGTATATGGTGAAAAATGTAAAAGCACACAAATTTCACAATGTAAAATTTGATTACTACTTTTAGACACTTCACCTTCAATAATAATCAGCAAACTCTCACCCTGTTAATCTGGGGTAAGAAAATCCCAAAATAACACAACATAAAATCAACATACACAATAATAAAAACAATCTCCATTTTTTCCAAAATGGAGATCAGATAAATTTCAAAAATGAGAAAACAGTACACCACAAAATGCAAAATTGTCTAAAAAACAAAAGCGATCATTGTTTCTTGAAGCAGAAACTAATTCCTTACAAAAACTGTAAACATTAAGAACCATCCATCATACAGTGCGAAGTAAATAACATACACTCTGCAGACAAACTCAACTACAGTCTCATGCAACTCTCCATTTCCATATTTGCTCACATGCACACCTGCACTCATTCTATGAGAAGGGGAGAAATACAATAAATGATAACAGCAGACTAAAAGAGAAAAGAGGAGAGACAGAAGGTGGAAAATGAAAATGAATGGGAAAAAAAAACCAAAAAAACCCGCAGGCAGACAGCGGGTGGGTGATAGAACTTGATGAATATGAGCAGGGGAGCGTCCATGAAGAAAAATGAATTTAATGCAGAAGGCAACTACAGCTCGTCTCTCGGCAAATCATCCTCTTCATCTCACCTTCTTCTTCGTCTTCCTGCAACACATAAAGCATTTCTTTTTTCAAACTTTAATGATAGATCATAAAAGATGAGGCACATCAAACGAAATCCAGCACACAGTTCTGGAATTCAAGAGGACTAAAATGCATTATAAGAATTATACAGGAGCAAAAGGCCAGAAAGCAAGAACAGCAGACAATGAAGAAACAGTGCTCAAGATGTCAGACCTGCCAACCACACATCAGACAAGAGTACCATTTTACACAAAAAGGAGATGGACAACTGACAAATGGGAAAAACATATGCTATGAATGTAGATAACAAAACCACCTCTGGGGGAACCCCCTCCTTAACAACAAACAAAAAACAAACCATACCAACCAACCACACAACATTTTTTTTTTTATTTACCACTTTTAATTTCCATGTTTCACACCTATACACATACATACATACACACTGAACAAAAACACTACTTGATTGCTTACCTCTGGCACACCTGCACCCTCGGTGCCACCACTCTTGACAAATTTGACAAAAGCGTCCAGGGTTCTCTCGCCATTGTAGTCGATAGCCTGAAAAGAAAACAGTATGTATGTATTAGAAAAATCTTGGTTGTAGACTTCTTCACGTCGGAAGTGGATGGGCTGACCTTGCCTTTTATAGACTAGTAGATGGAAAATGAGTATTCAGATATAAGGGTTGCATGCTAGAATGGTGTATCACAACACAAATGAAGATGGCAGACAACCCTCAAATACACACAAAATTGATTTAAGTCTGAACACTGATACCATATATCACGTCCAGACACAGTGTTAACTTTCTGCACGCTTCTGATCTTTTCAACATTTCAATCTTACTGAAACATCTTGTTTTGTTATAACAAGTAAATCACATTTGTCCACTCTCAGTCCACCAAGAAAAGATTGCTTAGCTAGCTTTTGCCTGAAGAGTCACAATCAGCAGTAACTCACTGCAGACATTTTGACTGATGCTTTCAATCAAGTTCAGAAATAGCCTGTTGGAGGCAACGTTTCAAAACATTCTACAGAGCACACTGATTAATTGCAAATGCCGGAAACAAAAAATCCAAAATAACTAAACCATCCGAGGGAAGAGTGGACTTCCCCTTCTCTTTTGACTCAATGAAAAGGTATTATGGGTGTTGCATTCACCACATTCTTAATTTACGGAGGTAGTCTGACGCACGTTTCAGCCTAATGTAAATGGGAGAGAAGCACTGACTGATGTTGTCAGTCTCAGAGAGGGTTAATAAAAGTGACTGGCTTCCTTTACATGACTTTTTGACCTACGCAACCCTCACCAGATTGGTTTTATTTATCTGAAAAGAGAAACTGTTTTCAGCAAAATGCTGACACCAGGACTGTCTTGCAATGCTGCTTTTGAGAAAGCATGCGAGTTGAGTCAAGAACTTACAAATGACTGTAGGATGATTCAGAAGACAATTCTGACACAAGAGGTTGAAAACAGCAGTATTTACTCGCTGTTGGTATGAAATGTGCAGCAGACAGACCCAACGCGAAAAGTATTGGTTTTCCGAGCACATGACACAAAGGGTTTGTGGCCACAGGCAATATTGGCAGCTAGCCAACACTTCACACTGTACTGACAGGCAGGACCACATTGTAGAATAAGCCAATACTGTCAGTGAGTAGTATTAGAAGTGAAAAGGGGAAGATTAGTGTGATGGAGTGGGGTGGGGGTGGGGGTGTGCAGGCAGCCCACAACTTGACTTGACCGGTCAAGCGACTCAGTGTACTAACACACTGTGGCTATTTGTGGCTCGTCAGCTGTCAGTGATCTGTCACTGTCAGTAGAAGGTCAGCCAAAGCCTGAATGCTTTTAGATTTCATCAGGAGGGTCATATCTTCTATTTTTTTCCTTTGTTTTTTTGTTTATCGTGAGTGTTATGAGATTTTTTACAGGAATTTCCAAAAAAACATTACAAATATGTAGTAATTTCAAGAAATTACTACATAAATTATCTGAAAATACATTTAGTCATGCCTAATGCGCCATTCTGTGCAATTTCATGCATAGATTCCCATAAATATGGAAGCAACAGTTGTTTTAACTTCTTCAGTGACCCATGACACATTAATGCGTCATGCTTTTGGGTGCCAAAAAATGCCCCATAACACCTTTATTCGTCATTGTCATTTCACGATTTTTCCTATCTCCAATTTTAGACAGGGGGTTTCGCATTTGCTCCAATCAGAAAGTGTGTTGTATCAGCTTTGATTATTCATAAGCTTTGGAGTGATATCTCAATGGGCATTGGTCAAAATTCACGGTCAAGTGACCCACCCACCCTTCAGTCTCCTTGACCTTTCAAAATGGCAGACGACGAACCACAGCCAGGCCCAGGATAGCGAAAAAGAAAGCGTAAAGCCAAGGATTTTTATCTGATTTTTACATGAAAGATCCTAACACAGTTTTAGAAATGATAAAAGATAAAGAATTTATGACCATGTATGGCGAAGCATTGTCAGATGATTTTCTGGATGAGGAAGATGATGGCGATGAAATGCAGCATGTAGTTGCTATGTCAACACTGCTCAGACTGTGTGAGAGAACACTAACAGACAGGAAAGAGCAGAATTAGATACAGAATATGAGGGAATAAATGTGACCTGTTCTCACGAATGGGGTCACAACTTAATTTTGGGGGGTATAGAGATATTTATATCAATGGAAAGCAGAAAAAAAAGCTCTTTCCAATGATATATAATTCAACTGTCTAACTGGAAAATCGAGCGAGTTACAGTAATTTAAAGGGAGTGGGTGATGGGACGGCCATTTTGAGAAAAGCAGAGTTAAAGAAGGACAACAAAATTCTCTGCTTTTTCCTTAGCAACCAGTATTCTATCTTCATCAAACTTAGTGAAGTGATAGATAAAGTGGTTCTGCACTACATACTAGCTATTTCGCGAGCTGATTCCAACGGTATGCGATATGCTGAGGCCCTGTACGGTTTCATGGCCTAAATTAAAGCTCAAACACACGCATTTTCACGGAAAAAATCTGCACATTCTCGATGGGTTATCACTTTAAAATGTTATTTTGACACTCTTTCAGCCCAAATTTCACTTTAATCTTTGCCTTAATTAATAGATTAACGCTCAGACAATGTGTAGGAACAAAAATCTCAAATCACCCAGATCGACCCTCACCACCTTTTCAGGCCCATATCTCAGTTCACACGTTGCGACTTGTGACCAAGTTCGCAAGAACCAGTCACAAATGACCTAGATTACTAGCTAGGTGACGGACAGGCCAGTGAATCAAGTGAAAAGAGGGAAAATGAAGAAGAGATACAACAACCGACGTTGGAGAGCACAGACAGTGACACAGCTCGGCAAGCTAGGCCCGACACTTACACTGACACACCTACACCTAGTCAACGCGTTGGTAGCTCAGCAGGCTGAGCGAGAGGACAGGGCAGAGATGGGTGTAATAACCTATTGTCTTGTACAGTACTTCGCCGACTGACCGCTTAGGTTGTGTGCGCGTATAATCTGCCCAGTGTGAAGTGGGCGTGGCAGTTTGTGTGCGTGCGTGTGTGTGTGCATTTCTGTCTTTTGTGTGTATGTGTGTGTGTGTGTGCGTGATACTAGTACTAGTAATAAATATTGATTGTACTTACGTGTGTGTGTGTGTGTGTGTGTGTGTGTGTGTGTGTGTGTGTGTGTGTGTGTGTGTGTGCGTGTGCGCGCTGCGTGTGATGCTTTCTTTAGGACTTTTAGGTGTTACTACAGGTATGCTGTGACATATAATCACAAAATGCAGGGAAACAAATAATTTTCAACTTCATAGGCCATATACTATGAACACATTAGATAGAATAAAGTTAAAACTATCATAAATGAAAAGCGTGTTCAATTCCCTTTCAGAAGAACAAAGGTTTTATATACTTTCCTTCAGTAGTTTTCATGCTAGAATTTTTTGTTAATTATTACCCTCCGCAACAAAAAAAACCGTCGGCAAATAGTTGTCACTGAGCATAAAATAGGCTTAGCAGTGAAGGGGTTAATGTACATGGTAGTGATGCAACGTTTTTCCCTGGCACATGGAAAACACTATGTCAAAAAATGTTGGCATTCAAAGGGTTAACAAACAAAACTACATAACGGAAATCAATGCCAAATATACTAATACAGTACTTACAAACAAAACTGAATGGGAACAAGTGCCCAATATACTAATACAGTACTTACAAACAAAACTGAATGGGAACAAGCGCCCAATATAATAATACAGTACTTACAAACAAAACTGAATGGGAACAAGCGCCCAATATAATAATACAGTACTTACAAACAAAACTGAATGGGAACAAGCGCCCAATATAATAATACAGTACTTACAAACAAAACTGAATGGGAACAAGCGCCCACTATAATAATACAGTACTTACAAACAAAACTGAATGGGAACAAGCGCCCAATATAATAATACAGTACATACAAAACTGAATGGGAACAAGCGCCCAATATAATACAGTACTTACAAAACACAAGTGAAGAATGGGAACAAGCGCCCAATACACTAATATAGTAATTGCAATAAAAAAAAACCCCTGCAGAATGGGAAGCTAGTGCCCAATATACTAATATAATGATTACAAACAAAATTGCAAAATGGGAAGCTAGTGCCCAATATATAAATACAGTGATTATAATCTAACCCTAGGTATCCAGAGTGAAGCAGTCCACCTAGTATTTCAACAACTGCACAGAAAAGCATAGAAAAGACTGTAATGAACAAGTAGAAAAAGGTATCTATTCAGTAGATCAAAATGACTCACCTCCTCGCTATCCTTGGGGAAGTACTTCAGAGTAGGGAAGCTCTGCACTTTAACCTCTTCAATTTCATTAGCAGTGGCATCCATCTTTGCAATGACTACCTCTGCATTGTCCTTGAATTTTTCTCCCAATTCATCCCAGATTGGGGCCAGCTGCTTGCAGTGTCCACACCAAGGGGCATCTAGGCAAAAGTAAAAGCAAGTAATCATTCTACTGACCTCTCAAGATCGCAGCTGATATGGCATTAATGAAGTTCAATCACCTGTCAGCATCACTCAGTTCAAAACTACCTGCTGCAGCAGACATCACAACAACTCTCCTCCATTCACTCCAGTCTTGACTTCTCTGTGCTACTTCCTAGACCTTCATACCGCCGATGTTGGTAATGCTGTTCATAAAGGTGGCAGGCGGTCTGCCAGGATTTCTTTTGGCCTCAACTTTTCCCTGAAAAACTGTTGTCATTAGGATCACATTGGTGTTGTGGGTTGCATGACTGTATATTTCATTTTTCTTTTGTTATTTCTGCTGGCAGTTGACACTGGACTGCAAGTTTGTTCAAAATGCTTTTCACTTGTTCTTTTATCAGTCCATCTAAAAAGCTGCTTATAGAATCACATCTCTGCTGCTTTGAGCTTACTTTCATCTGTTTTTCTGCATGTCTAGTCTTCAATAGCATTTCAGGCCAGATCAGACATTTTAGAATTTTGAGTTTCAGGGCTGGTATATATCCATCTTTCCAAATGTTGTCAAGTTGGATCAATTTCTGTTTTGCCATTCCTATTCTTACTTTGATGTCTTTAGTACAGGTGCCATCATGAACTCTAAATCACTCACATTTTCTCATGAAATCTTGATCTGAATATCTTGATATGCTTGATTTTCTTCTCCTTCCAGGTACATTACTTCTGTCGCCTTAGTATTTAGATTTAGACCTGGCTTCTTGCCTGCTGTTTTTACTTTATACAGAATCCTTTTCATGCTGGCAATACTGTCCAACATCAGCTTATTGTCTATGTGGATGTTTCAATGACCAATTTTTATTCCTGTGTCTTTAGACCTGCCTTTTGCAACCTACTCAGTGTAGATGTTGAAGAGATTGTCCTGCTCAGTGTACATGTTGAAGAGATTGTTGTTATTGTTACTTAAAGCCCAGCTGACTGTGCAGAGCCATTATCACGGCTACAACCATATAAAAAAAAAATGTCATACCTCACTGGAGAAAAAGAAGCAGCAATCCAAAAAAGAAAATTAAATACACATATCAATGCACTCGCACACATAATCTAAGGATATGCCCCTGGCGTTGACCACTCTGTCCAGTTTATCACCAGGGATTTAAAAAACAAAACATACCTGAACTCCAGTATACACATAACTCATACACTAAAACAAATAAAAACAGGCCTAAATTACCTAAAACTGCTTTGGCATATCCCATTTTCTTAGAGCCAAAAATGCACTAAATACACATGCCCAAGTATCAAACCTTGGAGAAAGTATGCAAAACTTTATTAGACAGATACAGGTGAATGGACCAGCAAGGAAGAAAAGGATGGCAAAAATGACAGAAAGCAAAGGAGCAAGGCAGAAACAAGAGGGTGACAGTAAAGAGAAATTTTCTAGCATGTTGAAGAGATGATGCGAGAGGAAGCATGAATGTCAAATATCCAATACACAAATGACAGCCTTTTAGAAAAAAAATAATTTTTTTTTAAAGAAAACTTCTACATAGGATGTTTCAAGATCCCTCGATGGGGAAAACAGTGAAAGTCTTTTTGCTCAGTACAAATACTGCCATACATTCTCTGAGGTTTCAAAGCCAAATGATATCTCTACTCTTTGCTTTCTCTCCTTTCAATGATAATAAAACTATGCTATAGTATCTGAGAAATTACAGGATAATCCACAAAGAATAAAAATGAAACAAAAAGTATTGTCACATACAAAATGACTTGTGCAAATAGTTTTCTTTTGAAATGAAAGAATACTTACAAAACTCCACAAACACGCCTTTTGATTTGTCCATAGCCACTTCTTTGAAGTTTTTGCCCACCAGAACTTTGACAGGCTTGGCATCCCAGTCATCGGAGATCTCTTCAGACATCAGATGGGGCTGAAAATACACATAACATTGCTGAGTACGTGGAATGCAAGTTGCCATATTCATCAAGTGTAAAGTGTCATACAAACATTAACAAACAAATCTCATCTAAGCTAGAACTTCTATCCGACTACAATTTTTTCAAAAATCAATACTGAGCATTTCTGTGAAAGAATTGTACTAGTACATTATTAATAATACCCTTCTTTCCTAGACATTCAGGAACAGAAATCCAAAACAACACTGACCACTCATGCTCAAGCAAATGGGAACCAGAAAAACAAGAGAACAGAATCAGAACATATATTCAACACAACAAGAAAAAAGACAGTGCAAATTTTATCTTCATATAAAGAAAAAAAATATTGTGCATTAGCAAAGCATATTCTCTATATACACAAGAGTCATGGTGCAACAAAGCATATAGAACCAATGATTAGCCACATATAAAACCAACCTTGAGTTTGCCATCTAAGAAGTCTTGAACAAACTTTTTGATTGTGGCAGTCTCCAAGTCGCTAGCCTCAGGTTTGTATTTGGACATGTCCTCAGCCAATTGGATCAGACGCACAGCAGGAATTTCATCATCCTTCAAGCCAAAGAACTCGGTGATACGGCCGTTATCTTCATTCTCAGTGTCCAAGTAGATAAAAAGAACCTGCACAGTAAATACAAACGGAATTAACATATACATTTATATATTATATGCACCTGAAACAGAAAAGGGCACAAGCTAATGAAAATACATGTCAAACTACAGAGATGCCAACGCTCTGAACTCTTTTTAGGAAGAATGTGGAATTTTTTCAAGATCCAGAGTAATACAGCACTTGATTTACTAAAACAGATGTCTTAGGCCTAATCTGACCCCGTATAAATTCAAATCCTTTACTGTTAGGGCAAATGAATCAGCTGACTGGTCCAATCAACTTAGGTTCTGTGTGAACAAGCTTTGGTCAGTTTCAAACTGGACCAGTGGTAGGTCTTTGTACTCACTATCTGTTTGCAAATCTTCAAGCAGCCTGCAATCAATTAAGAAAACATGTGGGTAATCCATGCTAAATGAAAAGTTTTAACAAATCTGAAATCATTGGACATCAGACTAATGTTTTGTCGGTAAAAGCATAAGATGTGACAAATTTGGAACAGGTGGCATGTCTGAAGCTGTAAGCCGTGTAACAAAAAAGAAACAAAAACAAAATGAAGACAAGCTCATGCTAACACTCATCAAAGTCTCCATCACAAGTGATACATGCCTGTCTTTACAATACACCAAAAACTGAGAATGAAAGTTGCCAGAACTGTATACTACTAAAATAAAATAAGCTTAATGAATTACAGCTAACAACAACTAACTAGTATTTACCAGGACAAAAACAGAAAAGCTCAAAAAGTGTGTTGGTTTATCTGTGATGGTCACTGTAGTTTAACACTTTTGACACATTTGTTAAGGCCACTTCTACGAAGAGTGATTCAGGAAGACCAAGTAAATAATATACTGAGAGAGCGAGCAAAAGAAGAGAGAGAGAGAGAGAGAGAGAGAGAGAGAGAGAGAGAGAGAGAGAGAGAGAGAGAGAGAGAGAGAGAGAGAGAGAGAGAGACAGACAAAGAGATAAAGAAAAATATCTGGTAACATTATTAGTCTCATTCTTCCTGCATATATGCAGCATCATACACATCTTCAGAAAATTGTACATTACTTACTACACTGGGGTTCTCATGATGCAAATGTATGTATGATCAAGCGCACACAGACACACACAAAACCAACAAATTATTCAACGCTAAAATGTCAGTGGTAGCCCACTTTCAATATCATGGAACCCTGACACGTACTGGGACAGAACGCATCTCTGAAACACCTTAAAAGTAATATTTTCTAAGCATACAAATCACAAAATACTTTATCAACTTAACATTTACCTACCATGCAAATTTTCATATGCAAATTTTTTATCAGCTCATCAGGGGTCAACTTATAATTATTCATAACTTGTCACAACTTAGATGCTAAATCATATAGTTTAGCCAGTATATTGCTTAACCAGTTGGTTCCTGTCATTAATTCACATGTTTTTCCACTCCTTTTCAAGTGGTGATCATAGTCCTTCTTTCTCAATATAGTTGTACAGAAATAATCCTACCCTTTGCCTTTTTTGTTTTTATCTAAAAATCAATTCAGTGAATAGAAATCATCTTAAAAGTCTGAAGCAATGTCATGGTCTTTCGATGAAGTTGGTAACAATACAGTTGCTGTGTTGTCTTTGAGGCACAAAGGCTTGCCCAGTGAATTTCCATTATGGTAACTACTATCTTTTGCTTATTTCTTTATCTAGCTTTTTCTGTTTTTTGTTGTTGTTGTTGTTTCCCCCCAATTCTGATCAATATGTCAAGTGAGAATTCATACCTTTCCCTTGAAGTCTCCGGCAGCAGCCTTAAACTTCTCAATGGTCTCATCACCACCATCTTTCTTCAGGAACAGCAGAATGTGGTTTTTCACCTCACCTCCGAAGATTTTTTGAGCAGACTGCGAAAAACAAAAATGAAATGATTGTAGTGATATGACTGCATATATAAGCTCTTTTTTGTGGTCAGAAAAACATGTGCACAGAAACTTACACACTATTAAGTGGCTTTTCATACATATTATATATATAACTCATATATCACTCCATCTCTTCCATCTAAATCAATCTTCCATTTTAATCAATCTCCTCTTGTCTCATTGCTATCTGCTCACCCCACTTGTCTTTCTCAACAAATCAATACCGCTAACACATCATCCCGCAATGTGTAACTTACTCATACACAACACATACCACCAGTACGACATACAATCAAATGAAACAAAACCACCATCACCACCCCCAATAAAACAAAACAAAACCAAAAATAGAAAATGAATAGGCATCAGCATTTAAAATGAATCAAATGAATAAATTGAGCATGCCTAAAACCAGATTGAGCCAGTCTTATGAATTCCTATTTATTAAATTTAGCAAATTTCTTGTTACTCAGTAACTCTTATACTGCTTCATATTAAAATAAAATAAAATCTTCTTCCACAATAAAAAGAAAGAGCCTTTAAATTTTTTCAGTGCCATTTCATTGAACAAACATTGCTCTTGAGGTATACACATGAACATAATAGCTGCACATACAATCAACAAGAAAAAAATCATTTTAATGACAGTAATAGCAGTAGTAACATTACTATTAATAATGATGCCAACAATAATAACTATACTACCATAATATCAACTAACCATTTAACACACACACACACGCACACAGTCACTCACATCAAGACTCCCTCTTACCAAGTCCAGCAGGCATTCAAGTCCCTCTGTCACAGGGACGAACAAATATACCTTTCATTCTTCAAGTTTTTCCTCAGAGGGATCTTTTCATTATCTGCTGCTCTCAGTGTTCCATGTTTGCTGTCAAGATATGTTTTTCATAAATGTGGAAATTACATACTGTGCTTTTGACTCGGATAAATTCACACCAACAAACATTAAACAGGAACTCTTCACATGAAAAATGTTGACTGAGATGTTTGTAGTAAAATCATTTTATCATACCTTTTGAGCTAGATCAAAGTATACATTCACATTCCTTCAGCACAAAAAAAAAAAAAAAAAAAAAAAAAAAAAATCAACATACAAAAATACATATTACAGTAAATTGCAATCCATGTTTATGGACTAAAACAAAACAAAACAAAAAACAAACGAACAAAAAAAGATCAAACAAACCTCTTGTGTGAACTCGACAACCAGAGGCAATTGGTTGTCTCTGACGTGCTTGGTGATGGCAGTTTCTTCAAACTCGCCCTCAAATTCATTACGTCCCTCATCAAACTGCAAGCAAAGAGTTCATTTTTCTTTCAAACCCGTTTTCATTCTTTTAAAAATAATTATGTCAACAATGCGCATTTACAATCACACCACAAGATTTAAACTTCAACATACATTAAAGTCTTTACAAACAACAAATACATGAACATACACAGGCAAGTATTTCAAGGTTGAAGGTATGTAAGAGATCACATTACCCGTCTGCACTAATGATATATATAATAGCTTTTTCCTGTAAAAGTGAGCAATCTTCTTGTCAATTTTGTATCAAATTCCTCTACATGGTATTTTGTGGCAAGATATTTCATAAAATTTACTTTTAGAAAATTTCTTCTTTCATTTTCATACAAAAATATACATTTTTCCTGGAAAGATAACTAAATCAAATACTCAATCTGTGTGCATGTTTTTAAAAGCAGCTGTCATCAGTGATAAAGATGGCAAGTTACTACTGAGAGACAGTAATGAAGTCTTGACGAGTTGGGCAGAGTACATACCACAGAGTGCTGCAGTGGCCTGCAAAGACTCCACCCCAACCTATCTGTACTGCTAGCCAAGCAGACCTTACAGAAAGCGAGACATTTCAGTCATGAAGGAGGCAGAAGCAGCAGTGCAGAACCCAAAAGCAAGTCAGCGGACAAAGTACCCTCCAACATGATGAAAAGCTGAAATGAAGGAACAGTGAAAGCCCTGGTCGCAATCAGCCAAAAGATCTGGGAACAGAAGAGTGTTCCCCATAATGGACAACTAGGGGTCTATTATGCACAGACTTCAAATTTGACAAACTTCAAATCTGTACATCATAGTGACGCATCATTATTTTCATCACGATTGCTACCCGTAGTTAGTTTTCAGCATCCTTTGAAAAAGTCTTGAAACTTTAGAGCCTACAGTTACAAATCAGAATCATCATCAGTCAGCTTAGTTGGATGGGCTAAAACTGCAAGCAGGCAACTAATGGCAAAGTTGATTGGCTGAAAAGATGGTCAGGGTTCAGAGATTTGCCTCAACGGTTTTGACCGACTGGCTTGTTACTTGCTTCTCCTCTTCACTCAATCCCATGTGCACAGTCTGGCATTGTTCATCAGACAGCAATCATGTCAATTCTGATTCAATTAATGGTCCCAAGACATGATCGAGGAAACCAAATGAAGCATTGGATGAAACACAGTCCTCATCTTGTGTTCAAGATACAAGCAAAAATGAACTGATGGCAGAATGAAAATTCTGTCATGTTATCAAAGAGAATCCGCATGTCTCTTCAGAATCACAACAACAAAATGCAGATCATTGCAGAGAGCAGTTCCCATGGCTTTGATGCGGGAGACCTTGTCTAAGAAAACACCTGAACATTCACAGCAGCTTAACCCTTAGCTGTTCACAAAGCCTGTAATGCCCTGAGGAAGAATGTGCTGATCCGTTCGTAGTGGTTGAGATCGCCTGATCTTTTCCGGCACATGTGTGGGGAATTTCCATCACTACTGGCCTTGCTGTCTTATCGCGCGTGTGGTTAGAATCTTGGTCAGTCTCGCGTTGAATGTTCTAAAAATAGTACGAGCATTCTGGGATGCAAGGAACTTTCCATTCACTACTGAAAGACTTTGTACTGATGCTGTGCTACATTCGAATGTGAATACTAGGAGCTAGCTTTACATCTAGCAGTGCAAATGCGAAAGGGTTATGTAGAAAGCCTAGATGTATTACAGTGCAAACTGCATAGATACATGTGACATATCTAATAATTCAACCAGAAAGAGAAATACAGGAACACTTAAAAAGAAAAAAGTGGGCGGGGTACTTCTTGAATGTAGAGATATTTCATCTTGTGCGTTTTTCTACCAGGCTGTAGCGGGTAAAAAGCAACACATTTGTTTGGTCTGCTTTACTGCTTAACTGTATTTGTAAAAAAGAATCAGGAGAGAAAGCAACAACTCATCTTTGTTTTATATGACTTTCAAGTCACTAGCAATTTTTTTCAAATGTCCATTTCAAGAATCCAAAATTTTTGTCAATGATCAAAATTAACGATTTAAAGCTATTTTGAAAATATCTTGTATGACCTCAGCTTTGTTATTTGATCCAGTTTTTTTTTTTTTTTTGGCACGGGGTCTGCAGGGAACACTGCAGAAAAAAAGACCAACAGAGTGATCACTTTTGATACCCTTTACCAAAGAAGGGAATCTCCAGCAGTGCAAAAACTACGAGACCATAAGCCTGATTAGCCACACCAGTAAGGTGAAGCTCCACATCATTAACGGATTGAAAACAAAGGTCATGGAAGTACTATTGGAAGAGTAAACAGGTTTCAAAGCAGAGTGGAGTACAGAGGAACAGATCTTGAACTACAGAGCCATCACTGTAAAACACATCCAGCACTGATCTGAAATCAATGGAGTGTGCTAAGAGGATTTTATATCAAGGAAGGTCTCGTTCAAGCTGCTCAGGCCTCTCTGAACACACAAGCAGCGTGCATTTCTTGTAACAATCAACTAGAAGAATTCTCTCAAACTGCCACTGGTACCAGACAGGGCTGGTTAATCTCTACTGTTCTCTTCAATGTTTTCCAGAACAGAATGGCATGATAAACAGCTTGAGCAGCCAGTGCCAATGTGCACGGACAATTACAGAAGCTTTAAATATTGGGAATAACCCCATGGATAGAACCCGCACAGCAGAAATCCATATTTGGATCACCAGTCACTTTAGCTACGGCTAGTCTCAAAAGACTTGCAAACATTTCTAAAATACACGTTCAATGCAATCGTATGTTTCAAAACATTCAAGATGACTAAGGGTATGGAGCAAATAATCATCAAATACTAAAGAGAAGTTGTATTTCCACAGTTTACCTACAACCAACACAGTATTTCCACAGTTTACAACCAACACGTAAAAGAGACACACAAGGAGGGCCTACTAATCATAATAATTTCATTTATATAGCACAAATGGTCCATGTCAAATGCATGGTTGTTATACTTTATTCACACAAAGTATGCAAACACACACAGTTACACACAAACTACATGCACGCACACACACAAAGCATGTATACTGTTACCTTTTTGAGCAGTACAATGCCATCTTTGTCCATCTTGTATTCCTTGAAAACACTGTCCTCAGATGTGATGGCAAATGGAATATCATCAATACCAGCAGCAGCCTTCTTGTAGGCAAGAGCGCCAGAGGATTCATGATCCTGCAATGCAAGTATGATTGGTCAATGAACTCGTTCAACAACAACAACAACAACAACAACAAAAGTGCAATTATATTTGTGACCATGGGTCATCAGAGTTAAGCACTGTTCTCAGACCAGTGTTATGAGGTTAGTGCCCACCTTTTTGCTTTACCTTCCACAGCTTTTAATTGGGTTGTTATTCACTTATTGTTATTGTTGTTAAAAGCCCAGCCGACTGCGCAGAGCCATATCAGGGCTATAATCGCTTCAAAACATACAAAATTTCAACAGGCAAAAAAAAAGAAAGAAAAAAGAAAATTAAGTACACATATAATGCATTCACGCACATAACCTAAGGACATGCCCCTGGCGTTGACTACTCTGTCCAATTTGTCGCGCAGGGGAGATTTAAGAAACACACCTCAATACAAATATAATCATACACAAGGACACTAAAACATACATAAAAACAGGCATAAATTACCTAAAATTGCTTCCACATATCACACCTCCTTAGAGCCAAAAGTGCACTCAATACATGTACCCAATTATCAATCCTAAGAAAAAGTATATAAGACTTAAAGAAAAAGTATATAAGACTTTATCGTACACATACAGGTGAATGGACCATCAGATAGAAAAATGAAGGTAGAAATGACAGAAAGCAAAGCAACAAGGCAGAAACAAAGAGAGTGACAGAAAAGAGGAAATTTCTAGCACAGAATTTCCAGAAGATGGGGATACCATTTATACTGAAAGAGCCCCCGACATCCTCATGGGGGATTTTAACTGGGTGAGGTACCCATTCATAGATTTGACTGGAGAACTACACTATTTTCAAAGTCAAAGGCCAGGCTTAACCCGTTCAGTGCTTCCGACCGAATTTTCGGTCAGAAGAAACGTATGCCTTCAGTGCCACAGACCGAATATTCGGTCGGCGACTTTTCCTATTTTTAGCCAGAAAACCCCAACGCTTTCAGTGACGTAAGAGATATCAACGGAAACTTCAGTATTCCCTCTACATATCGATGCTAATTATGTTCCCTCACGTACCCTCCGCTCTGCCTCCGATCCTCTGACTTTTCGCTTTCCACGCACTAAGCTCAATACCTATGGTCCACGAGCCTTCTCTGTTTCTGATCCATTCTCCTGGAACAAACTTCCTCTCTCAGTCCGTCAGCAACCTACTTTTGTCTCCTTCAAGTCCGCTCTCAAAACTCACCTTTTCTCCTCCGCATAAAATCCTAACCTCACTCAACCCCCCCCCCCCCTCTGCAGCCTGTCTCCACTCGGAGGGGAATCACATAGTTATAATATATAATTGTATATGCTATGCTCTCTATAATTTTCCATTGCTTTTATTCTTGCTTTTATTGCTTTTTATTCTTTCTCCCCATTTATAGCCATGCGTGTGGTGTGTGTGTGTGTGTGTGTGTGTGTGTGTGTGTGTGTGTGTGTGTGTGTGTGTGTGTGTGCGTGTGTGTCTGCTTCAGCGCTTAGATTTGATTTTATCAAGATTTTGCGCTATATAAATATTGTAATTATTATTATTATTATTATTATGTATGTGTGACGTTTTACGGTCTTTTCTGCCCGTGCAGTTGAAAATGTGACCCCCTACAGCTGATTACTATTCAGCAAGTGTAAACAATGGCGGACGGACTCACTTCGACACCGAGCGTCGATCGGACCCGAAAAACAACTTCTGCAGCAAAAGAAGTTGCAGAAATCATTATTTGTGGAGCTGATTCTGATTTGCAGTCTGTCGATAAGTTATTTTCATCAGTTTATTTTGCAGTAACATGCATCTTCCCATATCCACAGACAAAGAAATCTTCAATGTCTGGCCTGTCTCCTGAAAATCTCTCTGCTTCTTTTAAAACTGTCTCAATTTTTGTCTTCAGATTTAGCCCCTGAGGTGATGATTAATCAGTGTTACTAATTTTTGAAACAAAAGCCACATTCTCGTCCCGCGACTTATCACACTCAGTTCTCAACAGTTTTATTGTAGAAGTAGTTTATTAGTGAGTGTCTGCTGTTGAAGTTTTGGTGGCAGTGATGGTTAATTTCATCCACAAAAAATCATCATTGCCTTGAAAACAAATAAAAATAAAATCCCTAATTTTTTCTCAAGTGTTTTCTTTAATTTGTGCCAGCTATTACTTTTGAGAGTAAAGTATTCTTATATTTTGCCATTAGAAAGGCTCACTGGACTTTGTGGAGCTATGTGTGCATGTTTGCCTGACGCTGTATAGTGTTCTGATAATGTGTGTGTACCTGCGTGCAAGCGTATGTGACTGTGCAAAACCGCTATTTGCCGTTTCTTTGTGATGATAAAAATTGTCGAATCTGATCCGACTGACGACATGCACTCGCCGACCAACTTCCGGTTTGGATTTCTGGCCAATACTAGCACAAATATTATGATTTTGATGCATTAAATTATAAAAATAAAATTCCATCGTATTCATTAAATACTAGCAATATAAACACCTTTGGAAAGCAGAATTTATAAAAACAAAATTCCATCATATTCATTAAATACTAGCAATATAAACACCTTTGGAAAGCAGTCGCTTCACACAGTTTTACTTCTACTAGTTCCAGGTCGCTTAAAAAAATCACTTGGTGATAAAACATCAAACCGGAGATCGTACTTTCTATTCTTTGCTTATGCAGGGTATACCTGCCACGGATTTCTTTTAAAATCTTTCTAAAAAAAGAGAAACATTAAAGACAATTCACTGAATCAAACTTCTAAGTCAATTTTCATGAAAAATCAGTTGATGTTTATGTTTGTCCTCCAGCTTGACAATCACAGTAGAAATTCGTTGACTGGACTTTCAGCGATCGCTTCGAAGGCCACCATGATTCAAGGTTCCCATACACTAAAATGGCAGATCACGGGTACTCGCCCCTTCGGAGGCTCGCGCACATCTGGTACAGGTCAAATCTCATAATTCCGTAGACAGTTAAACTCAGCAAAAAATAAGCTGTTTGCGCATCCGCGGACGCAATCTGATATATCAAAAAGGTCGTCAGATATTCTTCAAAGTTTGCCAATATTCCGACCTTTAGAAGACTAACAAACTAATAATCTTATAAAATAATATCATATGGGAATGAAGGACAGGGTTTCGACCTGTCAACTGTACTAATTTGCATGAAGGTAGTCCTGTGTGACCCGTATAATTTAAGTTGCCGTTAACCGGTCACCCAAGCACTGCCGTGAGCCAGTCGCCATTACGTGACACGCGGTAAAACTTCGTCGGTTGGCGTGTTTTTTTGTTGTTTTTGTTTTGGCGCAGATTTTGGTATGGGTGCATTTATAACAAAAACAAACAGCACAGATCGATAAAGGAAAGACCAATCTTTATCTTCATGATAACAATTTCGTCATTCGTGTTCATTTGCAAGAATATTTGACTGATAAACATGTGCAATTTTTCCACTGACTGACACAATTCCCGCATTGCTGAAGAGAGGCTGCCGGTACCTACACTCATGTATGTTACCAACTCTATTGTCGGGTGATTACATCCACTCACTTTTAACTATATGAGGCACTGACTATAATGCTTTTTCTCTACTAGTGACTTGCAAATATTCGAAAAGCAATTCTGAAACACTTTGAATTTATTTCCCTTTAGTTTTGGGAGGGTCGAGATGAGCATATGAGCTCAGTTATTTTGAAATGTTTTAGTAGGTACTCCAAACTGACGCCATTGGGTTGTCCGCTTACCAGATTGACCTACTTTTTCACCTGTCTTTCCTCATCAATATCTTCACAACCATCGCATTAAATGGAAAAAAGTTATTACAACAAATAGTTTGTTCATTATCAAATATGTGTGTGTAGTAATTTAAATCTGAAATGATTACGTGTGGTAATAAAACAATCTCGGAGCGGCAATGGTAATGCCGTGCCAAGCCGCGGCTGAAAATTTCATCTGTAACTGACTGTAACACCATGTGTGCTGAAAGCTCTCTTGGTTCGCTGAGACTTGTCTAGCTGAAAATAACCTTGACCAATCAAAAGAGGGGATTCCGAGCCTCGTTCTCGTGCCAAATTCATTCGTCAACATGGAAACTTTGAAAAATTGTCTTCGAAAATGTTTGGAGCGGATTTTCACACAGTATGCCTGAAGCAATCAGCTCAATAAAAGGAAATTTTCCTTCTAAAATTACGTTTAATCTAACATACTTACCGTGGCTCACTGATGCAATAAGTGGCAGCGATTTGCCATTCCTGCCTCATAAACAATAAAGTCCGAAGGACCATAACTCAGAGAGCATCCATGTCTTGCGCATGCGCATGTGCTCTTCCTCTTTTCGAGGAAACCAAGACCCTGACTGTGAACGGAAGGAACCAGGAAGGCGGGAAGGACGGGAGGGACTCTGCGTGAGCCACGGTAAGTATGTTAGATTAAACGTAATTTTAGAAGGAAAATTTCCTTTTAATTACACATGCTGTACCGTGGCTCACTGATGCAGAATAGCGCTACCCGGAAGGAGGGCTTACCTGGTTAACGCCTGGAGGAATGAGACAAGTCAGGGCGTGCAGCAGAGATGAGGTGTTGAGCCACCACAGTGGAAGCGATACCCCTAGATCTACGTCGCGCAGACGGTATACATCGCGCCGGTAGGATGGAATGAACGTGCCCAGAGAACGCCAATGCGTGGTGTCCAGAGTGAACGCCAGTGACAAGGCCCATGCTCTAATCTCATGGGGCCTCAGGGAGAAGACAGCCGAATCTGAGCCCGGCCTGGCATACGCATCCTTGACGACTGTTCACAGCCATCGGGAGAGGGATGCGTGGCTAATGGCCTTCTTATAACTTTCGTTGTAAGAGAGAAACAGGTGGTGCAGCTTTTGGCGAGAAGATTTTGTCATCCGGAGCAAGGATGGACGTCAGGGGATGAATGGAGATAAGAGTAGGAGAACCTGGCGACTGGTTCTTGGCCAAGAAGTCCGGGAGTAGGCGGAGAGACATTGAGCCCTCCGGTTCAAAAGCAACATCCCCGGGGAGTCCGCCAAGAGCGTGCACTTCGCTACAGTGCCTCCCCAACGTTAGAGTGAGTAGAAAGGCCGTCCGAAATGAGAGTAAGTTGGGAGAACACTCCCTGATGGGCTCGTTAAGGCGAAAGTCCCAGGGAGGAGAGGACGAGAAGGAGATCCTCGGCCCGGGTGCCGCGGGGGGTCAGGCTTCCCGAAGGGAAGCCCTACGGACAATATTCAGCAGGACAGGGTTGTCCGCGAATGAAGGACTACCCGACTGGCTGATGGTATTTATACATTCCCTGAGTGTCCGGTCTGTGTGCTTGCACCACAGGGCCGATCACTGCCGGGGACAAGCCTAATGGAGACATTGAGGCCTGCACAGCAGTCAAGCAGGAAGGTTTAGAGCCTCCGGGCTGCTGTGCAGAATGCGTGACCTTGGTTGAAGCAAGGACCGGCCTGTGACAGTGTGTTTTATTGGAGGCACATGGAACAGGTGCAGCAGTTCCGGAAACCATGTTTGGGCAGGCCATCGAGGCGCCACGAGAACCATTGTGGCAGAGTCTGCCCGCACCTTCCGCAGAACTTTCCCAGTTAGGGGAACGGAGGGAAGGCGTAGCCCGACAGGACTGACCGTGGGATGGACGGAGCATCCACGGGCCAAGCCAAAGGATCTGGGACCGGAAAGACCTACAGATAAAGGCGGCGGTGGAATCTGGTGGCAAACAGGTGCACTTGTGAATTGGGCCACGCTGCCCACACTGGCTGCAGAACTGCACATACCAGTGTCTGTTCTAAGGGAAGAATCCTGTGGGAGCTGCGGACGGAGGCCGCAAGTATGTTCATCTTTCCCGGGACATGCATCGCTGAGATCTGAAAGGATTGTTCTACACACCAGAGTGGAAGCTGTTCCGCTCTCCAAGACAAGGAGTGGGAGTGAGTGCCCCTTTGCTTGTTGATGTAACAAGCCATAGTAGTGTTGTCCGTGTCGATGCGAACATGTTTTCCCTTAAGAAAGGGGAGAAAGTCTCTGGGGGCTTGGAAAAACTGCCTCCAGTTCCAGAATGTTGATGTGACAGGAAAGGAGGTCTTGTGACCATTGACCTGCTGCTGTTAGCAGGCCCACGTAGGCCCCCCACCCGGATTAGGACGCATCCGTGAACAAGTCCGCTGAGGAGGGGGTGTGTGTGTGATATGGACTCCCTGGGCTAACCGGGACCAGGAGTGCCATTTGCTCACTGATGATTGGTCCCAAGCAACCCTGGGGAAAAGCCCTGAACTGGAAGAATCGGTTCCTCGAAACGAATTGGAGGTATGTCCTGTCCCTTGGGTGAATAAAGAGATGGGAATACGCATCTCTGAGATCAATGGAAATCCCCCAGTCGTCCGGGAGCAAGGCATCACAGATGGACCTAGGGGTTTCCATCTGAAAGTGTCTATGTGTCGGGACAGACTGCCCACAGGATCGCCTGTGGGGGGGGGGGGGGGGGGGGTGCTTGCCCTAGCCCCTTTGGGGCTGAAGGAGGCGCAAAACGTCTCTTGTGGAGGCCCCTGGAAGGTGGGGGAGCCGCCGGAGCAGGGCGCTTTGCCGCGGGGCAAGCTGGACCAGAGTGAAGGGCAAGGTCCCTCCTGATTTCGTCCTGACTCTTGATAGTGGCCTGCACGTGGGTCCCGAAGAAGGAACTAGACCTAAGTGGCACAGCTCTCGAGGAAACTCTGGCAGATGAAGAGCGGGTGACCAAAGATGGTAAGAGTACTGCATTTGGCCTTGACAGGACTGAATTGAGATACAATCTGGCGAAGGGCATAGGTTGAGTGCTTGAGGTCTTTCCACCATGGAGTGAATGGAAGCAACCATTGCGGGAGAGACAGGTGACTGACGGAGAGAAGCGGGCTCGTAGTCTGGGTCCTGAAGAGCGGACACCAGACCACAGCCAAGAAGGAATCCACCACTGGATCCACTTCCAGACCCCTCCTGGCAGTCTCCTCCCAGTTTGCCAGGCAGCGCTGCGAGAGGGAGATATGCCGCTGCTGGGCCTGAGACCTCTCTTGCGCTAAGAGGAGGTTATCCTGTGTGAGGTTGAGTGGCGACTCTGGAATGGCCTCATGGACCGTGAGGACCACTCTGTGGAAAGGGAGTTTCTCTGGCCTCAGGAATTTCCCGTAAGCCAGAGCTCCAAGGAAGTCGGGCACAGAGCCTGGAAGAATGTCCTGAGCCTCAGTGCCCCTCACCTTGCTATGGGCCCTCCTCACCGAGTCAGCCACCAAGCCTGACTCTTTTAGGAAAGGGGAGGCTGGGGCTGTGGAGTCAGTGTACCCCCGGCCCGCCTACAGAGGAGGCGATTGACTGTGGAGTGCCCAAGTGTGGGCAAACTCCAAACGGACTGGGGTCAGAAGCCCCGGGGAGGCCCCCTTGGGAAGGAATCCGACCTGGGGGGGGGGGGGGGATCCAGAGGGGTGGTCAGGGCAGACGCCTGCGTGGGTGGGGCGCCGGGCATAAAGCAGGGCCACCAAGTATACCCTGCGAGCGAGGCAAGGGGAAATCCCATATATGGGTTGTGCTGCCATGGCGCCATGTACGGTGCCATGGGAGGCGTCATGGGCTGAGCCGATGGAGTCCCCGGATCCCCAGTGCCCAAGGGGCCAGCCTGCTGGGGGTCGGTTGTCATTTGCCAAGACGACTAAGCGCTCTGTCCACAATGGGACAGAGATGTGCCAGCCCGCAGTGGGTCGCTTGGCATTTGCCAAGGCGACCAAGCACTCTGTCCGGATGGGACAAAGAGGTTGGAGCGGGGGCACAAGCAGGCTGCAGGGGAGGAAAGGAGACAACCTGGGCGGATCTACGATCTGACGCCCGTAATAGGGGGGGTTGTCTTCCTTGGCCCGCCTGGCGAACCAGGGGTGAGCCATTTTCTGCCCAAGTGCTGGCCTTCCTGCCTCCTGAAGGAGACCCATACCCGTGTCGCCCTTCAGCCATAGGGGCTGAAGCAGTAGCAGCTGAACCGGGGTTGAGCTGTACGGAGGGGGCGAGTACGGAATCAACAGAACCGGTGTGAAAGCCGCAAAATAACAAAAAGTCAACAGAGCCGAAGCTGAGTTGAGGGCTCGTGGTCATGGCAACAGAACCGTAGTTGAGTTGTGATGACCAAGCCGGGGCGGACCTCGGTCTGACGCCCGCGGCAGGGGTGTTGTCACCCATGACCCACCTGGCTAAGCAGGGGGTGAGCCTTTTTCAGAGCCGCAGCTGCGTTGAGGGCACAAGCAGGCTGCAGGAGGGAGACAACCTGGGCGGATCTATGATCTGACGCCTGTAATAGGGGGGTTGTCTCTCTTGGCCCGTCTGGCGAACCAAGGGGCGCCCCGCCTGGCGAACCAGGGGTGAGCCATTTTCTGTCAAGGTGCTGGCCTTCCTGCCTCCCAAAGGACACCCATACCCGTGTCGCCCTTCAGCCATAGGGGCTGAAACAGTAGCAGCTGAACCGGGGTTGAGCTGTACTGAGAGGGCGAGTACGAAATCGACAGAGCCACAGCCAAGTCGATTACCGTGAGGGCAGTGTGAAGGCCGCAAAATGACAAGAAGTCAACAGAGCCGCAGCTGAGTTGAGGGCTCGTGGTCATGGCAACAGAACCGTAGTTGAGTTGTGATGACCAGCCGGGGCGGACCTATGGTCTGACGCCCGCGGGTAATGGTCCCCGTGGGTTCCCCAGTGCCCAAAGGGCCAGCCAGCTGGGGGCCGCTTGGCATTTGCCAAGGCGGCCAAGTGCTCTGTCCGGAATGGGACAGAGTGGTGCCAGCCCGCCGTGGTCGCTTGGTATTTGCCAAGGGCCCAAGTGCTCTGTCCGACTGGGACAGAGGTTGGGGCGGGCAGCAGCAGCTGCGGGAAGGAAGGGGGCAACCAGGGCGGATCGACGATCTGACGCCCGTAATAGGTGGGTTGTCTCCCTTGGCCCACCTGGCGAACCAGGGGTGTCCCGCCTGGCGAACCAGGGGTGAGCCATTCAGTCAAAGTGCTGGCCTTCCTGCCTCCCGAAGGAGACCCATACCCAAGTCGCCCTTCAGCCACAGGGGCGAAACAGTATCAGCAGAACCGGAGTTGAGCTGTACGAAGGGGGCGAGCACAGAATCGACAGAACCGCAGTTAAGTCGATAACTGTGATGGCAGTGTGAAGGCCGCAAAATGACGAAAGTCAACTGAGCCGCAGCTGAGTTGAGGGCTCGTGGTCACCGCAACAGAACCGTAGCTGAGTTGCGATGACTCGAGAGAGTGAGAGAGAGAAGACGTAGAAGGGAGAGACAAAGATGAAGAGAGAGCGGGTTTTGGTGCGCCGGTCGAACCACCGGTCTGTGGGTTGGAGAATTCGGCGGACGAAATCATCTTAACCCTCGCTTTGCCACCAATCGCTTCACATAAGTTTCTCCCTTAAACGAAAACATAGGCAAGACAAAAACAGCAATGAGAATCGATCGATCGCGTAGCGAAATAGAAAAATACTTAGCTGCTCAGAGAATACGAGGCGAGGTGGAAGATGGCTGCCGAGAAAAGAGGAAGAGCACATCGCATGCGCAAGACATGGATACTCTCAGAGTTATGGTCCCGTCAGACTTTATTGTTTATGAGGCAGGAATGGCAAATCGCTGCCGCTTATTGCATCAGTGAGCCACGGTACAATATGTGTAATTAAATAAGCGTTTTGAAGATCAAAGATAGGTCTGTTTAATGGTGTGAATACTTTTCTGCATAGAGACTTTCACGAGAACCAAGCGATATTTGAATCGCGACAACTGGATTCGATTTTGTGCCATGCGCTCGATTCGCCATGACTGAGGCAAGCGTGGAGTCGTCGTCTACACCGTTGGACAACCAGTCCGGTCCATCGGTATTTGTATGCTTCCGATTTATGGTTGAATCGACTTGTTGGTAAGTTTAACGTCTAGTTATTCTATTTTTTTAAGTTTAGTAATGGGAATTTAGTGTTTACAAGCAAAACACTAATGTAACATACTGGCGTCGGCAATGAAAACAAAGCTTTGAAAGCTGGCGTTTCCAGTTAGGTGGGTGAGGTTGTATAAAGGTCTTGTGACTCACAATCACTTATATTTGTGAGAAAACTATAATTTTTGGTTTGATGGCAAGTCTTTATGGTTCTCAGGATATTTTTTATGATGAGTTATTATGTGTATATTTTACGAAAAATGGAGAAATACGAAGTCACGTGACCAGTCAACCTGACCTAATTTTTGTTGAATGCTAAAATCGTGACACTGTCACTGTTGAATTGTATAGCACAGTGTACCACAATCGACAAATATGTTAGTAACACGACAAGACTGTTTAAAAGTAAAACATCAACATGTGGGAAAATTGCTGTCAGCCAATGCAGCGAAATTATCACTTTAAAAAATCTTAGTCTTTTAGTTTCTGTTTTAGGTGTACTTTCACATTGTTTTTTATCCCTCCATATGCCATCACTTTGAATTATGCAGGCTGTCACATATAACAGTTAATACACATGGTATACAAAAATAGATAAGCTCTCACATATACACACACATACTTGCACGCATACACACACACACATACTTCTAGTCGGGACTTTTTAGAACAGTTATATGTCTGTTTGCAGCTGAACATGATAATGTCTATGACGAACTCAGGAGAAGCTTCCTACCACAGGGAAGAGGCAGACTACCTGATCCACCAAAAGTGGATCTCACCAATAGATTGTTGCTACTACTCACACCTCTTCCATTTCTCCTCCACCCCTTCCACTTTTACTGTTTTAATTAGTTTATTTTTTGAATGCCATTTTTCGGCACAATGTGTTTAAAACAATTTAAATGTTATTCCAGATTAGATGTTATATTTCTGTACAAATTGTGACTTTATTCAAAATGAAGAGTATTTTTTGCATCAAGTTATTCTACACTTAAAATTGCAAAAAAAAAGAAGAAAAAAAAGAAGTTTGAATTCTCTCTCCCTCTCAGTTACACACACACATTCTCACTAATATGTGCGTACGTGCGTGTGTGTGTGTGTGTGTGTGTGTGTGTGTGTGTGTGAGTGATGTTGCAGGTTGCTGGTTGGTTTCAAAAATTGTTTCCTTCTGTCAGTTATCCAGCAAGCCTCTGAGTGGCATAATCAACTGCCTCTTTAAAAGAATCAAGGACACGGCTGAAGGTGGTTCGCAGGAGAAAGAACTTCATTCTTTTCTGCAAACTTCTGTCAACTTTGACTTTGTGTCATTGTCTTTGAGCAAGCGTGGACTCAAACAAGGACAACTTATTTCCCATGATATAACAAATTTGACACAGTCATCTGAACCTCTTGAGTCTTACACAGGAAATTATTGTGGATTTGGAACACTTCCGTAGCAGAGATAAATTGAGAAGACAACTACACACTGTCCATTTAAAAATAAGAGAAAAATTATTTGAAAATAAGAGATTGAAGCAGTTGAAGGAGGCCAAATTGGCACAGAAGAAGGCAGATCTCATCAGGCTTGTCTTAGCACATGGTGGGCCATGTCACAGAAGAAATGATGTCATCCACCTTATCAGAAGACATAAAAGAATTGGAGAATCTATTGCCAAAGTGAAAAAAATTGTCAGGGATGAAATTCGCCACCAAAAATCTGTTGTTTCCCAACACTAACTTCCACCACAGCATCCATATATATAGTTTGATCATCTGTGAAGGCATATATTTCAATTCTACTTGTTCTGCAGATTCCATTGATATAAAATACTTTTCTGTGGGTCAATTCTGAGCTGAGATATGAACGTTTCATGATTTACCCAATTAACGTTTACTCGTGTCATGAAATTGTGAGTGCAATTTAGCATTTTTTATACTTTTGATATGCTCATCAATTGGCTATAAGTGGTATATGTCTGGAAAAAATTCAGCTAATAATATGTGTTATAGTGAAAAGATTTCTAGCAAGAAAGTTAAACTTTGTGCTTTAAATTCAATTATTCAGATGTGTAAACAGACATTTATGGTAATTTGAGAGGTGTACGAAAATATGCACCAAAAATAAATTATTGAAAAAATCATAACTTGCTTATAAACTGTCATACAAGAAAAATAATTATATCACTGGAATCAGAAAAAAAAGTTCTGTAAGAATACACAATTTTATTTTTACTTTCTACACTTCAAAAATCAGTTTGGAGTACCTAGTTTTAGATGAAATGTTCTTCAATGAAGATAGTGATTATGAATCTGAAATTGAAGAATCAGCCTTCGAAGGAGTACATCATCATCAACTGTCACTCCACTTGATAATGAGCCCTCAAAAAGCTAAGAAAATTGATGAAATGAGGTGGAAAATTGACTATCAACATCAAGTGGGCGTGTGAAGCATACTGTTCCTGTAATTTGCTGACCTATGCACTGCAAGACAGCAACTCTGGAAACAGACGTTCATTTGAACCACTGCTGACCCCACCATCCCCACCCTTAACATAGACGAAAGGGGTAAGGGATGTGCTGCAAATGTGGGCGTGGCTATTTTTTTATGTATAATTGGAAGTGTTTCAAACATTTCCTGTGGATATTACCTGATCTAGCACAATTTCATGATAAGATCATCTTTTTTTAATGTCTTCACCTGTTTTTGTGTGTACTGTAATTTTGTTGAGTCTCTTTTATTGTGACCCCCCCCCCCCCCCCCCCCCCCCATTATTAGCAAAATTTTAGCAGAAACCTATGACATGATCTGAACAACTGAACAAAGAAACAAAATACAGTACTTTTATAAGTTTCATTAAGCAGTTTTTGACAGATAGGTACTTTACTGGGGCACCCATAAATTTTGCAGTTTACCCTCAACAATGCATTTCTGTTGTAAACATTGGTACCTTGAAGAAACCGATGACAACAACTTCATCTTTCTCCACAAAAGACTTGGCTGCCTCCTTGTCCGTCAGCTCTAGGGCAGGAGGTCCAGTCTTCTTCTTCAGCCAGCCAACTATATCAACAGCTTGACGTCCAGCTAAACAGGAAATTTGCATTTTTCTAAAAACTTATACGTAGCAGTACCATTAACTGGTTTACACAGTTAACACATGGATTAAAAAACGGAAAAGATCATACTCTAGGATTACATGAAGAATGATGTGGTAGAGGCCTCCACACTCTGTCTCTGATCAGCTTTAACCTTTTTGATCCTGAACAGGATCAGATACCCATTCATAGCAGGGTGAACTGGAGACCAAGGCCAAGGCCACATGCAGTGAGTTCCCTGGGCCTTCCTTCACCAGTGCCCACAGACTGGAAAGTTCTATGGTATTAAGATTACCGACATACTCACTTAGGGTCATTTCTGACTGGTTCAAAAACTGTCAGCTAAATACAGGTTCATTTGAGATTGCTGGCTGCATTTGTGCAACATGTACCACCATATCACCTCATACACAAATGCACACAAATACACAATTTTTTTTCATCATCAATTTAGTTCAAACTGTATTATTTACAGCCCTGCCAACCACAGTGGGCCATATAGCACATTATCAGGACTGTCACACTCAACAATAAAGGTCAAAACTGAAAAACTATCCCCACTTTAAAAAAATTGATGTTTCATAAGTTAATGTTCAGATTCAGTAAAATATCCAACTAAAACAGATCATTACTAAGTTGAAATGACACAACATTAAAAGAATATGGTTTCTCTTCAGAAAGTAAAAACATTTTCCAGAGAAACATTATAAAATAATGTTGTCAGTGAGTCTGCTGCAAAATATTTCCATCTGGTATTATGCTACTACCAGCAACTGAGTGACAGTGTTCGATAACAAGACTATCAAGTCTCATCACAAAGACACACCAACAAACTCCTCCTTTTCATGAAAAAGGATAACTGAGTAAGGAAACTATGATCAGAGCCTGGAATTGCTAAGAAAAAAAAAAGAGGAAACTTCTAGGGGGGTCCGGGGTATGCTCCCCCGGAAAATTTTTAAAATCAAGACTAAAATCTGGCATTCTGAGGCATTCTGGAGACAAATTTAAAGGCATCTAACACACTGAAAATCACAATGAATATCAGTCAAAAGAGTATTTAATAAACATTGGGCACAAGATCAGGATCCATCATACACAGCAGATCGTTTCAGTGTGTTCATACACAGACATATTCATCAAAACTAGCTAAACATAGAAGGCTTATCGCGAAAAATATTTTTTTGCGCGATTTTCGATTTTGATTTCCGCGACGAATTCCAGGCTTTGATGATCTATTTGTGTAGTATATTTAACAACTGTTGGTCTTTTGGGTTCCTGTAAAACCAGAAAGTTCCTCAGACGAGTCAGAGAGAGAGATGGACAGATCTGATAAAGCTTGTTGTCCATCTGGGTATCCATTCTTTTTGCAAGAGATTCTTTTTACACAAACTACACATGGATATTAAATTTCAAGACCATATGGGGAATATGAGTATAGGAAGTTTGCTTCTGACGGCATTTGTGGCAAGTTAGTCAATGATCTTGTTGCCTTGAATGCCAGCATGACCTGAAATCCAGGCTGAAATGATGTTGTAACCGTCTTTTTTAAGTGTTGTAAGCCCCTGCAGTTCATAGAATTTCACTTTCTTCCAGATGCCCAAGATGATCGATGTTCCAATTAAAAAAAAGCCTCCAATGCCAACACCAAGCGCAAGAAAATCAGGAATTTTTTTGTACAGAAACTATGAGATCTTTTATATGCCATATGCACTGACATGAAGTTCAGTGGTTTAATTTAAACTGAGCTGTCAGATAGTTTTGGGAAAGAAAAGATTCTGGAGCATATTCTGAACACAAAGCAGCAGATGCTATGCCCCATGACTCAAACTTAAGATTCTGGTAAATGCAGGACTTAACTGGCAGATTTCTAAACAGAAAGCTTTTACATGCAGCTTATATGTAATATAAACGTTTGATTCATTATAAAAGTAAAACCAAATCCACTCACCAGAATATTCCGAAGATTTGCCACTACGGAAAAACTTGATAGTTGGGTATCCACGTACTCCAAATTTGCTCGCCAAGTCACCTTCAACAGTGGCATCAACTTTACCCAACTTGATATCGGACTTTTCCTCCTTCAGCGTTGTTGCAGCCTTGCTGAATTCTGGGGCCAAAGCCTTGCAGTGACCACACCAAGGGGCATCTGCAGATTAATGCAAATTATAACAATGAAAATGCCTATTAGTATTACAGGGTCTAACTCAAAACTTAAAGCATCTACCTTTTTACTTATTTTTTTCACACATTTTGATTTTTCTCAGATGTATGTAATAATGTATTGCACCGTTTTGTCCACACTGTGCAAGCAGAACAGGTTCAGGTTCATATTGCTTATAGGCCAGCCAACAACTAGAGCTGTTGTATCAGGACTAATAAGTAATATGTTAAAAATAATATCCAAGTTTAAGCAAAAATACAAAAGTTAAAAACCAGGCTCACCATTATTGTTGCAAGTCTAAAACACATTTAAAGAAAAACATTCTCATACATAAAATTATATCAGATGAAATCTACTGACCTCTTGTAAAAATTGGGAAAGAAAAAAGCATCCGTAGGGGCATCTCTGTCGAGGTTCTTTAAGGAGTAAGCCGTGCGTGTAGCACTTATGTCTCACATTGTGCAAGTCCAAGCATCAATAAGGTGTCTGATGCTCAACATCTCGTCAGATTGTATACACCATGGTTCATATTTGTTTTTTGAAAGATAAAATGATGCTGCACAATCTGTCTTTGGTGGGGACGCATAGCCTACTGGGTATATATTCAAATTTCTATTAGGCCATTAGACCGTATCAGTACTATCACTTAAAAGATCTTTAACATGCATATATCTGATGTGCTATGTATACACATATACCATGACATGGGTTCAGGCACTAACAGGTCTGCACACCCTGATCTGGGGGATTGGAAAAATCTCCACTCTTTACCCAACAGGAAAACTCGGACATGCCATTTGAAGTCCGAGGTCTTACCAACTTGACTATTACATAGATTGATTGTTTTTTTAAATCCAATTCCTCACTTTTTAACTAATGACAACACAGATCATATACACGAAAAGCACATTTTAGCAGCACCTTTCTGACAAAACTATCTTTCATAATTATATTACACACAACATAACTACACGCTGGCAGTACTATTATAAAGTATACTGGTCTATCAAGGATTTTGTTATCACTGTTTAAAGCCCAGCTGACTATGTCAAGTCATATCAGGGCTATAACCGCTTCAAAACATACTTCAAATGGAAAAAAATATTAAGTACACATATCAATGCATTAGCGCACATAATCTAAGGAGATGCCCCTGGCGCTGACCCTCTGTCCAACTTATCACACAAGAGATTTAAAAAACATCTGAATACAAATTTAAGCAAACCTAAGGGCACCAAAACATAGATCAAAACAAGTGCAAGTACCTAAAACTGTTCCGCATATATCTCACCTCCCTTAATGCACTTAATACATGCATACCCAATTATCAATCCTAAGAAAAAAATACTTAATACTTTATTGAACACATACAGGTGAATGGACCAGCAAGGCAGAGAATGATAGGAAGAAATGACAGAAAGCAAAGGAAGAAGGCAGAAACAAAGTCTCTTTGAAAGTGAGTGACCAGAAAAGAGGAAGTTTCTAGCACAGACTTACAGAGTTTCCAGTAGGTGGGGATACTACTTATACTGAAAGAGCCCCCAGCATCCCCACAGGGGGTATCAAGGACTGATCAGAACACTATACCATAGTACTCAAATTTCATAGGCCTATACTGTATTATTATCACACATTTTTTCAGGTGATTATTTTTTCAAAATCATACTTCTTAAAGTTAAACAAGTTCTTAACTTTTTTAAATGAAGATGCGCTTGCACACAGAACAAATAGCTGGGTAGCAGTGGTAGTGGTGGGGGAAAAAAACTATGGTTTTATCTTCTTTTGTTCACCACCTACATGGTCAGGCCACATGAAACTATGAATGAGACCATTTTTCAATATTTGTCCCAGCACCTGCCAGCTGTACTGAATAAGCGAGTGGTACTACACACTTCCTAGCAACAGTTAAACTACAAGCACTTGCTTATATTATAATTGGACAACATGCATTTGTACAAATATATAGGTCTACTTTTATATAAAACATGCTCTGCCTGAGTACACACCATACGTTTTTGTCTGTATACATCACTGTATCAGTGCATGTATGCCCATGATATGCGCAGGTGTATTTCATAATCATAGACTAAATGACGATCTGTCAATGGGAACATTTCACTTCAGTAAAAGTCTGTTGATTTTTCAAAGATAGGCCGATATTTAACAATTTTCATCCTGAATCAGATTTCCTATTTCACCTGATTACTCATTCAACCCCAATCATTCACTTAGATCATAATTCAAACAATGTCTTGTGTGATATGAGAAGAGATGGCAATTTCTCAACTTATATTCTCCCTAGGGGTCAAGACAATACAGACAACATCACATGTTGCCAACCTGTCCAACATGTGAAATCCATTCAACGATGTACCATCCCACCCCAATGCTCACACACAGTATGCACCCACAAACTTTCCTGATTCCTATTCTTTCTACTGATATCAATTTTGAATACAGTTTTATAGGCTTAAATGAAAACTCATAAATTTACTATTCGGTCACTGATAGATTTTCCCATTCAATGTCACTTTGATATAGTATCACCCTTTTCCCTACCATAATCTCTCTTTTCTCTACCAATGACTGGCTGAGTAAACATTTCAGCACAGAGGCTATGTCTGTGCTGGCCTGAATTACAAACCAAGAATTGCTCATCATGTATCATCTCATGACTAGATCTACATGTGTGCAAGATCAAGGTTAGGCCTGTAGTGGTTGTAGACCTCCTTGGCCTAATTTTTCAGTCCGTACAATCATAGAAATACAGCTGCTGCCTAAACAAGCACTATTATGACTATAACAATCTTCACATTTAAAGTAAAATCAAACGTTTTAAAGCCAATAATTCTGCCGTATGGTGGGTCTATTTAATGACAGTATGAGCCCACAGGAATGTCAGGTTACTGAGAAGGGTGAAAAAAGTTGAACCGACCTCGTCGGATTCATTTAGATCTACCTTTTAGTTTCGTATTGAGAGAAGAACGTTTCCTTGTCACCTACTAGACTCTAATTACGAATGAAAGAGAAAAAAAAACACACATCTAGATCCTCCTAAAGCAACACAGAAATGATTTAAAATGAGTATAACTAAAGTCTGATTTCGTGGTGACAAAATGTTGGGTAGGGCCTTCTCATAGTAGACATATTACTCCAAGCAGTCATCAACATAAAAAGCACGTACGTCTCAAAATAGACACTGCCGACGGCTGTGATACTCACAAAATTCCACAAGCACGAACTCATTTTCTTGGATGAAGTCATCAAAATTCTGTGTAGTTAAAACGTAGACATTTTCCTCCTGTTTGACGTCTTCGGCAAAAACAAAAGCTAGCAAAGTGAACGATATAAAGACTGAAAACTTCATGATGGTGCAGAACGCGATGTAACTCGTGGGAGAGACTGCAAGCAAAAGGAAATTCACTAACTCTCAACGTGGCACCGGTACTAGTTCCGGTGTAATATTCACGGATCGACCGGCGTGTTGAAATCTGGTTGGCTAAAATCGAGTCACATGGGGTTTTTGTAGCTTTAGCTTATCAACGCTCGTTGCTCTAGTGCAAACTTTTGGCAACGTGCGTGTTTCTTTATATGTTATTTAAAATTGAACATAAAGTATTCCATTTCCTGAAGCCCGTAGCCTACTGTCTGGGAGAATGCTCACTGAAACCAGCAGCCTGTGAGCGGGATAAAGAAAGGCCGGATTTATCACTGTCTGTAAGAAAAGCCGGCTTTAACACTCTATAATCGATACCTGGATCACATTGACTTATTTAATGTGTGTCCAGAGCTACGAACAATACTTTTGGCTTTACCACTTCATTCAAACTGAAGGGGAAAAGGTAGTGAACAACATAAATTGGTCTTACAATACGCGCGCGCGCGTGTTCGGAATGAATTCCATATAATACACTGATGCCATGTGATGGAGAAGATCCAAAATGATCATGGCACATACCTCAAGCCAGCATAAAAACCCATGAGCTGGCCAGGCCGTGAGGTCCTACCTAGCCTATGGGTTTTGTATCTTATGCAAGTATTTGTATTAGTGCACCATGGCTACATTGTAATGACGTATGTATCTGTGTAACTCATCTTCAAAACTAATAAAATAAATGAATAAATAAATATGAACAACAACAAAACATACAAACAAACAAACAAACAAACCCAACAACAACAAAAAATGAACTAAATAAAGCAACTAGCCACTAAGTATGAACTTGTCTCAATCACAGAGAACCAATAGGCCTTCTACATAGCCTCCGCTATTTACCAGCATTATGAAAATATGTCCTTAGTCATAGCCCCTCCAATCTGTCGTCCATTTCTGAGGAAAAAAGGATAGGTAGACGAATAAACAAGTATGAAATAAGAAATAATAATAACAGTGACACACACACACACACGCGTGCGCGCGCGCGCACGCACGCACGCACGCACGCACATACACCCTCATACCCACATGTCACGATGGCCGACAGCAATGCAATGAATCAAGCAGATAAACACACCACAACATTCAAAACAAAGCAAAACAAGAGACTGAAGAAGACAAAACAAATCGAAACAAAACACTAAGCACAACAGGAAAAAGAAAATGGAAACACACATACACGTACACACACAAACACACATACACCAACCAACACAGGCTCAAAAGAAGACAAAACGAGAAGAAGAAGAAGAAGAAGAAGACAAAAAAAAGACAAAATTAATCTCATGACAAACTTGAAGACATACAGACAACATTCAATAAACAGATAACAAACATGCACAAACAGTATGACAACCCACCCCCATTCTCAAGCTGTCTTTTCCCTTTCTTTACATTTCCTTTATCTCTGTTTTAGGAAAAGTCCACTTTCCATTCCACGTTGTAGGAGTCTGCGCAGTGTTACTGGCTTTTAAGATGGTACCAATGTTTGTCTGATTGATGAGAGCTCTTGTTTTTCCTTTCATAGATTTTCGGCCACTTCCTTTGTCTGTTTTTTTTTCTAGTAAGACGTTTTTTTGTGTGTGTGTGTTTTTTTTTTGTGAGACGATCAATTGCATGATGACTCACATTTTGTTCATGAAGGTACGATTTTAAGCGCCCAAGGACTTTGGATTTTCTGAGACGGAATCTTGTTGTTGTTGTGGCATTGTCTGCAATTTTGTCGGCACGTTCAGTCATTTCCCTTAACACCAGCATGTCCGGGGCAGTTGATCCACGCGAGTTTTGTAGGTCGACACTGCTCATTGCTTTGTGCCAGTCTGCGGTTCCTATTCCATTTTGCACATTTTGAAGCAGGTTCATCGAGTCGGTCAGGATTGACTTTCTTTCATTTCACCATCCAGTGAAAATAATCGTTGAAGTGCATGCGTGGCTGCCTCAATTTCCATTGTTACACTGGAGGTTGTTATATCATATGCATTCTTTTCTTCATGTATGGTGTTTCCATAGTACTTGACAGTGAAGCCCCATCCAGGTTTGTTATTGGTGACTGAACCATCCGTGTATATGGTTACATGTTTGGGGTTGCACTTTAGTTGTTCCAATAGCAGTTGAAGTTCTGCGTCAGCTTTCTCTTCTGGCCATTTGCCGCAGTATCGCCCTAGATTTTTTGGTATAGGTTTCTGAAATGGTTTGGATGTTTTCCCTCCCATTCCTTTGTCTCTTTGAGTTAAGTCAGTTAACGCACATGCTGAATAGATTTTTCTGATTGTCCCATCCATGATTTCCCGCGTTGGAATCTGTTGCCTTTTGCTGTTCCGACCATCTCGTGGAGTGGATTTTTCGGATTTTCCAATGCCCTTCACTTGTTTGTTTTGTGTGTTGACTGTATTGAAGGAAGGTCAAGCAGGTATTGCATCATCTCCGTTGGTGCGTCTTTTGTGGTTCCGAGGATAAGTTTCATTGTTTCGTTTTGTATTCTGTTTAGTTTCAAAAGATATGCCTGTGACAATGTAGTGAGGCCAAATTCATAACCGATCACACTCAGTATTACAGCTTGGTATCGCTGAAAGAGATGACGCTGTTCAATACCTTTAGCTTCCACTGTCTTCGTGATTGAAAAACCCTTTTTACATTTGAGTGTAGTGGTTTCCACTCGAGGACAAGTGAAGTATCCAAAACTCTAAAAACTGAGAAAAGAAATAGCGCTAGACCATCAAAAGACAAAAAATTAAATTGAAAAATGGAAACATGCTGATCGAGGAAGATCAAACATAATAGTGACTAAAATGACTAACTCTTCTGTTTGATGGACTGACTGTCTCACAGGAATGAGCGCATGGATGAATGCTAATGTGTAAACACTGAGAGAAGAGAATAAGGTCTTCTGGTAACATAATACTCATCTGTCTGCCTGTATACATGCGCGCACGCGCGCACACACACACACACACGCACACACACACATACGTACGCACACACACACACACATACGCACACACAACGTGACAGTATGCAGCACACCAGCACACACACACACACACACACACACACACACACACACACACACACACACACACACGCTAGCACGCATGCACGCACACACGCGTATTCACGAAATGAGGGCTTAGGCACTGGCAAGACTGAACACATGGAATAATTGCACCCCTTTACCCACCAGAAGGATGTGTCTAGACCGATCGAAACAGGACCTTCCGAGTATTGCCGAAGTCCCACCTGGCTACCTTGTCTGTCATTTCATGCACTGATTGTATGGAACACTGCGAAGTTTTAGCTTCGTAAAACAACCATTGTGACCTTCTAGTCCGTTGTTAAGTTGTACATTTCTTATCCGTACCTGATACTGTTGCGTTCATTGCCAAAAATGACTATTCACGCTTTATTTGGCCGGGTGGGTTGTTAAATCCATGGACCCAAACGTCTAGTATCTCGAGTTCAATCCCAGCTCAAAAAAAAAAAAAAAAGTGTTCACTGCCCATCTTAATGCTCCAATCATTCATCTAGTGTCAGCAGTCCTCGTGGGAATACCGGAGGCTCTTTCAGTATAAATAGTATCCCAACCTTCTGGAAAGTCTGCGCTATAAATTTCCTCTTTTCTGTCACTTTCTTTGTTTCTCCTTCTTCCTTTGCTTTCTGTCATTTCTTCCTGCTTGCTGTCCATTCACCTGTATGTGTTCGATAAAGTCTACGTACTTTTTCTTAGGATTGATAATTGGGTACATGTATTATATGCATTATTGGCTCTAGGGAGCTAAGATATGCTGAAGCAATTTGATGTAGGCCTATTTTAGGCCCGTTTTTGTATGTTTTGGTGTCCTTAGGCATGCTTGAATTTGTAATCAGGAATGGTCAACTCCAGGAGCATCTCCTTAGATTATGTGCACGAATGCATTGGTATGTGTACTTAATTTTCTTTTCTTTTTTTTTTCTATTGAAGTTTTGTATGTTTTGAAACGGTCATAGCCCTGATATGGCTCTACGCAGTGGCTGGGCTTTAAACAACAATCACAATACTGGTGTCAGCACAGTGTTTCGTAGTCCTTTCCATCACATAAGGTTTTTGCACAGGCTCATTGTGTCTACCTGATATTACTGGCAGACTGGGTAGAGTATATTACATGCAATTAATTCAGCTCCAAATGTGTTACGACCGGAATTGGGATTATGAGTCGGACCATCTGTATGTGTGCGTGTGTGTGCGTGCGTGAGTGCGTGCGTGCGTGCGTGCGTGCGTGTGTGTGTATGTATGTATGTATGTATGTATGTATGTGTGTGTGTGTGTGTGTGTGTGTGTGTGTGTGTGTGCAGGTGCTCATACTTGCATATACGTTCACTGATAGGTTTACCGGAATAGCATGGATACAATATCTAATTAAAGTAAGATTCCAACGTAAGGTTGATTTGATGGCAAATACAGTGCAAACGACATGAAGGATACAAAATCAAAGTAAGGCAGTGTGCCATGGAAATATAGTGAATTGTCTGTTTGGGCCTGTTTGGTTGAACCCATCGGTATACTCAGCCCTATCTGTATATTTCGTTGAAAACAGCAGCATATACTGCAATATTTACGTGATCCAGAGCTTAACGTTTCAACATATTGCTTCTGGATATTATAAATGCGTACAGAATGAAAATTCAAAGGTCACGATTAAGTTGGAAATAAACTTGTTTAAAATTCCTTGGTCCAATTTGGCGTGCTTATCCCAATCTGCTTTTGGTTTCGTCTGCTTTTACAGCGAACGGTGATACTTTTTGTTTTGCACCCCCAACAAATTATTCAAAACCATTTCGTCATTTCGGTAGACAGTCATATTTTGATCTAATTGCACTAAAGAAAACATTTTTTAATTCATTCTATATGAATAAGTTCGTGATGTTTTTAAAACGAAAGGAATGTACATGAAATATAAAGTGGAATGTATTCATTTCTGAATGGTTATGCGTGCAGGCTGACCACCTTGCCAATGATGAGATACATGTAACAGACCCGGTTTCCGGAAATAGGAGGTTCTGGAAAGGAATTGTTTGTCGGGATGTGTACGATGGAAAACACCTGCTTCCACACGGATAGAGCTGAATATACCGGTATGCATTAACATCTGTACGTGACTATATGAATCAAAATTCAGTGCTGTCTACTGCGCGAGCGCGCGCGCTCAAAACAACACAAAAGACAGTCCACAGTGTGTGTGTGCATGTGTATATGAGCCTCTGTGTGTGTGTATGCGTGTGTGTGAAGTGTATGTATGACAGTGTGTGTGTGTGTTCGTTCGTTCTTTGATTTAACGTCTTTTGACTATAAGTGATATTAGACGAGTGGTGTGTGTGTGTGTGTGTGTGTGTGTGTGTGTGTGTGTGTGTGTGTGTGTGTGTGTGTGTGTGTGTGTGTGTGTGTGTGCCTGTGCATGTGCATGTACATGTACATGTGTGTGAAAGATACAAAAGAAGTCTGGATGTGTGTGTGTACGTCTGCGTGTGTATATCTATCTTGTGTGGTGTGTGTGTGTGTGTGTGTGTGTGTGTGTGTGAGTGTGTGTGCTTGTGTGTATGTGTACGTTTGTGTGAGTGCGTGCGTGTGTGTGTGTTTGTGTACGTAGGGCCTATGTATGTATGAGTGTGTGTGTGTGTGTGTGTGTGTGTGTGTGTGTGTGTGTGTGTGTGTGTGTGTGGTGTGTGTGTGTGTGTGTGTAGTGTAGTGTATGTGTGAAATAATACAATAAGATAACCGGGAGAGTGTTTAGTGGTGTGTGGGTGTTGGTGTCATCATCATCATCATCATCATGTGCCTCGCCGCAAGGCATTGGCGATCACGGCCCTCCATGCGAATCTATCCCTTGTCGCTGCAAGTACATCTCCCACTCTCTCTGTCCCTTGTCGCAGCAAATACATCTCCCACCCTCTCTGTCCTCAACCACCTTGCAAGTCCGTCCAGTATTTTCTCCCTGGGTCTACCTGGTGTTCTCTTTCCTCCCAGCTTTCCTGTTGATGTCACACTGTCCCTTGTCGCTGCAAATACATCTCCCACCCTCTCTTTCCTCAACCACCCTGCAAGTTCGTCCAGTATTTTCTCCCTGGGTCTACCTGGTGTTCTCTTTCCCTCCAGCTTTCCTATTGATGTATGCATGTGAAACGACACGAAAGACAGACAGACCGGACTGTATTTGCCCGATTTCTCCGGGCTGTAATCCGACATCACGTCACGGTCCATAAACTGTGCGTGACCGGATTTCCTGATCCTAAACGATTTCGTGTAGGCTATACACACATAAAGTACGTGTCGTCGTCTGCTTGATGGTTGCTGACACGTCACCTCTTGTGTGGTAGTTGTGCCCTTTAGTTTTGTTTGGACACCCTCTGCAAGGTTGTTGTTCTTTCTGTGATGTGATGTGATGTGTGTGTTCGTTTCGTTCCTTGATTTAACGTCTTTTCACTATAAGTGATATTAAAGTAAGGTGATGTGTGTGTGTGTGTGTGTGTGTGTGTGTGTGTGTGTGTGTGTACATGTGTGTGTGTGTGTGTGTGTGTGTGTGTGTGTGTGATGTGTGTGTGTGAGTGTGTGATGTGTGTTGTGTGTGTTAGTGTGTGTGTGTTTGTGTGTTCCACGTGCGATCTTTGCCTTATAGGTTGTGTGTACGTGTGTGTGTGTGTGTGTGTGTGTGTGTGTGTGTGTGTGTGTGTGTGTGTGTGTGTGTGTGTGTGTGTAGTGCTCGAGCGATCTTTGTCCCGGATAGGGGGCTTGCCAGTGCGTAGATTGACGACATGTATACACGTACGTGTTTGTGTGTATCCGTGCATGCGTGCGTGCGTGTGTGTGTGTGTGTGTGCGTGCGTGTGTGTGTGTGCGTGCGTGTGTGTGTGTGTGTGTGTGTGTGTGTGTGTGTGTGTGTGTGTGTGTGTGTAAGGAATCTGGCTGAAGTTGGGTTTGAAATGCATGTTGACAAATACTTTGTGGTAATTTGCATAAGAAGCTATTGTATTTATTCCATCAGATATTACGAGCAGCAATAGGCCTTCGTGTGCTCAAACAAATTATAGCATATCCATTCAATGAGCCATATCAGATGACATAAAACATCTCTGTATAACTTAACAGGACACGACACGACAGGACACAACAAACACAACACAACACAACACAACACAAACACAAACACAACACAACACAACACAACACAGCACAACACAACATGGCACTAACACACTACACTACACTACACTACACTACACTACACTACACTACACTACACTACACTACCACTACACTACACTACACTACACACACTCCACTCCACTCCACTCCACTACCCACTACACTCCACTACACTCCACTACATTACACTACATACACTACACTACACTAAATTACACTACGCTACGCTACACTACACTACAATACATACATATAGTACACTACACTACTTATACTACACTACACTACATACACTACATTACACTACACTACATATACTACACTACACTACACTACACTACACTACACAACACTACATATACTACAGTACACTACACTACATTACACTACATATACTACACTACATTACACTACACTACACTACACTACACTACAACTACACTACACTACGTACACTACACTACACTACACTACACTACACTACACTACACTACACTACACTACACTACACTACACTACACTACACTACACTACACTACACTACACACGTCATTTTCATCGGAAGTTTGGGGCGTCAGTGCAAATGGAATTTATTTCTAACGCACGGACGCCATCTTGTGAAACTGAAACGAATCCAAGTTTGAAAATTATAAACAGATATACATATGCCTTCAGACTATTATGAAGAGGGTTTGGTTTTTCTGGAGGGAACAATGGTTTACCCACCCAGCCACGGCTAGCCCCCTAAAGTCTGTGGCGCTTCTGAGGGTCAAACTTACGATCCCTGCGTTATCAACTTGGCACAATAACGAACACTGCTATCTTCTTTACGTACAGATAACATCGTTGAACAAAAGCACACAAACGAACACTGCTATCTACTTTACTTGTAGATAAAATCGTTGAACTGAAGCACCTTAACGAACAATGCGATCTAGTTTACGTATAGATAACATCGTGAAACAGACAGCCCTTTCATTTACGAATAGATAACAACGTGAAACACAGTCATTTCATTAGAATCCAGTTGACATTTTTCTGGGTAAATTTTCGTTTTCGCCTTGACACCTTCTTTAGCTTGGATACCCCACTGTGAAGATTTACTAAGGAGACTGATTGTGGTGTTTTTAACCTCTCTCTTGAACAGAGAAAGAGAGTCCACAATCTGCATTCGAAAACATAGTAAAAATTCGCACTGCGTCCACCTGATTATGTTGACGTGCATAAGGCCTACGTGTCATAGTTTGTGCGCGGTCCGGTAACCAGTCTGTCATTGTTTCGTCTACTACATGTACTGTGTTGACATTATATCTTGTGTAGCTAGCGCTTAGCTGAGTAGGAAATCTACCAGTAAGGTCTAATAAAAAGCGTTATAAAATTGATGAAATGGCGTTGTGGCTTTGTGAAGGGTCTGTTGAAAGCGTAATAAAACTGATCGTTTGTCGTTGTTTTATGAACAGTAGCTACACATTGCCTCCACACCTTTAATCCTTTGACTCCCGCACCCTATCCACCAAATGCAAAAATTAACCCTTTGATTCCCTCACCCTTTCCACCAGCTTCCTGCAGGAAGCTGGTGGAAATGATGAGGGAATCAAAGGGTTAACTTTTTGCTTTGCTAGCATGGTGGCAATACAGAATGCTGGTGGACAGGGTGCGGGAGTCAAAGGGTTAAACTCTGTGATTCACTGAACTTCCTATAATTATCTGTACTGGGTGTATTACCACAGTATTACCTACCACAACGTGGCAAAGGTCTTAGTATCCCGCCAGTAGGATAGGGCACCATATGGTAGCTGTTTCTGACAGAGTAAACTAACCTATCAGCGCCCGCTTGTGAAGCGAGAGAATACAGAAAACTGATGCTAAAATCCCACTTTGACAGCCCCCCCCCCCCCCCCCCTCTACTTCTCTATAGACATTTATTGATGATCTGTGTGCTAATTTTCAGATGAGACGATAAACTGATCTTCTGTCAGTGCGGCATGCACATATATGATCCGCTTACTGCGACAGAGAATTTGTCTTTGGAAATTTCCGTATTCACTCTGAAAAAAAAAAAGGCACGGACAAAATAAAGTGGGAAAGCACACGCGCATACACTCACGCCCGCACGCGCACGCGTGCGCACACACACACACACACACAAAACACAAACACACACGCACAGACGCACACACAGACACACACTCACACACACACACGCAAACACAGACATGCTTGCAGCCTGGGCACATACACACACACACACACACACCTCTCTCTCTCTGTCTGTCTGTCTCTTTGTCTGTGTCTATATCTCTCAGTGTCTATCTGTCTGTCTCTGTCTGTCTATGTCTCTGTCTCTGTCTGTCTGTCTGTCTGTCTCTCTAAGAAGACAGAGTGGAAAGTGGAATGGTATTTGAAAGAGTAACATGAACTATACGATTCAGCTTTTGTCCACCTTCTACATTGTCAGACCACATCTGACGACGAGTGTGGCCGTTCTTCGCTCTATGGTTTTATCCCAGTTCCTATCATCCGCCATGGAGCTTAACCCTTTGACTCCCGCACCCTGTCCACCAGCATCGTGCATTGTCAACCATGCTAGCAAAGCAAAGAAGTCAAAGAATGAAGTTTTTGCATTCGGTAGATAGGGTGCACATTACTACAGAGATGATTGAAGCCCTGGAGGAATTTGCATAGAAAAAATAAACAGTCCTCCTAAATGAAATTGACGACACTGGAAAAATCCCCAGAGATATTTGTCAAAATCAATTTTCATTGCACTTCCAAAGAAGACAGGGGCTATAGAATGCAACTCCATCGCACAATCAGTTTGATGAGTCATGTAACAAAAATCCTGTTAAGAATAATCATGATGAGGACAAGAAATAGAATCAAAAGAGAAATAGCAGAAGAACAGTGTGGATTTGTGGAAGGGAAAGGAACTATTAATGCCATATACATCCTAAGAACTATCATAGAGAGGTAAATTGAGATGAATAAGGATTTGTACTTATGATTTGTTGACTACACCGAGGCTTTTGATCGGGTAAGACATGATGAATTGATCAACCAACTGGAGAGACTCAATGTTGATAGAAAAGATCTACGAATAATCAGAAATATGTACTGGGAACAAACAGCTGCAATGAGAATAGAAAACAATGTAAGCTCTTTCCAAAACATCAAAAGAGGAGTCAGACAGGGTTGTGTTTTGTCACCAGATCTGTTTTCACTTTACAGCGAAAACATCATGAGAAACCTAGAAGAAGACCCTGGATTAAAGGTTGGAGGGAAAATGATAAACAACATTCGGTATGCAGATGACACCGTGCTAATTGCAGAAAATGAAAGGGACCTACAAAACCTTGTGAATATACTAGAAATAGAAAGCAAAGGTAAGGGGCTGGAACTAAACAGCAGGAAGATAGAAGTCATGGTGATCAGTAAAAAACATGAAATCCCCTCATGCAAAATAACAGCAAATGGAACAACCTTGACACAGGTTAATAAATTCAAATACCTGGGACGATCATTTCATCAGACGGCAGATGCACATCAGAAATAGCCGGCAGAATCGGCCAAGCCAAAACAGCATCAAGAAGATGACAAGCATTCTTACCAACAAATGCCTATC
>CM060305.1:43461319-43463819 GCA_030674185.1 Monoplex corrugatus | reverse complement strand
TTGTTGGCGGCTGGCTCAAGCGACGAAAGCCGTTTATCAGTCATGGGGAGATGTATATCCACGTCTTTGCGTAGACTGTATCTCCTACCGCGTGATGTGGTGTCAGCTTAGTGCTTGGTATGAAATCCATGTCCCGTTTGTCATCCATTTCAAACCGTCACTGAAGTAATTTTCCTTCAGTCGCAAGTTCACAAATTCATTGCTTGCATCTGAGACAAGGATACAGAGATTGGCAACTAACTGTCACACTCTCAAAACAAGTGCGACCGCCCGCGTTCAAGCTAACAGGAACAAGAAAAAACACGAAATAGAATCAGAACGCGTATTTAATACAACCTGACAAGACAGGCGCAAAATTTCGGCCAACTGGCCTTTGTCAAGCGTAAACGTAAGACCACAAATGAACAAACACCAAATACAAAAATTTGGAGAAAAAGAATAAAACTTCCCTTTTAGTTTTCTCCCACTGGACGAAGCAACAGGGAAGTTTTAGTCTTTTTCTCCTACTTTTTGTGTTTGGCGTTTGTTCGTTTGTGATCTTACGTCTACGCTTGACAAAGACCAGTTGGCCAAAAATTTGCACATGTCTTGTCTTGCCTGTCCTGTCTGGTTGTATTAAATACGCGTTCTGATTCTATTTTCGTGTTTATTTTTCTGGTTTCTGTCACATTTTGTGATACAAACGCCTGGCCTTCCTACAATCCTCGAGAACATACACAGCTAAATAGTGTCGCTGGATCATTCAACTAGTTTCAGTTCACCTTTATAGCAAAATTGTGAACAATAAACAACAACAACAACAACAACAACAACAACAACAACAACAACAACAACAACAACAACAACGACAACAAAAACAACAGGTGATGAGCAATCAATATACATGTATACATTCTTTTGAATGGAGAAGTTTACGATAGCAAACACCCAAGACTGAAACACTGAGAAAACTAAAAAGAGTCTTGGAAAAAAAAAGAACCTATCCTGTCCAAAAATAAATATACAGAAACAGTAGCAAACTATGGCCACGTAGTACAATACCACTTACCAAGCAACAATCTTTCTCCTATCTAAAAATTATTTCGAGGCATTAACGTTTCTACTCATACGAACAAATAGGAATCACTGTTAGGGCCACTTGGGGCCCGAAATTCGCCGAGTTGCCAGTCTCTCTACTTAAGTCAGTGCATACATACAGCATTTTGGTGTAACACACCTAGAATTGATTGCAGTAATATTCTTTCAAGATCTTTACCAACTGACCTGTCAGCTTACTTTTCATCATTATCATCATCATCGTCATCATCATCATCGTCATCATCATCGTCATCGTCGTCATCCTCCTCCTCTTCCTCCTCCTCCTCATCATCATTATCATCATCATCGTGTGCCCTGCCGCGTGGCGTTGGCGATCAATGGCCTTCCAAAGGAATCTATCCCTTGTCGCTGCAAGCACATCTCCCATCCTCTCTGTCCTCAGCCACCCTGCAAGTCCGTCCAGTATTTTCTCCCTGGGTTTACTTGGTGTTCTCTTTGACTCCCGCTTTCTTGTTGTGACCAGGTGCTCTAATTCCTGTTTTCTCATAAAATACCCTGTAAATGTTGCTTGTCTTTTCCTAATCTTGTTTATAAATGATCTTCTTGAGTTTACTTCTATACACTCATTTTTCTAAGTCTTAAAAATATGCCGTATTTTGCAGTGAGTATGTTATCTTGAAGAGTTAACGTTAAATGTGAATGGTTTATTATGAATTAATATAATTTGTCTGTTTATTTGATTATCTACTCTTAGTACGAATTAATGCAATAGTACATTAACAAACTCAGGGCGCTGAGAATTCCGTAATTCGCTTCACGTTCGTTAGTTGTGAGACAGTAGCATGCATGCTGTTTAGCCACACACACACACACACACACACACACACACACACACACACACACACACACACAACACACACACACACACACACACACACACACACACACACACACACACACACACACACACACACACACACAGAGCACAGCAGAGAGAGAGAGAGAAGAGGAGAGAGAGGAGAGAGAGGAGAGAGACGAGAGGAGAGAGAGAGAGAGAGAGAGAGAGGAGAGAGAGAAGAGACACGAGAGTGAGAGAGGAGGAGAGAGAAGAGAGAGAGAGAGAAGAAGAAGAGAGAGAGAGACAGAAGACACGACAGAGGAGTGAGAGAGAGAGAGAGAGAGAGAAGAGAGAGAGAGAGAAGAAGAAGAGAGAGAAGAAGCAGACAGACAGACAGACACAGAGAAGAGAGAGAGAGAGAGAGAGAAGAGACAGAGAAGAGAAAGAGAGAGACAGACAGAAGCAGACAGACAGACAGACAAGAAGAGACGAAGAGAGAAAGACAGAGAAAGAGAGAGAGAGAGAGAGAAGACAGACAGACAGAGAGACAGAGAGAAGACAGAAAAGAGAGAGAGAGAGAGGGAGGGAGGAGAGAGAGGGAGAGGAGGAGAGAGAAGAGAGGAG
>CM060305.1:43443819-43453819 GCA_030674185.1 Monoplex corrugatus | reverse complement strand
TACAAATAAGATTAACCCCTTCATTTAAAAGCGATTCGTTAGGTCGGATTAGTCGTCTTCTACACTCTTGTTCTTGTTATGAATGTCACATTGATCGTTTAGAAATTTCACATAGCAGGCTTATCGCAGAATTGTAGATGAACAAGCTTGAGGTAAAGTTATTACTGCGGAAGCTTTTCTCCCAACAAGTGTTTGTTCATTATTCACCATGCAGATTAATAGCTTCGGAAAACTATTCTTGTTTAGTGAATTTGTATTCACGTTCTGATGTAAAATCAAAGTTTAGGAAATACCAATTGTGATAATAAGAATTTTGGTCTTCAGCACGTGGACGTCAGCAGTTCAAATACATGGAGGGAAATTCAACCATTTGTGAGCAATAAAGCTTATTGACAAAGAACCGTCGCTTTTGTCAACTCAAACTGTTGAAGCCATAAAACTTGGTTTATAGATTTCTTTTTGCAAGTCATCACTGTCTGGTGAGTGCAATGACCTTGTGCCTTCAGGTCCCCATGACTAAGTTATGTGTAATCATTGTTACCGGGCATTAAGATCGCCCAGCTCAGTCACCATCATCACCACTGCTGTCATCACCACCATAATCACCATCACCACAGCTGGTACAGTGAGTTAGCCTTTTTGGAATTTATCTCTTTTTTTGTTGTCCAAGTTGACACAACACAAACTGTTGTTTGACAGCTAGACCCCCAACACTGCCATCAGCATCTTTATCATCGCTGTTGTGACCACTATTAGTATTATCAATGAAGTCATCAAGTTTTTCGTCATTAAATGTATGAAATGGGAAAAAAATGTAAAAGGAGCGCACACGTGCATGTGTGTATCTGTGCGAGCGCGCATTTGCACCTTTTCATAAAAACCGCATTCAAGAGGGTCGATTCATATCAACAGTCTCTGTTTCAATTTAAGGTCTTGAGTCTTTGCAACAGTTCCATTGTCACCAGCGGGTATGCAGTCTAGTGAAGTTGGTGATAGCTGTTTTAGAATTTGTTATATGCGAGTGGTTCGGAGCTTGCATCGGATGGGACTGCTGATTGGAACATATTTCGAAAAACTGAAGCTGTCACTGACAGGTCGATGTAACACTATACAGTTAGTACTTATATGGCAAATGACTTTGTCTATTAGTGTAAAACATAGACATTACTCGCTGACTCAACTGAAGCTGTCACTGACAGGTCGATGTGACACTATACAATTAGTACTTCTATAGCAAATGACTTTCTCTATCAGTGCAAAACATAGGCATTACTCGCTGACTCAGAGAACAGAATGTAGGCATTTCAGACCTGAGGAGATCGCTTTGTATGTCCTACCTCGAACATAAGGCCAACGTACAAAACATGTACGAAACAGAACTAACACCTTGGTGGGCCCATGTAAACCGCTTCCGGCAACTGAAACTAAGCAAGCTTGCATGGTTTGATCACATCACTTGCCTTGATATACTAAGAGCATCCTTCAGGGTACCCTGGAAAAGCTGGGTGGAAAGTATCAAACACTGGATTAGTTTCAATATGCCTGAACTGCTTTTTGCTGCACCCCAGAGACTGCAGTTGAAGATTCTATCTTCTGGTGCAGTCCACAAGTAGGCCTACCACGAGTGACACACACACACACACACACACACACACACACACACACACACACACACACACACACACACACACACACACACACATATATATATATATATATATATATATATATATATATATATATATATATATATATATATATATATTATATATATATTTGGTAACAGTTTTTACATAACCGTAAATTCTATATCAGTCTGTCTATCTATCTATCTATCTATCTCTGTTTATCTATCTATGTATCTACCTATGTATCTATGTATGTATGTATGTATGTATGCATCTATCTATCTATACATAGAATTTACGGTTATGTAAAAACTGTTACCAAACAAAGCCAGTAATATGAACATATGTTCGTGGCCTAACTTCTTGAGTATCCTTGCTTAAATCCAGCATTATGGAGACATGTTCTATTATTTTCGTCGACATGTACATGGCGTCTTGAATTAATGACAACACAGAACACTTTGCCACTATACGGTACTAATATCAGTCAATGAAATATTTATGAAATTAATCGAGTCATTAATATCACCATTCATTTAAACTGGGAGGACAATATATTCAGACTAATCTAATGAAAAATATCTTAGTCGAATTATCACAGGAAACCAGATAGACTTGACTAGTATACGTACAGTTCCCTATTTTCAATTTCAGTTTCAATTTCAGTTTCTCAAGATGACGTCTCCGCGCTTAGAATTGATTCCATGCGCACTTACGTCACAGCTTGCACATAAACCCATGAGCCGGCCAGGTCCTGATGTCCTACTTAGATAGTTCTATAGTCCTGGGGTCGTAGGGGAGTGAGGTGGCAGAGACCTCAGCTTTTCCCGGGGCCTGCACCACGAGGGCGCCGCTCATCCCCTCTCCCTCGATTCAAATTCATATTCATATTCATATTCACTTTCTTTTTTAACCAAGATTTCAGAAAAGCAGGAAGGCTAACTGGTCTTCAAGGGGTGGGACCTGGGAAATCAACGTATGTCTCTAATGTTTTACACCAAGGCAGCCGGGCAATGCCCTGTTCTTCACGAGTTTCAACTGCCTTGGGATCTTAAGCGTGCGCAGCCAGACTGCACACGGGTCCGACTCGTTTTTCGTCCCATTCCGAAGGACTAGACGTTCAGTTTGATTTTCCGGTCAAACTGAAGAGAAAAGTCTAGGCCTGTACGGGGAGAGAACTCTGGATCCTCGAATTTGGTTACTGGCAGGTGAACGTCTGAACCATTCTGCCACTCTTCTCCCTTGTACAGTTCCCTAGTTGCGTGGCAGTCACGCTCGCACCAACAACGTGACAGCAGTATATTGACAGATAGATCAGAGTAACGACAGATGGCCCACATATGCTCGGCACACATAAATAAACACACGTTGTCTTTCTGCATACAGACAACAGAAAATGATCTAGAAACTTATAGATCTTGAGTTCTTTGTTGTGTGAAGTATATAGTACGGAAATACTCAGTCATTCAGAGTTGTTTCAGTGTGAGTTTCACTTGGAGTGCCCTTTTCAGGGCAGTCACCCTTGGTTCCACAGATAGAAGCCTAGATTTCTTTTTGTTTTCTTTGTATGTATAGCACTGAGAAAACTGTATGACTTAATTAAGCAAGTTAAGATGTGCGTGTATTATGTTGAAGTTTTATATCAGTTTGGTATTCATTTCTTTGACTCGTTTAAAGGATCAATAATCAAATAAACAGTATCATGTATAACATTTATAACGAGATGTAGTCTGTTTTTAGAGAGTCAGTTTAATCATGTATATTCATAATAGAGGTGTGTATTTCTACTCCGCGCCCAGTCTTTCATTACAAATGGTTGTCTGTGTCTGCTCCGTGTCTTCTCACGTAAGACCGGCTTAACGTCCATATGAAAGGCACATTCAATCTAACGCTACACGCATCACCGACCTGCCCCTGCTGTCAAGAGGACTAGACAGCTGGACACACTGCACCGATGTCGCCTTTATCGGAACAGAACCGGAACAATACATCTCCAATGCAGTTTTTATCCCGCCAAGATAACCTTATCTTTTGATAATGAGAATGTTGTATTTTCCCCTTTGTTTTAACTTGTTCGATGTCTGGATGCGATTGAGCAAACACCGCGCGCGCGCGCGTGTGTGTGTGGGTGCATGTGGGTGTGCGTGCGTGCTTATGTGTGTGTGTGAGTGAGAGTGTGTCTGTGTGTCTAAGTGTGTTTGTGTGCATGCACACACGCGCACGAATGTGATTATAAAGGATGGAATGGTGAAAGGACTGTGTGATTGAATTCAATGATTGTTGGGAGTTTTGAAAAAGAATGCGAGTACGAGAGTGTGGTAGAGTGTGTGAACAAGTGCATTGTGAGTGATATATATATGGACAATCCTTATACTGCTGATATTACTGAACCATATTTCCTTGCATATGGTACATTTTTAAAGATGATTATACTCGCTTCTATTGCAAATTCGCTTTACGATACCATGAAAAAAAAGGGGGCAGCTTCTTCGTAAGCTTTTTAATTTCATGGCCACAGCTGTTGGTATCAGGATTCAGGGATAAAACCTTGCTGATATGCAGACTATGAAACTGAGGCTGGTGGCCGTGTGACATATGTTTTACGGGCGTACGCGTGCGTGAAATTAAGTAGGAAGGTAGGTGGGTGGCAGTGATCTTTGTGAGTGTGTCGAGTTATTCAACATGATTTTCATCGAAATTACAGAAACTGAAACGATTTTCACCCCCACCCCCATTTTCCTCAGTGACAATGACTTCAAGATCAAGTGGATGGTTAAGCTATACTTACAATCTGGCTTTTTGATAGAAAACCGGAAAAGAACACAATCAGACCGAGAGAACCTGTACATGCTGAGACTAAGAGCGTGATTATGAGATTGCTAAAATAAAAAAAAATGTTTATAGAGGAATCTGACTACAAACCCAAACAAAAGCAGCTTGTGTAATCCTTACCTATGAATTCATTGCATACGTTTTAAACACTTAGACTTAAAGCTGTTGCCTGACGGGTAACTGAATTTTGGTTTTAAAAAATCCATTGTCAATTAGCCTTGAAATCACTGTCATTGTCACAGTGACTGTGTAATCAGTTTGCTTTAAACAGATCAACTGTTGAAACAACCGAAGCGAAAAAACAATCCCCAAACCAGGAGTTGTGTGAAGCCGTTTAGTCAAGTTCAGAACACCTGTTACAACTGGCCATGCAGATTTTTCGGCAAACAGCTCTTTTTGTTTGTCCTCGCATTCTTTTTGTTTGTTCTCGCATTATCAAGTTGTTGGGACTTCTATTTGTGTTAACGTTTTCGTTGTCGAATACGTGGAAGTCCAGCCGTTTATACACGTGGATATTCAGCTGCTGGTAACCAGCAAAGTTTGAAAATCTAGGAACAGTCGCGCCGTTAAAGCAACCCGGTGACAGTCATAAAATCCGTTTTTATGGATTTTGCGTTCGTTTTTAGTGTCTGGCGAGTGAACTGACTTTAAGCTTTCCAGTTCAGGAAAATTGACACTTATTATGTAGTGTTGCTTAGCAACAACACAATACGGTGTCCTCACTGCACCTCCACCACCACCACCAGCATCACCACCACGCCACCACCACCATTCAAACATCACCACCTCTTTTACCACCACAATTAACGTCATATCATATCTTTTCTGCTAATATACTAGACTGTTCCCGTGAGTAATGGATCCATCTATCCCTGTCTCTATCAGATGGACTTTCATAATGTAATGATTTACATGAATCAATGACTGTACATGAAATGCAAATATTACCGTGATCTGCTTTCCATGTCGCGAAGTCATACCACCATCATCTCAATGTATGTACGCACGCACGCACACGCACGCGCACGCACGCACGCACGCACGCACGCACGCACGCACGCACGCACGCAAGTATGTATGTATGTATGTATGTATGTATATATGTATGCATGCATGCACGCAAGCAAGCACGCACGCACGCACGCACGCATGCACGCACGCATGTATATGTATGTATGTATTATGTATGTGTGTATGTACGTATGTATGTATGCATGTATGTATGTATGTATGTATGTATGTATGTATGTATGTATGTATGTATGTATGTATGTATGTATGTGTGTACGTATGAATGTATGTATGTATGTATGTATGTACACATATACAGATCATCATACACACACACACAACAAACACATACACATACACACACACACACACCACAACGACACACACACGCGCGCACGCACACTCACACACACACACACACACACACACACACACACACACACACACCACACACACACACACACACACACCACAACGACACACACCTGTGCGCGCACACACATTTACACACACGCTCACATATAGATATATAGATTGATATATTGATAGACAGACAGACAGACAGATAGCTAGACAGACAGACAGAGAGAGAGAGAGACAGATAGATAGATAGATCGATCGATCGATCGATAGATAGATAACTAGATAGACAGACAGATAGACAGATAGACAGACAGATAGATAGATAAATAGATAGATAGACAGACAGTAGACAGACAGGCAGAAAGATAGACAAAAAGACAGACAGAAAGACAGATAGATAGAGAGACAGACAGACAGATAGATAGATAGTTAGATAGATAGACAGATAGACAAATAGATAGATAGATAGATAGATAGACAGACAGACAGATGGATAGATAGGCAGACAAATAGACAGACAGATAGATAGATAAGCAGATAGACAGACAGACAGACAGACAGATAGATAGACAGATAAATAGATAGATAGATAGATAGATAGATAGATAGATAGATAGATAGATAGACGTACAGATAGATAGGCAGGCAGATAGACAGACAGATGAATAGACATAAGACTGAATGAGTTGGTTCAGTGTGGAAAGGTTGTCGCACCAAAGAGACAGACAAAAATAGCTTGAGAAGGCGAGTTCGTTTAAAACTGATCTGAGTGGGACGGAGAGGTGGGGGAGAAACCATTGAGGCAAATTAAAAAAAAAAAAACTAACAGTAATAATTCCCCCCCCCCTTTTTTTTTGTTTTATTTTACAATAATATTTGATTTTCATTTTCAGTGTCTCATGATATCAAACAGTTTGATCTCAGCAGCCAAAACTTAAAAGCCGTTGTTTGGGGGCATCTCTTGTTTCCTTTAGAAGCTAAACTTAAAAAGTATATTTCTGGTTATACAGTAAAGTGAAAAGCTGGACAAATTTGTCCAAAACGACAGTTTTGTTCTTAAACCTTATCCAAATACGTTTTCTCAAACTCTCAATAGATTGAGTTCATATCTTTTTATCACTTAATACAAAAAGAGCTTAGAGAATTGAGCATTTTGTGCCTAACAAGTAGTATTCATTATTATCATTATTATAATTGTGACCTGCTGACAGGATTGAGTTCATATCTTTTTATCACTTAATACAAAAAGTATATTTCTGGTTATACAGTAAAGTGAAAAGCTGGACAAATTTGTCCAAAACGACAGATAGATAGATAGATGGACAAATACATTTCACTACATTATAGCCTCGTTTGATTTCTGTGATCGATTAGTGCAAGGATTAAAGCCTCGTTTGATGTCAGTGATCGATTGATGCAAGGACATGCAATAGTTCAGAACCCTTAAGCTGGGTAGAACCTTATAACCTTGTTTGATGTCAGTGATCGATTGAGGCAAGGACATGCAATAGTTCAGAACCCTTAAGCTGGGTAGAACCATATAACCTTGTTTGATGTCAGTGATCGATTGAGGCAAGGACATGCAATAGTTCAGAACCCTTAAGCTGGGTAGAACCTTATAACCTTGTTTGATGTCAGTGATCGATTGAGGCAAGGACATGCAATAGTTCAGAACCCTTAAGCTGGGTAGAACCATATAACCTTGTTTGATGTCAGTGATCGATTGAGGCAAGGACATGCAATAGTTCAGAACCCTTAAGCTGGGTAGAACCTTATAACCTTGTTTGATGTCAGTGATCGATTGAGGCAAGGACATGCAATAGTTCAGAACCCTTAAGCTGGGTAGAACCATATAACCTTGTTTGATGTCAGTGATCGATTGAGGCAAGGACATGCAATAGTTCAGAACCCTTAAGCTGGGTAGAACCATATAACCTTGTTTGATGTCAGTGATCGATTGAGGCAAGGACATGCAATAGTTCAGAACCCTTAAGCTGGGTAGAACCTTATAACCTTGTTTGATGTCAGTGATCGATTGAGGCAAGGACATGCAATAGTTCAGAACCCTTAAGCTGGGTAGAACCATATAACCTTGTTTGATGTCAGTGATCGATTGAGGCAAGGACATGCAATAGTTCAGAACCCTTAAGCTGGGTAGAACCTTATAACCTTGTTTGATGTCAGTGATCGATTGAGGCAAGGACATGCAATAGTTCAGAACCCTTAAGCTGGGTAGAACCTTATAACCTTGTTTGATGTCAGTGATCGATTGAGGCAAGGACATGCAATAGTTCAGAACCCTTAAGCTGGGTAGAACCATATAACCTCGTTTGATGTCAGTGATCGATTTGCACAAGGCTATGCAATAGTTTAGAACCCATAAGCTGGGTAGAACCTCAAGACCCTGCCAGCTTGCTACGGCTTAATATGCAGGCTTATTGCTTATGGCCATACTTTTTTTGTGGTCGTTTTCAATCACATGGCATTTGCTATGTTATCGCATATGGAACTGTCAAAACGTGGAGAAGACATCTTAAAACAAGCTTCCATACATTCTTCCTCTGTTTTCTTCTTTCCTCTTTCCACTTGTTCCTTTTCCTTCTTTTTTCTCCCCTTTCCTCCACTACAACCCTTTTTCTTTCTTTTTATTCTTTTGCTTTTCTTTCTTTCTTCCTTTCTTTGTTTTTTCTTTTTCTTTAGAAATATCGTTGTGTGTTTATATGAAAGTATCCTTGAACACCTGTGGCGCCAGGCTGATCAAAAAAACAGGGACAGACTGTGACATTGTCGGCCTGCAACCGTCACTGTCATGTGTGTTGCTTTGTGCATTTAAGGGTTCAAGCTTCAGCAGCTGTATACTTACTTTCTGGCTTACTGATGGAAACGCCTTCACATTGAACAGACAAGCTGGATAATGCTGCTTAGACGATATATAGTATCATACCCCGTTTCAAAACACGCTTGCCAAGCTCAGGAAAGTCATTCCTCAATGCGCATTACGAGTACTCAAAGCGCATGGAGCTTGGAGTGTTGAGATACCGTGTTCAGTAAAAAGTGATTCATAGTGTTATTGGTATGGCCCGACTAGTGACGATTCTTCCTTTCTGTGTCTTCTGCCTTCCTTCCCTCTTTCGTTCTTCTTTCCTTCTTTTTACCTTCCTTTCCCTCGTTCATTTATTCTTTCTGTCCTTCACAGCTTTCCGTCTTTCCTTCAATCATGTTCTTTCTCTCGTTCGTTCTTTCTTTATTTTTTTCGTTCTGTTCCTTTTTAAGCTTTAAATTGTCACTGTGTGATCTGTCTCTTTCTTCAATGTCCACATTTGTGTCTTTTCTCAATACTCTAATAAATCTAGATATAGCCATTAAAATCAGGTAAACATGTTGTATTTCTGTTGATTTCTTACAATGGGTAGCTTAGTCCCATCGTGGGCGAAGTGGTTATCTATTATTCCCGTAAATAAAAATTGCTATTTCTGTCTGTCTCTGTCTGTTTGTCTACTTGCCTGTCTGTCCGTCTGACTGTCTGTATCTGTCTCCGTATCTGTCTGTGTAACTGTCTCTGCGTCTGTCTCTCTCTCTGTCCGAATTTTCTTTATGCTAAATGACACACATTATCGATTTGTGGATCCAGGTTGACCAAATGGTCTGATTCAAGCTGTGACAACGTGAACGAAAAACCTTCACTGTCCTCTATGTTGCTGCGTATATAAAAAGTTCGTCTCTCTTGAAACGGACGGAAGAAGGTTCAGCAGCTGGCGTCGTCGCGAAGATGAAATAAGCTTTACTTTTACTGTTTGAAATCATCGCCCAGCTCCATCCTCGTTGCAAACTTTAACCCTTTGACTCCCACACCTCGCATTGTTTACCATGCTAGCAAAGCAAAAGCTGAGTCGAAGTGTTAAGCTTTTGCAGTTGGTTGATAGGGTGTGGGAGTCAAAGGGTTAACTTCTCTTTCGAGATAAGTAAGGAAGAAGTATGTGCAAGGCGTATTGTCCTCCGTAGAAATAGTTGTGTGTGTGTGTGTGTGTGTGTGTGTGTGTGTGTGTGTGTGTGTGTGTGCGTGCATGCGTGCGTGTGTGTGTGTGTGTGTGTGTATGTGTGTGTGTGTGTGTGTGTGTTTGTGTGTGTGTATGTGTGTATATGTGTGTGTGTGAATGTGTGTATAT
>CM060305.1:43391319-43436319 GCA_030674185.1 Monoplex corrugatus | reverse complement strand
AGAGAGAGAGAGAGAGAGAGGGACAGAGACAGAGACAGAGACATAGAGAGACAGAGACATAGAAAGACAGAGAGAGAGACAGAGTGAGACACACACACACACACACACACACACACACACACACACACACACACACACACACACACACACACACACACAGATAGAGAGGCCAGAGAGACAGAAACACAGAGAGACAGACAGAGAGAGAGAGAGAGAGAGAGTTCGACTTGTATCCGTAAAAAAAGAAAGAAAGAAAGAAAGAAAATGAAACAACAGTAGATTTAATCATAACAACAACAGGTAGCCAATATTCAGGAACTGCTGAAATATAAACAAAATAAAAGTATCAACCTACCAGCGACATCTTTCATAGCTGCATGAAAAACGCTGTTTAGATATCAATTCAATAAGTACTTGAATAACCGCAGTAAAAAGAACTAATGAATATTTTGACAATTCTAACAGTGGTCCAAGTTCTAGATCATACCCGTTTTGATCTTATGGAACTAAAAATACGTGCCGAACTAGATAAACTATCTTTAAATAAAAAAAAGATGTTTCTCGTATGCGTGTAAGCCTATGCACGTTGTTTTGTTCAGACTGTGCAGGCCATGGGTTTACTGCACAGTTTCTGTACTAGGTCTTCCGTGGGCGTGCATGCTGGGTGTTAAATGTTTCCATAAACCAACGAACATTGACATGTGTTACGAAATCTTTAACATGCACACTTGATGCTTTGTGTGCGTGTACACACATAGTAGATTTAAGCACTTACTGATCTGAGAGATCGGAAACAAATTTTGCCCTTTAAACTCAAGGCAGAAGGTACCCCCTGCAGGATCAATCCCCAGGCCTCCCGATTTGAAGTCTGACATTTCACCGTCTTGATTACCGCACGCGTCTGTTTACGGTCTAAATTTGGTCAAAACCTGTTGATAAATCTCAACAAAGCATCATGCTGATACCTTTAAACAAATTTTGGGTAGTTTCAACTTTGACCCTTGACCAGTCTTAGAAAATCTGACAACACCCCACTGCATAAATGTAGCTTAAAATCTGTTCATAAACAGTCAAAGTAACGTCAAGTAAATATTTTAACATTTAGCACCACACCATACTATAGTTTATTTATTTATAATAATTTGCCCACGAACTACACGCCAGATTTGGTAGGAGTCTGTTAACAAACAGCCGCGATATCTTTGTTGACATCTATTCTTAGGTACACACACATATGTCAGTAGGACAAACACACGACCAACTGGTCAGAATCAAAGGGCAGAAACTCCACCAAAGTATAGAATTTAAGTACTTGGGAAGCTTGTTTACCGAAGATGGAACTTTGGAGAGAAAAAAATGAGACATGTGTCCAAAAGGCTAATGATGGGAACTACCATTTAAAACAACCAAGATTCCATATGGGAATAAAAGCCAAGGATTATCAGTACAGTCTTGGTATCCACACTGACTTACCAGTGCCAGACGTGGACTTTACAGAAAATCCTTGAGATAAAGATCATTACCTGTGAAATGAAAATCCTTGAGATAAAGATCACTACCTGTGAAATGAGACGTCTCAGAGCTGGATAGATGGAGTGTCAGGTACACTCCACATCTAAAACATGGTTCTACGACAAGCTTTCTGTGTAGCAGCAGGCCCCCTAGCATCAATTCCTTGCACCTCTCAGTACATGTGGACAGAAAAATATGATAAATGTAATACAGACATACATACAAACAGAAACATGTGTCATGTCGGTGAAAAGAAAAGACACACGATCGAGGGCCCAGTTGGGAAAACTCAAAGACGTTATAAATAGAACATTTTATAATGTCTTTGGGAAAACTACAAGATAACAAACAGGGAGTAAAGCGCACACAGAATTACTGGTACAGTCAGGACAAACAGGGCAACATCAGATTTGATCTGTAAACTGTTTGACTAAACAGAATCACAAGGAAAGCGTTCAGGGCATACTAATTATTCCTGTTTCTGTCGCCTTCAGACAACCTCGCATAACGTTTAATTGTCACCTTAAACATATAGACAGACCTCGGTCAAACTTCTAGAGCAACAGCAACTGTGTAAAATCTAGGTGTCGTTGTGTTTAAATAAAGACTGTATAAACGAAGACGGATTACACCATTCCTTTTGAAGAAAGCCCGCGTCTGTTTGGGTAAAGTTCTGTTTAGACATACACCTGAACATAACAAGACCGGAAATTAAGCCTGGACAGGACAAGTACTCGAAATCAGATATATTGATCACAAATATGCCATGCCAGTGTTTTCTTTGATTTCACATAATAAATCAATATTGATGTACTTGTATTGTCCACAATATAAATGGTACAAGAATTTTTTTGATTTCAAATAAGAAACATTTATTTCCCGGTGTGTATTTTATTGTACATGTTGAAGCATACATGTCTAAATCTAGTTTTAAATAAAGTTTTCACAGTTTACTGAAACTCGCTTGAAGTCTTTGGTATGTTCAAGAATTGAGCATATTCCGACTTTTCATGTAAACAAGCCACCAGGAAAAACAAACAGTCCTTGTGAACGCAGATTTCGATTAAAACCATGTTCAGAACTGAACATGTACAGCAAATCAAAATGAAATATTTGGCAAGACATTTTACGTGATTATTGTTACTTTTGTTTGATACATTGCATGATGATCATCATCATCATGATGCACACACTGGTATGTAGGGCCATGCCACACGGCGCTGCCGATCATGGCCCTACATACGAATCTATGTTTTGTTGCTGCAAGTATATCTCCTACCCCTTCTGTCGCCTTCCACTCTGCAAACTTGTTTAATATTTTCTCCCTGGGTCTACCTAGTGCTCCTTTCCCGTCTGCCTTTTCTCTTGTGACTAAGTGCTCAAATTTGTCTTGCCACATGAAATGTCCTATAAATGTTGCTTGTCTTTTCCTATTCTTCTCAATTTGTGTTCTTTTTGTGTTTGCTTCTTTTTAAGACTGTTTAGTTTGTTTTCGTTGCTGACCATGGAACTCTTAACATTCTACTCAGAAACCACATTTCAGCTGCTTCAGTCTTGTTCTGACTTTGCTTATTGATTGTCCAGGCTTCGCATCCGTACAACAGTACTGGTTTTATAATTATAACACTGAAGAACTCCCTGATTTTAATTGATAGGCATTTGTTCTAAGAATGCTTTTCATTTTCTGGAATACTGTTTTAACTTGGCCAGTTCTGCTGGACATTTCTAATGAGCAACTGCCGTCTGGGGGGATGACTGTTGCCAGATATTTAAACTTATCAACTTGTCTCAATTTTCTGCCATTTGCTGTTATTTTACAAGAGAGGATTTCGTTTTTTAAATTTTTTATTTTTACTGATTAACATGATTTCAGTCTTCTTTCTATTTAGCTCTAGCCCTTTATTTGTGCTTTCTATTTCTTTGTCATGTTCACAAGATTTCGTAGGTCTTTTTCATTTTTCTGCAGTTAGAACAGTGTCAACTGCGTAACGAAGATTGTTCATCATTTTCCCTCCAATCTTTATGCCAGGCCATTCTTCTACGTTTCTCAAGATGGTTTCGCTGTAAAGTGAAAACAATTCTGGTAATAGAACACATCTCTCACTAACCTCTCTAACTATTTTGAACAGAACTTATATATTTTTCTATTTTCATTGCTGCTGTTTGTTCACCGTACATAACCTTTTTATTATTCTTAGATCTTTACCATTATGATCAAGCTTTTCCACTTGGTTGATGAATTCTTCGTATTTTACCCAATCAAAAGCCTGGGTATAATCAATAAAGCATAAATATAAACCCTTATGCAACTCAGCTGATCTTTCTACGAGCTTTTAGGATGTATATGGCATTAATAGTTCCTTTTCCTTCAACAAATCCACGATATTCGTTTGCTACTTCTGTTTTGAATCTATTTCATGTCTTCCTGATGATATGATTATTCTCCATAGAATCTTCGTCACATGACCCATCAAGCTGATTGTACGATGGAGTTCGCATTTTTAGCCCCTGCTTTCTATGGAAGTGCAGTGAAAGATGACTTTGACATATCTTTCGGGATTTTTCTAGTGTCATAACTATCATTTAGGAGAACTGTTATGTTTTCAGTACCAAATTTATCTAGACCCTCAATCATTTCTATAGTAATATTGTGTGTTACTGGGACTTTTTCCTGTTTCATCCTTTTCATCACTGCTCTAAATTCATCTTTCACACACACACACACACACACACACACACACACACACACACACACACACACACACACACACACACACACACACACACACACACACACACACACACTCACAGGGCACACTCAGATACATACTTACAGAGACACACACATCACTTAAAATGAAAAGTTAAATGAAAAAAAAAACACACACCACACACAGACACACATAGACAGAGAGAGAGAGGGGGGGGGGAGAAAGTGAGGAAGCGAGGGATAGAGACAAACACACACACACACACACACACACACACACACACACACACACACACACACATACACACATACACACACACACACACATACACACACACACACACACACACACACACACACACACACACACACACACACACACACATTCCATCCATGTTTTGTTTTACTGTGCTCTTTTAGTTCCAGACATCATTTTCGCTCTTAGAATATATTCCATATTGATTAACGCCATAGACACCATATGACAGAAAAGATCCCGATGATCATGGTGTAAGTCATGAGCCTGCGCATGAATCCAGTGTTGGTAGGTGTGTAATATAGGATGACTGTATTGACTGAAATGTATTTTATCTGAGATGTAAAGGTGTCGATTTTGATAGACAGAGTGAAATTGTGCTTGTGATAAATCAGAAAGAAATGCGTTCTGATAAAAATTTCAAAAGGCTAGAAATGAAATGTCTGTTTATCCTTTCGATTTCATTTTTGGCAATTTAAGGGATTTTGTGCAACTAGCAACAATATGTGTGTATCTAGTCAGTCCGGGAGTATCTGTATAGAAATGATGAAGATATATTTCTGAACTAGGTGTTATTCTAATTGGTTCTGTTATAAGATTGGAAAGTCCAAACAGATTAAAGGCTGAATACCAAGAGCTTTTACTGAAGTAACCAAGGAGATGAATATCAGCATTTTGTGTGTATTTGTTAGCTTGGTCTCACATTGTACATTCATAACCAAGGAGATGAATATCAGCATTTTGTGTGTATTTGTTAGCTTGGTCTCACATTGTACATTCATAATTCACAGCCTGGTTTCTGTACAAATAACAGAAACAGACAGAGGGGAGTATGGGGTTCTAGTTTAAGCTCTAATCAAACGCATTATGTTTTCTAGATCTTGGCGTCATTGAGTGATGTTTTCGTTACTGTTATGGGTGTATACAGCAATGCCAGTTTGACATGGGGATTGGGGATCTCTTCTTATATGTTACAATCTGTGAAGTTGACAGAAACAGTAGAAATGTAAGTAAGTCGTAATACAGAAATACCAAACAAGCGGTAATATGAAATTGAATTATGAAAAAAAGTTAGCAACTGAAGACCTATACTTTGTTGCACAGAGAACAAACATTTAGATGAACTATTTTAGTATATTCGTTTTCAAAGAAATATGACAATGGAAATAAAAGGGAGTATGTCAATGGAAGGAAAATGTGTGCAGGAATTGTTTAGACAAAATGACCAAAACATGGATAAAGTGTCCGATTAGGATGCTTTGCAAACTAAGGAAGAGTAGATATGTAAAGGTGTGGAATACCAGGTTTGGGAGGAGCGCATTTGGCGCTTGAGATTGATTGCAGGCAAAATGATTGGGGCTTGGGAAATTAGGCTGATGAAACAGCGGAGGGGGGGGGGGGTGTTAAACATTGGATGTGCAAACATGTATCACTGTAAACGTTTATAAAAAAAAATGTTAAGAGGCACTTACTGGTTCCAGTGGTTGTAGCTGTTTGTATCATTTGATTTTACATCGTGAAATGTGCAATTGTTCTCATAATTTTTGTTTGATAGGGTGTTAATCGGTAACTGCTTATTTGGGACTGATTTATCATAGATTGGTTGTTTATGTCTTTCTGTTGTTCTGAATGTATTTGTTATTCTCGTCTGTTTTAGACCAAGAGGTTCATTGTAGTTGTGTTTTCTATTTTTTTAGGTAGCCAACGCTCATTTTGCTGTTGTTTCTGACATTGTGTGGCACCGATTTGAGGTACTGATGAAATTGTGCCATGTGTCAGTGCTCGTGCACACTTAGGAAATGCTTTTGCTGGAAAGATAAAGTAATGCGTGTCTATCGATCTTGCCTGCCGTATTCTTCATCTTCCAGGCAAAGTGAGTGAAATTCTACAAAGGAGGTGTTTGGAGTTTGTGCAAGTTAGTTGTAAGGACGTTTGATACGCTTGACTGGTTTGTTATTTCTGTTTTTAGATGAAATGGCTGTCATGGCAAAGCGTGCATTGGGAAAGTGAACGGTAGCCTGTGTGATGAGCTTTTCATAGGCAGTGTTGATATACTGAACGGAAGGACTTTTTGTAGCACATAGTTTGTGCCTACGTGACTGACAACATTTTCCACACTGGGAAAGATGTTTGAGTGGGTTGATAATGTTTATGAGAGTGCTGATGGTTGCTACTTTGACAGTTCTTATCTGAGTCTTTCCTGTGTTGTCAAAAGCGTCTGCTGTTGATGTTTTAGATACCTGAGACACCTGGAATCAACTATGTGCATGTATCAGGAAGACGAATGGCTGATGAGAGAAGACGATTTTGTTTTTGTATGTGCTTTTTTGTGATTCCTGTTGTTTGATTTTCATTGCGACTATTTTTCGTGTAAAAGAGACTCAGGCTCTAGTACACAGTATAGAGATTGAGAAATCTGAGGCATAGTTCTCTAGTGCAGCATCCCAATGACTCTTCATAGAATATGGGAAGAAGAAGAAGCAGAAGCAGAAGAAGAAGAAGAAGAAGAAGAAGCAGAAGCAGAAGAAGAAGAGAGAAGAAGAAGAAGAAAATGAAGAAGAAGAAGAAGAAGAAAAACAAGAAAAACAAGAAGAAAAGCAAGAAGAAGAATTTTCTGTATCAGTTGGGCTATTCTCAGTGGTTTGTAGGTTGTTGGTAGTGTTTGTAAGATTTGTATCGTGGAAGTAGTTGAAACTGATGAGAGTGATATTTGGTAGTTTCTGTGAGGGGCAGGGGGTTCACATGGAGCATAGCTTCCATTGTTCATGATTGTGGACAATCGCTAGATTGTGGAAAGTGGGCAGGAAATAGTTTGGCTTTGTTTGAGTACAGCTGGTAACGTTTTGTATTTGGCTTTGTTTCCTTGTTTGTCCTCTATATGTAATCATGAAAATACTGAAGAGATACTAAAAGATGATAGAAAAAAATAACCACTGAGGTGTATTCACAAATTCTGTTTGTTGGCAAAGCACTCAATTCTTTATTGATTGATTTGAAAATCAATTTGTTGTTAAAAACTGTTTTTTTTCTTCCAATTTTGTAGGCATTACTTTCCATCATCATTGATGATGGTGATTTGACAAATGGCAATGTTGCCCAAAGAAGCCTCAGAATTAAAATCATCCAGATGAAGAATCACAAAGAAGAACTCATCAGGCTCCCATTCAAAGTCATCCACAATTTCAATGAAAACAGACTTGAGAGTCTCGGTCTTTTCAAACGTCACCACCACACTTAAAGGTTTGTAGTCCTCTCCTGCCAGGGCAATGTCATTGATGGTTTCCACTCTGTTGTGGAACAAAAGATATAAAAACGTTACTTAACAACTGAGATTCTAATAATACCTGTTGATGTGCTCCCTTTCCAGATTAAAACTTACTCTTCTTTCTTTTCACAATACACACTCGTACTCAAACACAAATATACACACGCACACACATAGACACACACGTATGCACACAAACACACACATGCTTATACAGACAGACAGACAGACAGACAGACAGACAGACAGACAGAAGATAGACAGGCAGACAGACAGACAGACACACAGAGATAAAACCCTCAAATTATCATCAGAATGCTACACCAGTTGCCTGGGTGACAAGATAACCTTATCTGTCTGCAGGCAAATAACGGTACCGGGTATGAAAAAAAATAATACATTGAATTCATATTATGATTTAATGTCTCCCCTAATAAATCATCCCCAAAGACGTTCGTTTTAGTTACAGCAACTATGGATCCCCACTCACTGTGGTGTAGCAGTAAATGAGATAGCAGATGAGCTGGGGAAAAGAAAAGCCCAGGAAGACCAGCCAGACAATATCAGGTTCAGTAAGAAGAGGAACCTTACCAGATGTCTAGTTAAGCCACAGACAGAAAGGGATGACTACATCTTCTGCCCAGAAAACAGCAAGTTGTCCTGATGAGGCGCCGCGCTGGCCACAACCGATTCAATATACATGTACATGTATATGAACTGCAAGCTCAAACTGATACTGTCACCGTCGTGTTCCAGCTGCCAAGAGGATGGAACAGCTGACCACATACTACAGTTTTGTCACTTTTATCTAGTGAGTGGACTGGAGACATGGCCCATTACAACGCTGACCACTAAGCTCTATGACAACTGTCAGCAGGAACTGAAAAAAAGACCGCATTTATAGCCAAATGTGACCTGACCATAGAGACGGAAAAAAAACCCCCACAAACAAACAAAAAACAAAAAAACAGCAGCCACTATGAGGAAAGGGGAATTACAGCACCTGGTCACAACAGGAAAGCTGGAGGGAAGAGAACACCAGGTAGACCCAGGGAGAAAAGATTGGACGGATTTGTAGGGTGGCTGAGGACAGAGAGGGTGGAAGATGTGCTCGCGGCGATGAGGGATAGATGCATATGGAGGGCCATGATCGCCAACGCCATGGCACACGATGATGATGACAAGAATGGTGTGATGATGCCATACTATCGCCACTTAACCCAGTTATTACTTTCATAGAATGTACTGTTCCTCCTCTAAATTCCAACCTCTTTCTTTCTCTAAAATGAACGAGATGCATTCACCTGACTTTGATTTCCCAATCCAGTCCGCCAAGACGACGAATACCGATGCGCACTTTGCCTTCATTTTCAAGGACAACCACATTAGCAGCTGTAAATTCTAGCACAGACTTAGGCGCTCCGTCTGAATGGTCCACACGCTTGCTGATGGCACTGGCTTCCCTCGTCTCAGTTGGGGTTTGAATCCTCTCGTAAGGCTGTAAATTTTAGGATAGTACATTTCATGTGATATCTAGGATGATCAAACATGGAATGGTGGAGAGATGAGATGGGTAGAGTATCAACTCTGCCACTGCATGACACTTTATCTGGAATATTTTATTAGAAAACAAAGGCACTTCATACATTTCAAATCATTATAGCTAAAAACAGATGTGTGTGTGTGTGTGTGTGTGTGTGTGTGTGTGTGTGTGTGTGTGTGTGTGTGTGTGTGCGCGCGCGCGTATGTGTGTGTGTTTGGGAGCAGTTGGGCGAAAACAGACTGTGTGTAGTGTAAAATAATACAAATGAAAATAATGAACAGAACCATGCTGTATTTCAGAACTACATTCAAAAACCCAAACCCGCCCGTACTCTCTCCTGAAAAAAAAACTCAAATGAAAAACAATGCCCTCAGAAATGGAGCACAGTATATTATAAAACAGTGCTCTAATTCAACATTACACGTTAAATCTATATGACACACATATCTGATGCCTTTAGGACTGAAATGAAATGGCTCCACAGGAGGACAGGATGAGCAACTAAAAAACAAATGTAACACTGCTAACAACAAAACAATGTAGGCTACACCGTATTTTCACGTTGATAAAATTAAAAACATTTAGCATCTTATCAAGGAATAGGGAGTTAAGTATTAATTCATCGTGGATATCAACCAAAAACTGTTACATTTACATAATAATCACAAACACATCATCTCAGGAAGACAATTTTTGGTAAATGATTACGATGCACAAGAATGGAGAAAGGTTGGGAAAGAGAGAAAACTGGATGGATGGATCAATGGCACTGTCTGCTGAACGAAATACACCCTATCCAGCACCTGCAAAAATTTAACCCGTTGACTTCCTCATCCTATCCACCAGCTTCCTGCAGGATAGGACAAGGGAGTCAAAGGGTTGCGATTTTGTTTTGCTAGCATGGTTGACATTGCCCCATGCTGGTGGACAGGGTGCGGGAGCCAAAGGGTTAAACCACTACAGCATGTCTACTGGTGTGATTGACACCCCCCACCCCCCCACCCCCACACACATCAGGCCAGACAAGTCTCGTCGAGCTGTGGCCCAGGGTCATAAGAATCTGCAGACAAATCTGTGACCTGACATTGCTCAAACAGGCGCTCCCCACAGCCTGTTGTGGTCATGTGCCAGTCACGTTTCCGCGGAGATCGAGCGCAGCAACCAGCCTTCCACCGACTTGACCCATGTTTGACGTAAAGAATCATGCCGGGACCTAGTCCCATAGCTACTAGTATGTGTAGCTGTAAAATGCGTGCTAGTTTCCCCCCCCCCTCCCCCAAACTCAATGCATTAGCAGCAACTGATTCTGCTGCGATGGGCCCAAGGGAATCTCCTTGGAGTTAAAAACGCTACATAGTAGCAGAACCGACTGACAATTATACTACTTCAGGCTCCAGTGGGGATGAGAGTGATCCGCTGGGCAAGAGAGAGGTTTCTACACTGAATTTCTCTCTGTACTCAACACACAGGGACAAGTCAATTTGACACAGAACAGGGGAAGCCACCTGCGTCATTTCGAGTATACGAAACCTTGAGGGAAGTTGCCCAAGTTTTGATTTAAAAGGGAGCCCAAAATTGGGGTAGGGGGAGGGGAGAGGGGCGACGCTCCAAAGGGGGGAAACAATTTAGTTAGAAAACCTAAAGATAGGTGCGTGATAAAATCAGCCAAGCTACTATCCCCAATTACGAATGCTCTCAAACAGGAAAGAACAAAACAGTCAAGACAACACAAAAGAGGGCGAGACAAAAAAAACAAAACAACAACAACAACAAAAAAGGCATGTGATTAGCATGTGACTACCATGATTTCCCTCAACTTGGAAGCAATCAAACAATTCAATTAATTCGGAAGAGAAAACACAATGAAAGATGCATAGCTCTATCAGGCCACGCTAGATCGAATACAAAACGGGCGAGGCAGAGCAGATAAAAGAAACGACGATGTAGTGGGCTGTAGCGACGTCTGTTCTTGTTGATGGCGGCCTATAGTTTTGAAATAGAGATTAAAAATGCTGCACAGCATTTCTTTACTGACGGAGATATTCCAAGAACAATAAAACAGTACAAACATACGATATATTGACCAAAGTTTACATGTCTCTTCAAAGACTAAAGTGTGGAGAGTTGGTTCAGATAATAACATGCTTATCTATGGTGCCAGAGGTCTTAGGTTCAAGCCCCAGCCTCTAAACCTTGATTGGTGGTCTGGATGGTAGTCTTTGGATGAGATGAGTCACCAAGGTCCCGTGTGCGATAAACAAAACTACAAGCTGACAGGAAAAAGAAAGGGTGGTGCTGTTTTTTGGCAACACAGTTTTGCTGGGGAGAGCAACACACTTTCAGCAGGAAAAGTTCATTGTGACACACTTTAAAAAAAAACGAAACAAAACAAACCATAGAGAGACATATACTTGGTAAACACCTGTGATATGGTGCCTGTTATGCTGATTGCTAAAAATATTGACATGTAGATACCTTAGTCGGGTAGAAAATCTCTGCATCGTCTTCACTGGCGGTTTGCAAAGCTCGGTTTTGTTTGTCAACCTTGTCATCTGAAATATCATCACACAGCGCTTTTTGTCAGACATCTTCATTTCTGATAACCGTACGTAATCATGAACATGACTGAATGTACCTAGTTGGAAGACAGAAAAAGATATAATGAATAGAAAAGATGAATACAATAAAAGTGTATATATTGACAAAGTACGAGAGCTTTTGAACACATAATGTTCTGCATTTTATCCTACTGCACTCGATACACAGACAGGAAGAGAGAGACAGAGGAAGAAGACAGCGCAGTGGTGTACAGGGATGTGGGGGGGGGGGGGGTGATTCACTGCCATTTGATGCCGAGGGTTTTGAGGGAAAGGATTTCATATTTTCAAACACACACCACAAATAAAATTGAAAACACAAACACACGAAAAAAAAACAAAAAACAGCCACTCAGGTCACCAAACACTTCAACCAAACTGGCCATTCACTTCAAAATTTAAAATGTATCGCAGTGGAGAAGGTGCACTCTGAGAACCTGGACACCAGACTGAGGAGGGAGTCTTTTTGGATGAACAAAATGAAAATCATATTTCCTCTCGGCCTGAACTATGTCAATTGACGTCATAACAATATCGAGTCAAGACTACGTAATGTAGCATCATCATCATCAGGTGCCCTGCCGCATGGCGTTGGCGATCATGGACTTCCATCTGTCTCTATCTCTCGTTGCTCCTAGCATCTCCCCCACCCTCCTCGTCCCCAGCCACTCTGCAAGTCCGTCCAGCATTTTCTCCCTGGGTCTACCTGGTGCTCTCTTTTCCTCCAGCTTTCCCGTTGTGACCAGGTGCTCCAAATCCCCTTTCCTCATAAAATGGCCTATAAATGTTGCCTGTCTTTTTGTAATGTAGCCTACGTAAAATATTCTGATGTGTTTGTGTAGCATATCGTGGTCAGTGACTAAAGTCCCCTTGCGGAAGGCGGATGTACCACCGAAAATTTTGGAAAATTTTATATCTATTTGTTGCCTTTTTTGTGCACATGCTGCTTCAATTATATATATATATATACACACATATATTTATATGTATGTATATATGTGTGTATATGTGTATATGTATGTATATATAATATATATATATATATATATATATATATATATGTATATATATATATATATATATATATGTGTGTGTGTGGTGTGTGTGTGTGTGTGTGTGTGTGTGTGTGTGTGTGTGTGTGTGTGTGTGTGTGTGTGTGTGTGTGTGTGTGTGTCTGTGTGTGTGTGTGTGTGACGAGTTATCAGAACAGGTGTGCTGGATCAACAAGGCAGTCAGCGACATCAAATGACACCGGTGCCTTTCCAGTTGCAGATCAGTCGACTCAGTACATATCTCCTTACTGTTGAAAAATGGGCTTTCAAAAAGGTTCAAATGACATCAACAACAACAACAACAACAAAACCAAACAAAATAAAACAAAACAAAACACACACACACACAAAAACAACAAAACAAACACAAAACAACACCACCAACAACAACAAAACCAAACAAAATAAAACAAAACAAAACACCAAAAACAAAAAACAAAAAAAACAAAAAACAAACACAAAACAACAACAACAACAAAAAAGAACCAACCTGGTAAATAAAAACACTTAAAAGGTTATTTCATCAACAAGATTCTATCATGAGCCCTGATATAGATATAGATATAGATATAGATGATATAGATATAGATATATATATAGGCCTATATGTATCTTTATTTGTTCCAGTCAAAATGAGGAATGTTACTGTGATGGTATTGGGAGGAAGGGTGCAGGATGCACGAGAAGACAAAAGTAAGCAGTGTTGGCAGCCTTACAAAGGATACTCAGGGAAGACAGCGCTGATTTTGTTCTTGTTTTATTTGAATTCTCCATAACCAGACCCAAAGACAGATGCTCAAAGAATGCATTCCATCGGACACTGGGATCGAGAGAGAGAGAGAGAGAGAGAGAGAAGAGAGAGAGAGAGAGAGAGAGAGAGAGAGAGAGGGGGGGGGAGGGAGGGAGAGAGAGAACTCTCTACACACATTCACTCTGGTTTGGTTCAGTTTTTACGTTGACACCCATCTCAGGTGATATGGCCGACGGGGATAACCATCCCAGGGAAGTGGGCGAAGAGGGGCTTATCTAATCCTATAGACACCACCAGAACAACAATGATGTTAATCATTTTTTATTCACCCTGACGTGCACGCTGGTTTATATACTCACGCAGCAAACTAAAAGGAAAACACATGACTACACCCCTTGGGTGTCAAGATGTGAAAGATGTTTATTCATGCATTTTCGGCGGTCTCCATCTTTCGATCCTCAAAATAAACACAAACATATACATCATAAGAATATTGTAGGGCACAAAGATTGTTACGAGTTAGATCACTCTGCACAGTTTTCTATTACATTGGAACAACGAGCAATTTAATTTCAAGTTTAATTAAGCCACTGGACATAACTTGCTCAAAGGGATTCTAGCCATATTTGAAAATATCTATCCAGTTGCGCTTAATTCGTGCAAAATATCATATATTAAGAAATAAATTGTAATTTAAAGTTTTTGTGAACATAATTTTAGCACGCAAATTCTGAGAATTTATTCTGAGAATAAATCGGTCAACAGTTAGACAATACAAAACACAACTCTTTTTTTTTGTCTTTAATCTGGGCACACATTGCCAGACGCAGCTCGACCACGGCGTCGTATAACAAAATCTGAATTCACACTTAATTTACGTGAGAAATTAGAATATAAATTAAATTTGTGCATGACTGAAGTCCGATATGTACAATCACAAGTTGAATATTTTTTTCAAACAAATGATGAATGATTTTGGTGATCGCTGAAATTTAAACTTGCTTTGATGCAAGTTAACATATACTCATTTAAACCATTCTTATTCAAAAAATAAAATATTACAATACTAACTTTTTAAATCGTAGTTTATTTCAATAAATCGTTTTATTATTTCATAAACTTTCATTGATGGTATAGTTTCCCAGTTCGGAATTTAAACAGCGCTAAACAGTCGAAGGATGAAAAAAATTGAAAGAAAATATAAAAAAAAAATACCACTTCGATTACATTATTATTATTAAGAAAAACACTTTTTTGTGTGTGTGGAAAATAAGGAATGCATGCATTATTCATTTAGAGTTTTATGAGTTCTCTTTAGACTTTTCTTTTATCGCGAGTATTATTGAGATAGGCGAAGAATGGCAGAAGGTCCAGACGTTCGCCTGCCAATAACTACTAAGTAAACTCGAGGTTCCAGGGTTCGTTTCCCATTGAGGTCTCAACTTTTCTCCTCCGTTTGATCGGAAAATCGAACTGACAGTCCTTCGAATGGGGAGAAAACTACTTGGACCCGTGTGCCTTCTGGCCTATGTACGCCAAAGATCTCACGGCAGTTGAAAATCCTGAAGAGCAGGGCATTTGTCTGGCTGCCCTGGTGTAGGTATAAAATATTGGAGAGATGGGTTTATTTCCCGGGCCTGTTCCCTTGAAGACCAGTTAGCCTTCTTGCCTTTCTGAAGCCTTAATCAGAAAAAAAGTGGTGCTGCACTGCGGCGATACGCTGTCAATGGGGACAAAAGCCCGAGTTTCACATGGGAAATCTATTGTGAAAAAAGAAAAAAAATTGAATATGAATACTGGAAAAAGGCAAAACATTTGTACTTACCATACTCAAAGCAAACACATATAAACCAACGTCCCTAGCACAACATCCAATCTGTGTGTGTCTGTGTGTAGGTGAAACAGAGAGAGGATGACAACTTAGTTCGAGGGTCACACGCCTTGCAGGTTGAATGCATCCCAGCTCAGTATCCTCCTTGTGTGTGCACACGCACTGTTTTGTCTATTTCTGTAAAATACAACGAATAAGCTTTTGACATGGACTGTTTGTGCCATGTAAGTGACATTTTTGTCAAATTTATTATCAATATTATCATTAATTCTTAGGATCAGTGACATCTGCTTTATATAGGCTTGCTTCTGGTTTGATTGTAGTGCACGGCTACATTTCCCCTTAACTCTGGCCCAGCCAGCGTCGTCTTCTTTTCCTTTAACTCTGTGAAGAGTTATTGGGTGCCACAATAAAGAACTGTTCACCAGATTCCTCCAGCTATGTCATTTGTGTGCCAAAACCTGGATATGTGCAAATGGTTTTCTATTTCGCAATATTGTCTGTCCATTGTTTTTTTTTTTATCTTCCCCTCCGACTCCCTCCGTTATCGTTAACAATTTCTTGGAGAACTGATTAAGCAAGACCACTGGATCTTGTTACATGGCTATACCAGAGTAGTTTTCTTTTCTTAACTGAAGTCAGCAGATTGTTATATGATCCAGTGTACTTGATGGTTTAGCGCATTTGTCCATCGGTGATATGATTAGTGTGTCTGATGTTTAGTATCTCGCAGTAACATCATTTCCATGGCTAGGATTCGTCTGTCCAAACCCAATGAGAGAGTCCGTGTCTCACATACATACAGAAAGATGGAATATATCAGCACACATAAGAGTCTTGTGTTTCAGGGAGGTAATCTGTCCTTCCAGACAGGTTTCAGCCAGGACAGTGTTGTTGTCTTTGCTGGCCTTGAGAGGATCTCTGGCTTGATCCCTCAGTGTTAATGATGGATCCCAGGTAACTGAACTGTTGAACGGTTCCGACCTTCAATACATTGACAATTTTATGAGTAGGAGTAGTGGTGTTGTGGTTTGGCCATCAGTTTGGTCTTCTCGGCACTGATTTGTCATAAATCGTTTATGTGTCATCCAGTGTTTAAACAAGCTTAGCGAGTTCTTGCTCACTAGCTGCCAGGTCATCAATGTATATGCAAAGCAAAGGTTTGTGATGGTTCTTCCTCCAATGCTGCCGGCGCTGACATGGTTTTCAAGTGCGTCAGTCATGATGTATTCCAGAATTGTGTTAAAAAAAAAAAGGGTGGTCTTGACGAATTCCAACCAAAATATGGAACTATTCTCCAATAGCACCTTTTGTAAGTACTGCACTTATTGCTTTGGAGCATATTGCTGGATGGTATTGATTAGCTTTCGCCCAAAGTTAAACTTGTGGCCCATAGTGCTTTTTGCCAGACTCTGTCAAACTCCTTCTTGGAGTCGATGAAGACTAAGTAGAACTCTCGCTGGTGTTGGAGTTGTTGTTTTTTTCGAAGAGGGTGCGAATGTTAAGATCTGTTTGATAGTAGGCTACTTCTGCCATTGTGGAATCCATCCTGGTCTTCAGCAGCAATTTTATTTGCTTGCAGCTGTAATCTGTTCAGAATGATTTTGAGCAAAATCCAACAAGAGACGCTCAAAGTATGCGCTCCCTGGGACATTCAGATGAAATATGTATCTACTCTGACTTGCACTCCAGCTTTATGCTAATGCAACGAACCGTATTGAAAGCATCGAAAGGCTGTACGTAAATTGGCCTTACGAGAATCGATTTACGACAGATCTGTGTTTGATCATACATGTTCAGCGATGCTTATCTTCCAGTTCACAAAACAAACATAAACATGTTATACATCATAACGATCTGTGGAGCAGAAGGATTATTATCGGTTCATCATTTTGCATAATTTTCAATAAACTCGGAACTACGAGCGATTTAAGTCACTGAGCGAGCCTTTCTGAACGGGATTCTAGACGTATTTTTTTAAACATTTAGCCAGTTACTATTAATTCATGAAAAATCTCATGTAATCATCAAATAAAAGGTAACTCAAAGTTTGTATAAAGATAAATCTTAAGAAGCAAATCAGTTGCTCTGAGCAGAAATCGATCAACAGATAGGCGATACAAAACACAACTTATTCACTTTTTTATCTTGGCACGCATTCCCATACACGACTCGTTTTGAGTGCTAATTTTCTGCTATTGCTTGAATATTTGGCGACCAATTATTGTAAAATTGAGTTTATTTACACCAGAAATTTGAATATAAATGAAATTTGTGCCAATATTCATGTCCAATGTTACACAATTACAAATCGAATTTAATTTTTTGTGACACTGACAAGGGGAATAATTTTGGCGATTTCCGAAACTTAAAGATGCTTCAATGAAAGCTAAATGTACATGTATAATTCTTGATAGAATTCTGTTCTTTAAATCAAACATTACCATGCTAATTTTTTTCGTCGCACTGTCAAAATTTACACCATTATTTTATAAACTTTCGATGATCTTTCTTCACAGCTGCCCAGTCAGGAAATTAAACAATGGAATGATGAGATTCATTAATTGACAAGAAAACTAGGGAAGTAATATCTTAATAATGTCAGCGGACCTAATCAAAAAAACAAAAAAAAAGCTTAATTTTCCTACAAAAAACAGCAGTCTATGGACTTGGTCTACTCCTTTAGAGTTTAAGGGGCTCTCTTTGAAATTTTCTGTCTACAATTTCGATAGTATTAGGGCAGGGGAATTAACTGTTAGTATCAATAGAGAACAGGATTCAAAAGGCAAAGGCGTCGTTCCTCTCCCACAAAAACATCCTAATGGAGGCGAAAAGACAATTGATAAATAGCATATTTGTACTAACACTTACATACCAATGTCAAACTTGAACTCTTTACATTTCAATGCAAGATAAAATCACTGCATTTGAAATGAGATGCTTAAGAAAGACCATAAAATGATAAACGTCACAAGAAGAAATAAAATCAGAAACGAAAAAGTTAGGGAGCAGGTAGGAACTGTGTCAGTCATGAAGTTTATTGAAAACCAGCGAATGAAATGGCCTGAACATGTGATCAGAATGCCTACCAACCAACCAGCTGTAAAAGCATTTGACACAAAGAGGTACACGGTTCAAGAGCAAAAGAAAACCAAGGAAGAGATGGCTGGATGGTGTAAAGGATATCTTACAACAACATAACTTCTCAACAATGGAAGCCACACATCTAGCACAGATCCGTCAGCTGCATTTCCTCGACGTGACACCCATAATGGGTGCCAGAGGAAAGAAACATAAAGTAATCAGTAGCATCTGCTTCAAACGGTCTTTCAATTTGATTGTAGCACATGGCTACATCATAGTCTCCACTCACTGTCGGCGTTGTATTTGAACTCGTGTGACAAAAATCAAAATCAAATAGCATTAAGCTGATCATGCTGCACCTTTCGCAACTATACATGTACTCAAGTGTACAGTGTAGTAAAGACGTTTCTTAAGCCTGCAAAATACAAACTCAAGAAACAAATCACACAGCCATTCTATACAATACTCTACAGACCGTCAGCAGAACCAGTAAATTCTGAGTGTCACCATCAGCAAGGACATGAACTGGAGCAAACACAACAACAATGAGTGACAAAAGCCAACACAATTTTCGACTTCCCCAAGAGAAATCTACAGACTGGCTCCAAGAAGTTCAAAGACTGAGATGCCCTACCTAGTGATAAAATACCGGACCATGTTTTTGTTTTTATGAATCTAGGAATATATCTTGAATGGATGTGCTCTGAATTCAGTTGTGTGTGTGGATATATGCACAAGATGTATTGTACATGTAGGGTTTTTCACTTTGTGGTGTGTGTGTGTGTGTGTGTGTGTGTGTGTGTGTGTGTCTGAGTACGAGTATGCCTCAAATAGTCATTCCAGTGGTCTCGATGGAGGAAATGATCTTCATCAAGCATTCTGTCCTTCCTGAGTTGCTCCTTATGCGCTTACGAGTGAAGTGATGGATGTATGTGTTTTGAATTCATGATTTCTTGCTGCGCGCTGAAGTTACGTACTTTTCATTGTTGCACATTTTGGTTTTTGTTGCTTTCGATTAGTGTTGAAGATGAATGTCATGTGACTGAATGTGTAATCTTTTGTTTTATTTTGTTCAATTTTGTGCTATGATTTGTGCTTTTATGGTTTTTTTTTACTGCTTCAATTGATTTTGTACAGGCCTAGAACTACTGATTTGGATAAGGTGCCAATGTTCATGATGATGATGAAGAAGATGATGATGACGACAACAACAATGACAATAATATTAATGTTAATGATGATGATGATGATGACGATGTTGATGATGATGATAATTACAAGATGTAAAGGAAATTGATTTTCACCGAAAGGACTAAAGAAACAGGAATATAATAATACACTCTTGAAGAAATCACGGATGAAACATAGAAAACACACACACACACACACACACACACACACACACACACACACACACACACACACACACACACACAAAAGAGCATCCGTCTAATATCACTTATAGTGAAAAGACGTTAAATCAAAGAACGAACGAACAAAAGAGCATGCATATGCATGCACACACATACACACTCTCTCTGTTTTTGTCACACACACACACACGCACAAACACACACACACACACACACACAAACACACACACTTCCCATTTCAAAAGGTTTTAATAAGCAAAAGGTTTTAATAAGCAAACTGATATTGCTACACTACAATACATACAAAGAGCATAGTGTTCATACACTTATAAAGGCAGAGCTGTATAACCTTATAACAAGCCAATATACAGGCAATAAATAGGTATGTAGTAAAAATGGTACACTCACTGTTTTTAAAATGAATGTAGTCACAGGATTTAGTAAATGTTTACAAAAGAGTTGAGGTCTCAAACATACCATCAAATTGTAAATGATATTATAAAAGGCAAGAATAGTATCACAAATTATTATAAGGGGTATCAGCAGATTTCAAGAAAGGTTGAAAAGCAATGAGTGAACGAGAAAGAGAGAAAAGGAGAGAGAGAGAGAGAGAGAGAGAGAGAGAGAGAGAGAGAGAGAGGAGAGAGAGAGAGAGAGAGAGAGAGAGAGAGAGAGAGAGAGAGAGGGTGGGAGGATAGGGGTAGGTTGGTAAGTGAGGAGAAACCTGTTTGTGGATTATTTACACTCCATCTCTGTGGGACTTGAACCACAAATTAGATGGTTTCCAAGCTTTCCCTAGGATGGGAAGGGATTGATTCCAGAAGCATTGCTGTCTTGCTGATGACTACTTCCTCCTTCCAACCACTCGGCACTGCCCACTGACAACTGCCTGTTGCTCTGGAGAGGCCCAACCGGTCATGTCTAAATTCAGTTAATGAGAACAAGATATGCTGTACCCAATATTTAACAGGATTCCGTCACTAAAAGCCCAGCTGCCTTGGCCGAGAGAGTGATTTGATTTTGTCGGTGTGTCATGACACTTTCACTGTAACCTATCTTAGGCACGGATTCCTACAGCCATGCTCTCAATCTTGATGTCAAAACACCATGCTCCACATTTATTCCCTGCTCCATCCTGATGGTATTAACCAGAGCGTTACACCTTCTGGTTTGCGTCAAACCACTATACTAAGGGTCATTTTCATTCCAACACAATTTTAATGCAAAGAATCTGTAAGGACTTATCAGTGTCAAGCTGCTGTGAAGCCACTCATTGAAGATGACCCACCACTTCTACTTTATCACTTTGGTGACGCTTGATCTGATTTAACAAGGGAGGACTCTACAAAGTCCATCCCTGATGAAGATTACCCAACCAACCTGAAGGACGTAGAATATCAGAAAAAAACATAAATATTTTAAACATCAACACAGTGTTATGTCTTATGTATAAATGAGAAAAAAATCAAAACCTTTCCAAATGAGTAATGAGAAACAATCTGAATAAAGTTCATTTCCCACAGCTCAATGAAGATCAGCAGAGAAGAACTCAGTTTAAAGGCACTGAGGTGACATTGTCAGAATGATACTCTCAGTGCAACAAAATGCAAACAGAGCAGTGTGGTACAGACAGAAACACACAAACATTGATATATACACATGTATATATACAGCCGACAAGGAAGTAACATTTAGACAATACAACATGTGATATATATATATATCAATGCAGTTGAGTATGTTAGTGTCAATAATGTTTGCAAGAAAACATCACTCCAATGCCCACCTGAGACACAACAGCTGTAACCAAGAGGGATGATGAAGTCAATAGCAATTAGTATATCTATACTGGAGACGTCATTAGTTCATGGTATGTGTAAATAAGTTAGTCTAATGGTGACCAATTCATTTAAAGAAATCACTTTACAATGGAAAGATCATTTGCCAAATACAGTAAGCATTTTGTGGAAAAAAAAACACACACACACACACACACACACACACACACACAGACACACACACACACACACACACACACACAACACACACACACACACACACATAGAGACATGTTTGTTTGTAAATGTACAGCTGTTTCTTTTGCTGTACAACTCGGTTGGCAGTGACAAAGAAATGGCTGAAGCACATCAGTTGGACATGCAACCACAACACACACAACCACAAACCAAAGTGTGAAAAATTCAAGGACGCATGCTGGCTTATTTTTGTTCACATATATGGAAGGCGGGAAATAAATCACAGCTTTGCAAAATTATCTCAGTCGTTTCAGAAATAAAAGTGTCAGCGCCATGAATGTCTTGTTTATGTATCTGTGTGATATAAAGTGATGTGGCATAGCAGGTGCGCATAAATATGCTGTTACCTGTCAAAGTGAGTATAAATGAACTGTTTCTTGTTATGCATACATAAAACATATTCTGTGCATGAAAATGTGTGTACTGTTCTACCAATATTCATACCTCTGTTTATGTGATATATCATGTTTATGTTGTATAAGATGGGTTCTTTTGACAATAACTTGTCTAATGAAGTTGTTGACCTGTCTCAGCACGACCGGCATATTTCATATTATTATTTAAATTAGAATTTTAGCGTATACATTCATTACCCAAACTTTCTCAGTACAACATGTGAAATATACATAATATGTGCATCCAACAGGTATTAAGGTATGAAGTGTGAAATTACTGAAATGTATTTCACACTGTAAACTAGCTCTGCACTCTGCATCTTTTCTCTACCCTGCAGTGCTGAAAAAATTGTGGTCTTTCTGGTACAAGTCTGTGGCAAGATTGACTGCACCTGGATCATTCAAAGAATGGTCTGTTTCTGTATACCACTATTCCATCGTATCATTAATATATAATTCCTCTTCTGCACACTGATGGTCCTGGCATGACAATGTGATGAGTACACAACAAGAACACTGCCTAAGACAGAGGCACTATTATTTTCATAAAATCACATTGATCTGATGGGCAAATCAATAACCATGACAGGTTTTAAGTGTTGAAAATGCATTCTAAATTAAAATTTTCTGAATTTTCTGAGGTTCAGCCTCTGCTTCAAAAAACTATCATTAAACCAAAAATTGTTGTACACAACTAGGCTCACGCCTCTGTTAAACAAAGAGAAAATGAAAATATTGTATAGCAAATGATCTGCATACTGACAGAAAAAAGGTAGAGAAGATAACCCTCAATTATCAAAATGAACACATGTGTTACACAATGATGATAAAAAAGGTGTTCCTTGTGTGGTTCGCCAGCAACAATGATTGGCAAACCAACTTAAATAGATAATCACATCATCCTGAAAGTTATGTCCAACGTCCTTGTTTTACAGTCAGTCATAAAGAAATCTTTTATGTACAGATAATCCATTTATTTTAGAGATGGACAAATTTGTACATTGACGGTGCTGTCATTTTTAACAAAACTGAATTCTACATTTTTAACACTGCCAAAGTCTGTTCAGCTATGACCCTGTCAACACAAGTGATGGCTTGTAAAAAGGTTGGTGGCCCTGAAATCTGTGCAAGGAAAAATCAATTACTAAAAGCTAAATGCCCTAATAAAAGTTTCTATTCTGAAACAGTCTCAATAAAAAGTACTCTCCTGTACTACCTTTGAGAGACTTATTAACATTAGTGAGAAAGGCTCAGTCAACAGTGGTCTAAAGCTGTACATTGATGATGCCGTAAGACTGCAAAGATGACAGAAGGATATACAATCCCCACAACAGGATCAAGATGACAGCACTGATGTACTTGAACACTGGTGGGCCACCCAGCTCTGCCCCACTGCGAAGCGACGGATCACCAAGATTATGATGGCAATGACGGCACAGGATGTGAACAACACCACACTGAATCCCAGACTGCCTGCAGGAACTTCAAAGTCTTCTCCCTGTCAAATCGAATAAAATACATTTATAAGATAAATGTATCCAAAATGTCTGTGACAGCCTTCAGGATAAATATTTGACACAAAAACGACAAAAACAATGTTTTGATAGGAGATAACACATACAACAAGCAGATCTAACATAACTTGACATATAATAAATATGTACACACAGTAGGCTATCTATTTTCAGAGGATCAGTTGGCAACTGAATCATATCATATTAAAGATCTCTAAACAACAGACACTGTTATTACTGTACTTACTCAAAGTCTTTTATTACCATGAGAACTTATTATAAATGAAAGACATGAACGCTTGATAATAACTGCACTTTTCAAAACTGACCCAACTCTTGATCTCTGCTTCCTCTCAACAAGATTGATAGAAATAAGTTTTTCATGGTAGTCATTAAAATATACACAAAGTATGTAGACATATGTAAACAAGACACATGACACAACAGGATTCAAATTAGAACATATCTTTGGACACAGTCTTACCGTTTTGACCTTCCAGTAAATGCAAGCTATCAGCCAAGGTAGCCCCAAACCCAAAAAGACGTTGACGGAGTTGGAACCATTGACGTTGCCCACAGAACTGTCTGCTGTCTTCTCACCCACTGCGGCTTGCTTGGAAGCAAAGGTGTCAGGCATAGAGGTACCCAGGGCCACTAAGGTGATGGCTGTGACTGCATCTTTAAGTCCAATCAGACAGCCAAAGACGGTTGCCAGGTCACTGATGATGGCAGTGAGGAAACCAATCACTGCCAGAGACACAATGAAAGCCGGCCATCCTCCCAGGTACTGGGCAGGTGGGATGAAGGCAAACAAGATCTGTGTTAAAACAAAAGTTATCTGTACTGAATGAGTTCTTAAATTCACAGGTACTTTTGGCAATCATGTACTACATACATGGTAAGTCGTTGACATGGGAGAATATGCATAACACTGAAATAAAATCTAACATGTAAGTCCTTTCCTAAGACCACAGTGGTCCCAAACACAATCAGCGAGGCATCCTAGCTGTTTTAAAAATTTGATCTAGGCCCAACAACAAGCTGCACATGAGTATAACATGATCAAACATGGCAGCTGGTACACAAGCCCTGAATCTAGTCTGACAGGTCTTATCAAAATTCACCGAACTGTTCAAAGTCCAAATGAACATTACGGAAGATAGAATCTCTGTTAAACAGATACATGAAGTACTCAACCACCTTCATCACACACACACCCAAAATCATTTATTGTAGATCTTTTATATGTAATATAATATAATAATTCTGAAGTCATACTGTCCTACTTAAAATTTCATGGCAAACAGAGGAGTCTGGATCTGAGCCTGATTCCTACCTTCCAGAAGAATGTACAAAAGTGCATGATATAGTCGATGAAGGTGGCATTTGGCAGGTCTCCACCGTTGACATTCATGGCCTCATAAAACTGCTGTACATAGGTTGTCTTCTCCAACTGCAGAGCATCCAGGTTGGCTTTGGTCAGATTGACAATACGACTTACCAGGCCACTGTACTCTGTCAGAAGCAGATATAACACAGATATAACCAATGAAATTTGCCACTCAAGACCATGATCACCATGTAGTTTGCTCTCATAATGCTGCCCTAAGAAAAAGGTCTATATCACCACACTCTGTCATGATGTCAGGGACATGGGACAATGTTTACTTTACCATTTTTAGCTTACGAGTACATGTCATACTGATCAATACTGATCAGTAAACATAGATTTGGTAAATCACTTTCCTATATTTAGATTCATATCTGGTGTTGTTCATCTGTGAACAGAATCATGTTTGTGAAAATACTGAACGCATTCCCTCTAGTGTCATAACTGATATATATCAAACAAGCAAATAAAGAAAGAAAGACAATTTCCCCCCCCCCCCCCCCTCCCTCTTAAATTAATAGTCTTTTGCCATGTTAAAATTGCCTACAATTTATGTGGTTCTCACAATTGTGACAAGTATATCCACAAAACATGAGTTGACATGTATAACAGGAAATATTTAAGTTCAAATTATCACTGTTCCATTACACTCAAGCAGTCACTTCAAAAATAAAAGTCAATGTCCATTGAAAAATCATGTTGAAAATTGTGTAATCTGGTGCAATTTTTACAGTGGTTTTTTTTTGCAGTTCTGAAAAAGTGTAACATGGTGCAGTTATATATTTTTTTGCAGTTATGAATACCTAGAGTTAATGTCAAGACTTTTAGGGCTCTATATGTTTGCTCACCAATGAATTTTTGTGGTATACAGACGCTGCAGACTTTATGCAATGCAAACAAAAGGCAAAGACCACTGGAATGAAGGAGATGATAGATTGATGAGCAAAGTTTAAGAGGAACTGGTGAGCAAAGTTTAGGAGAAACACTTACATTTTCTGATATTTGGGATTTTTCATGGGTTTTACAACTGACATATAGTCCAAAAGACCCGCAACCTTCAGTAAACAGTGTCTCACCCTCATCATTGACGATGGTGATGATACATTTTGTCAGTTTTCCCAGAGTTGCTCCACCATCAGTCTCAAACAGCTCCAGGGAGAAACTCTCATCACGTTCTGCTTTCTGAAAACCAAATGTCACACAATCCAAAAAAGGTAATGTCAATTGAGCTAATGAATTTTTTCAATTTTTTTCAATTTAATAGCCAGCTAACGACCAAGTCAGATTAACAGGCAAGATGACTATTAAACTGAGCAGTTTCAAAAGTAAAGTCAGATATGGAGACGGCAGAATATAGATAATACAGAAAAAATAATTCATTATTCCTTTATCAACAATAACAACAACAAAACAACAACAACAACAACAGCAACAACAACAACAACGACAACACAACCTGCCCTAAAAGAAGCTCTGAATGATAGCTGGGGAAAAGACTGTTTAAAAGATAAAACGTACAGCCAGTCTGGTTTGTTACAGCACTACAGTATCACTCCTTCCATTACTTATTTTGCACATTTTTTTCTCGTACAAGCAGTGTTTCTTGGATGCATACATGCACAATGATCAACATGTTCAGTCCACACTATGTGAATATTATGTGTGGACATATTTTGTCTTTTTGTGCATGCTGGGCATATTCTTGTTTCCATATGCATCCAAACACGACATGACTTACAGAATTTTTAATGTGCATAGTTGATGTTCTGTGTGCATATACACAAAAAGCAGATTCTGGCAGTAGAAGGTGCTGCATACATGTTGACTGGGACTGTGGAGACAGGAAAATCTCCACCATTTACATACCGGGCACTATCTCTGAAGACTTGAACTCAGATCATCTGATTTGAAATCAAACGTCCTAACCAAATTGGCTACTGTGACTGTCTTTGCATTTCTGAGTGAGTTGTTTACCCAAATACACATAAATTATTAATTATCTGAACACCACCTGGTGATAGCTGAAGGCTAACTGTTGAGATATGCAGCATCTCAGATAATAACATTATCTCCCCTATCATAGAGGTAGTTTGCTACTCTTTATTGCACATACATTTTGCAGTATTTTGACCATACAAACTGGGATACATCATGAACAAAGCATTTTTCAGCTGCCATTTCAAAAGCTGATTTTTAGTTACACCAAATCTGGATTAAATTTTCAGCAAACAAATAAATTTTATCTACGACTGACTCTGCTGATGATAAAACTATGATTTCCTGGTGAGGTTAAAACCAAGGTAAATAAAATCAGTTCAAGTTTCATTCGAAAAAAAAAAAATGCTGCTGACAGATTTTGTTTGCAAAACACACATGCACAGCCTCCTCCAGTTGATATGAAATACAGTGGAAACCATTTATAACAGGACCGGTTATAACAGGAATCCGGATATAACAGGGCTTTTTTCAATCCCCATTTTTTCTTCCTCTTTGTCTCTATTAAAACTTATCGGCAATAACAGGGAGACAAGAGGGCTCGATCGGTTATAGCAGGGATGCCGAGACGGGCTCTGCAGCAGAAAGGCCTAGGCCTAGACTCAGCACGCCACGCAGTAGGCCTAGATCTAGATCTAGGCTAGCCTTGGTATACTGTGTACTGTACACTGAAAGAACGCTTCGCAATGCGAGCGTCACGTGACGCGCGCGCAAGCGTATAGGCCTGAGGCCACTGAGTCAGTGACTGACTGCGCCATCATTCAGTTTGTAAGCTTACTGCACACTTACACCAGACCAGATCTAGGCCTAGATCAAGAGTTAGTTGATCAGTCCTTATTTCCCTTGATATCTGATATAACAGGGATCTGATATAACTGGGATTTTGATTTGGTCCCATCATCCCTGTTATATCAAGTTTCCACTGTAATTTGTTTTTTCTGAAAAGATGTTTAACAAGAGCATTGTACAATGAGTACTTTCTGAAGAATGCAATTGACATTTTTATAATCAGAAACAAAAAAACAAACAAAAACATTTAAAATACCAAAAAACAAAACACAAAACAAAACATACAAACAACAACAACAACAAAATCAGCCAAAAACAACCAAGCAAACAAACAACAAACACCCCCTCCAAAAAAACAACAACAACAACAACAAAACCCACACATACACACACACATCAAACTCAACATGAAAATCAGTCAAGGACAACTGATAATTTCATCCCTGTATATCTACAGAACTTTTCATCAACTTACATTGCTTTCATACAAAATGATGTCAATGCTTTTGCTGGTTTCCTGATTATCGAACTTGAGCTCGCCCTCTCCTCCATTGAAGTCCTTGCCATTGATGGCGGTAATGTCCTTGGTGCGCCACTTAACACTGACATGACCATCAGCACCTCCTGTACGAGCCACGGGGATCAGGGCCCGATATCCAGTCTCCTTGATCACATAGCTGGGCTTAGTGAATGCCAGTACTCCCGGTTCTGTCACAGAACAAATTGGTAACGACGAGCATAAAAACTGTTCTCTTCATTTACATATTATTATTACCATTAATTCTCAGTTAATCAATTTTTGTCTCCTACATGATATATCATATAGGGTGTAAAAACCTGATGTCTCACATATAACTCTGTGGATACTTTGCCATCTTGGGAGTAGTTGGTGGTCGTTACAGAAGATCGAGTACATCTACAATTAAGCCTCGAAATGCCTAGAAACACATGAAACATCCATTGTATCTGCCATTTAAAAGCTGCAGTTCCATTCAAAATTAAATTTGGAAGACAGAACAGTGAATACCCACTGAAATAGTTCTCACTGCTTAGAAGCACCACATCAATGATTGTTCTGTATTCATGCATACTCAAGTCCAAAGCATCAAGCATATACAAATTTGTACAGAGATATGGATGAATCAATCAAATTTGACTTAGTGAGATAGTCCTTACTCTTTGTACTGAATAATGAAAATGGACCCCCCCCCCCCCCCCAAAAAAAAAAAAAAGAACAAAAAAAACCCAACCAAAAACGAACAACAAAAATCAGTGGAAAGCTAAAATGATATTAATTATTATTACACAAATTAACTTGGAGTGCTAACTCATCAATGGTTGGATAATACTGAGAAGATAATAAAAAGAAAAAGTATTAAAAAAATGATGTACACTCATTAATTCTGTTTGCTGGTAAACAGCTAGGCCTACTTGTTTCTAAATACATTTAAAATGTAATTTGTTAAGAAATTCCTATTTTATTTAAAAAACAAAACAAAACAACAACAACAAAAAACTTGTGGGCATTACTTACCATCATCATTGATGATAGTGATTTGACAAATGGCAATGTTGCCCAAAGAAGCCTCAGAATTATAATCATCCAGATGAAGCTTCACGAAGAAGAACTCATCAGGCTCCCATTCAAAGTCATCCACAATTTCAATGAAAACAGATTTGAGAGTCTCTTTCTTTTCAAAGGTCACCACCTCATTAAAAGGTTTGTAGTCCTCTCCTGCCAGGGCAGTGCCATTGATGGTTTCCACTCTGTTATAGAACACAAAGTGTGAAAACATATCTTAACATCTGACAACCTGATAATACTTTTTGCTTCACCCCCTTTCCAAATCAAACCAGTCTTCCTCACACCACACACACACACACACACACACACACACACACACACACACACACACACACACACACACATGCACACACACACACGTGTACATGCACAATACTTTTTGCTTCACCCCTTTCCAAAATCAAAATGGTATTCTTCACACACACACACACACACACACACACACACACACACACATGCACATGCACATGCACATGCACATACACACATTCAAAGAAACCCTCATATCATCATCAAGATACTTCTACCAGTTCTTTGGATGACAGGATAATCTTACCTGTCTGCAGATAATAACAGCATGAAAGAGAACTACGATGAATTTGTATCATGGTGTATTGTCTTCCTAACAAATCATCCCCCAAAAGTATTCATTTCATTTACAGCAACCATAGATCCCCACCTGTGCTAAAGCAGGAAATGAGATGGTAGATGAGTTAACAAAAATGAGCCCAGGAAGACCAACCAGGCAATGTCATCTAAAGCAAGAAAAAGGGCCTCAGCAGATTACCCTTTCAGCCTCAGACAGAAGGAGGCAAATACCATCTTCTGTCCAGAGAGCAGCAAGTGATCCTGATGAGGTTCCATCAGCAAAACTGGTTCAGCACGCATATGAACTGCAAGTTCAAACTGAAACCTTCATCAACTTGTTCCTGTGGTCAAGAAGATCAAACAGGTGACCACATATTGCAGTGATGTCATCTCTTATCAGAAGGCATGGCCCACTACAAAACTGGAAAGAACTGGAAAAAATGGCCACATTTAAAGCCAGATGTGGCCTAGCCCTGTAGATGGCAAATGAAAGATGAAGAAGAAATTACAGCAATTACAAAAATGCTGGTGTGATGCCATACTATCAGCACTTTGCCCATCCATTACTTTCATAAAATATACTGTTCCTCCTCTAACTCCCAACCTCTTTCTCTCTCTGAAATGAATAAGAGGCACTCACCTGACTTTGACTTCCTTGTCCAGTTTGCCATGACGTCGAATACCAACACGCACCTTGCCCTCATTTTCCAGGACAGCCACACCAGCTGCTGTGAATTCCACCACAGGTTTGCGACCTCCTTCTGAATGGTCCACATGCTTGCTAATAGCACTTACTTCCCTCTCTTCCGGAGGTGTTTGAATCCTATTGTAAAGCTGTAAATTTGAAGACATTAATTTATGTGATATCAGGGACCATTATACAAATGAAATGCTGAATGATCAGAGGGATTGAGCGTTTTTGTAAATTGGTATGAAAGGAGAGGTGCAGCGTTGCATGCGTGTGTGTGTGTGTGTGTGTGTGTGTGTGTGTGTGTGCGTGCGTGCGTGCGTGCGTGCGTGCGTGCGTGCGTGCGTGCGTGGTGGTGTGTGTGTGTGTGTGTGTGTGTATGACAAAGAGAGGTAACCCTGCAACATCTTGTATTCACAATACTGTTCTTCTCACATTAATTCAAGATTTCAAAAAATGCCACATGAACAAGTACCATTACATGATCATGTAAATTATCACTGTACAGAACCTGGCTCTATGACACTTGATGAACACTGCCGAAAATATACTAAACTTCACTCGAAAGGGAAAATGAGGACATTGATACACTGCTGTGACATGTAAAAAAATCTACTGACTACTGAAACACGTCGAACAGGGAGACATAAAACATTCAGCTTAGATTTGAGACAGTTGGAAAGTGTTAATGAGCAATGGGAAGAAAATACAGAAGGGTGGGTTGAAAAGAAATGTTTTAAGGCATACAGTTCTATGAAATAATGTCAAAGCATCATGGAAAACAACATCATTGTCTAACTCCTTATCAATAATCAAATCATAAAAACTGTACTTAACCCTGTGAAAGCTCCTGTATTTCTTATTATAACCTTGATATTTCAAATCAAAATAAATGACTTACAAAACAACTCTTAAGGGGCATACACCAGGCCCACAAACATGAACTGGACAACATAAACCCAAACGTTTTATCATGCACCTATTAACCTTTGGCATGTCATTCCAACATTTTCTTAGAGTTTGTTTGTAGCTTGTTCAAGACGGATTGACTGCACTTTATCAGTCCCCATGTACGCTCCAAGTCTCCTTGAACTTGTGCAAAACCAGATGCACTGGCAAGGTCTAGAAATGTGCAGGAAGGAGGAACCAATAAACCACTAAGCTGACACTGCCAAAGTGATGGAACCATTATGAATGGCAGCAAATGGGCCAGATTTTATGATGTGGGCTGGGAATGCATTTAAGACATCAGGTCTTGAGTCCACCACTCTATCAAAAGAACCAACCAGCCCACATAAAAAATCAAATGCATCAACCAGGAACATTTTTAAAAGATAATGATCACCCAACCAACACACATACAGACAAGACACTGACACACACACCCTCTCTCTTATTCATACAAACATATGTTAAACTTTTTTTATGAAGGCCAATAGCCAAACAATCAATTTTTTTTAGTCTTATGTCTATCTCTGATTCCCAAACACTATTTTATGGTACAAGATCATCTTGAATCATACTGAGCAATGAAACCATTTTCTTATATGCATGCTGCTACAAAATGGGCATTATATAGATCTATATGTATACACATTTATGAAAAAAACATTATGCACAAACTTGTACACATAATACTGAAATGACATGATGCTGAAGATGGAGAACAGAAGACATGTCATTCTCTATCAGTATCTCTGATATCAGGAATCCATTGTTAGCAGGATTAGTCCATTTATTTTTCATGCACTGTTATGTTCAAGGTCTATTTTTTGTCATATTTTTGTTCAGCCTTGCTCACAAGGTTTTTTCTTTTAAATATAGACATTACAATATCAAAACATACAACAATGATTCAATGTTCAATGTACAATTACACATATGGAATGAATAATATAGATCATAGGTGAGTATTCTTAAGTTTAAAAAACTGCAATGGGTGAATTTTTTAACATATATACATATGATTATACAGATCGATTTTTTTGTCATGGCACATACACAAACTTCTTTACATATTACCACGCCTTACTTTAGCACACAGGAGCAGCTGATTGGAGTTACTACTGTTTTTACTCTAGACTTTTATTTTGCAGCAGCAGAATAAGAGGACATCACAACTTAAAAACTTCCTCACATTACCCTTCGAGTGAGTAATCAATTTGGTCATGCGTTATGCGCAACATTTGTTAAACATTTATTATCTTGAGTATGGGAACCATTTTTTCTCAAACTATGTTCATGATCTCATTATCCAATGCTCTTAAATCATCCACTGGACCTTAATCTGAGGCGGCAACATCCATATGTATTTCAAAATACATACTTTCATATCAACATGCAAACAACTTTATGTACACCTACACAATTACAGCATGCATACTACATGAATTAGTTATATCTGGAGAGGGATGTGTTAATAAATATCTTTCAGACTGTATAAGACTGAGGATCACTGAATTGACTGAAGACAGATTTTTCCATTTGGGGTTTGGGTTTTAAAATCAGTGTGATACTGGATGTCACATGATATGGAATAGAATAGCAATCTATCTACAGTAACACTGAGGTTACAAAAGCTTTGACAACTGAAATGACTAAAATTGTGGGAAATCACAATTTCAGTTGAAAATAGGTCTTCTGTACAGACACTCAAATTTGCATATCGTCTCCAATTCATCTAATTGTAAATCAATCTTCATGTTGTATGTTCTAAAAACAGGTTAAAAAATTTAAAGTCACCTCTGTCACTCTATGACACTTTGAAACACTGAGAAAATACAGTCATTTAATAAAATTGAAGTCTCTATGGACAGACATAGATTGTGTTTAAGTGAGTGAATGAGTGAGTCAGTGTGTGTGTGTGAGTGTGTGTGTGTGAGTGAGTGAGTGAGTGAGTGAGTGAGTGAGTGAGTGATGTGTGTGTGTGTGTGTGTGTGTGTGTGTGTGTGTGTGTGTGTGTGTTGTGCATGTGTGTGTATATGTGTGAGTGAGTGAGTGAGTAAGTGAGTGAGTGAGTGAGTGTGCGTGCGTGTGTGCATGTGTGTGTGTTTGAGAGCAGATGGGCAAAAACTGACTGAGTATTTGTAAAACAAAACAAATAAAAATGACCAACAGAACCATGCCATATTTGAGAACTAAACTAAAAATCCCAAATCTTCCCATACTCTCTCCAGCAAATGAATTGAACTGAAAAACAATACCTGCAGAAATTAAATTAAAGTGTAGGACAAAAGACTATAGAATAGTGCTCTAATTCCATATCTGCAAATGAAATCCATATGAAATAGGCCTACATATATGATGTCTTTAAGAATGAGCAACAAGACCAAATATATCACCGCCACCGAGAAAAGAATGTTTAGTACATTTTTCTCTCGATTAGATTAAAAACTTACGACATCTTATCAAGGAACAGGGAATTGATTGGGGATATCGGACAAAAATTGATGCAGTTATGCAACAATCACAAACACATTTATTTCAGGAAGACTGCTTTAGGTAGATGATCACGATGCACAAAACTGGAGCTGTGGTTGAGGAAGAGCGACAACTGAGTAACTGGATCAAAGGTACTGTCTGCTGAATGAAATGTCTGTTAGAACATCAGTGCAAGGTGAATGAAATTTAAACATCTAAACAAGATGAAGGAGACAGAAGAGACGGTGATGGGGGGGGAGGGGGGGGGGGGGGGGAGGAGAGAGGAGAGACAGGGACACAGAGAGACAGAGAAAGAGATTTGGCGATGAAAATAAAAATAAAAAAACCCACAAAAATTATAACAATTGTTTCAATAAGATTACCGAAGTACAGGTGTACATAATAGGAAGGATTGCACAACAAAATAAAACAATGAAACTAAAAGCAAAATGAAATAAACAATCTCTGGATTCATGGTACACAACCCTACATCACAAAATGATTACGTGCCTGATGCAGACAGTTCAACAGATACAAGAAAAAATTGTGAGACAAAAATAAAAAGCATTCCAAATCTTACCCTGTTCTGTATCTGAGGAACAAGAATTTAATAAAGTAAGCAGTATATACTGCATTTCACAACTTGCAAATCTTAACAATGTTGTAAAATGTGAGATAGTTTGTAGATAGTAACTGATGGTCAGATGAATGCAGAACAGTACGACAGGAGAGTGAGAATGGGGGGGGGGGGGGGGGGGGGGGGGGGGGGGGGGGGAGAGGGGGAGAGAGAAAGAGATAGATAGATTGAGACAGACAGACAGACAGACAGACAGACAGAGAGACAGACAGACAGACAGGCAGAGGGGGACAGTCAAATTTTAAAACACTTTATTACTATAAGACAACAAAATTAGATCACCCTGGACCTGTCTTATGGCTGATCCTTGCTACTTTACACACATGATAAGCATAAAAAACAGATGAATCATGACACAATGTCAAAGAAGTTATAAAAAGGAACTGTCATGAAATATTGACTTTTATATGTCAATTGGTCAAGCGCTTTATGAAAGCATGTGAGACAATGGCAGGCACTTATCAAGCACAAAGGAGAAGGGGGGTGTCAGAGATAGGGGGAGAGAGATAGAGAGACAGACACAGACAGAGAGATAGAGAGACAGATAGAGAGATAGAGAGAGACAGAGAGACAGAAAGAGAGAGACAGAGACAGAGATGCAGACAGACAGACAGACAGCAGAGGGAGGAGAGAAAGAAGCAGGTAGGGGGGGGGGGGGGATATTTATCTATCTAAGTGCACACAAGAATTATTACAAATCATCAAACAACAATTTTGAATGGAAAAAAAAGAGAGCTGTGAATAACAAAGATCGAAACACTCCCAGCACACAAATCAAATTTAGAAAATGATAAGCAGAAATGCATTTCAAATGATCAAACACACACACACAAATACGTCTATGGTTAAAATGGCTAAGTGGATGCAGGCTCCAATACAAAATCAACGACAAAACAAAACAAAACAAAACAAAACAAAACAAAACAAAACAACAACAAAGACAACTTCAGTGAAAAGCTGAATGCAATCAATTGAAACAAAAGATTAATTTTGATTTGAATTACAACACCTGTTGTATGTTAGCAAAGGCATAAGGATGCACTGATGTACTAATGCAGATAACAAAACCACATTGTTGCAATGAGTGGAAAAGAAAGCTTGACAGAAATATTGACTGGAGTACTGTTTTTCTAAACTGAAAGAAATCAACAGTGTAAATATAAAACGATTTCAGTCATTCAAATCAGAATTATACACAGGATTTTAGGAACAAATGTAATAATTCAAGAGACAGCAGTAGCAAATGAAAGTATGAATGTGGCTTGTGTAATCTTGAAAAAAAATCTTTTGAAACTACAATATCAGCCAACGGTTTTGGTGGAGAACAGTAAATATATAACACTAAATGTGAACTGGCTTCTAATGTAAGGATTACTGGGGACATGGTTCTTTCTGGAACTAGAAAATATCCTCATTCTGATGGCAAAAAAAACCTTCCTTACTGATGGTATATTTCACTTTATCATATTATTCCCTAAGCACTAGCGACACACATGTAAAATGGAATCTTGTAAACCAAAAGTAAATGTTTTCACAAAGCATCTACATTCATAGTTTCTGATAGATGAGTATAATATTAAGCTTAATCTGCGTTTCCACAATTTTCTGCTACGGAGTACTTTTACAAGTCTGTATGTATTCAAAATCAATACTGGATCACATGGGCATTGCATTTCTTTTTGTATTAGATCAATGATTTATTTGCATGGTTATATCAGAAAAATCTCATGTTCTAACCTTGTAATAACTCTTTTTTATGATATGTCAGTCAGTATGCTGGTACTGTCTCTGTGTCATTGACATTTACTGATGAGTTCATCTTGTTTTATGTTTGACAGTTTAATTTATTAATGACTGATAGTTTTTCATTTACATAATGTATAATTCAGGTCCATTAAAAAGCTGAGAAGAGAGATAGAGAGAGAAAGAGAAAAAAGACAAATCTCAAATGCATATTTTTCCCTATCTACACAAACGTTTTTTTCAGTATGTACACAATGACCTTACTGAAATGATGAACAAAACATATTTCAATACAAACAAACAAACAAACAGACACACAGATCAACAAACAAACACACTGATGTCTCAAACATATTGACAATTTCAATACACAAGAGGTGTATGCCTAGATATCAAACATCATAATCAATAATGATTACATGTGGGTAAAAAACTGTGATAGAAAAATAACTGTGGCAACAGCAACAAAACAACAACCATCTGACATCACACCAACTGCAACAACATCATCATCAACAACCGCAATTATAACAACAATAAAAAAAAAGAGCCCTCACATCATTGAAAGTGACGAGAACTCGAGGGATGAGTTTCCTGCCTCCTGTCAGTCCACGGGTAGCGTTGATTCGGTACCAGCCTCGGTCATGGTCCTTCTCCATCTGAATCTTGTTGGCCACCATCTTGGCTGCCTCAGACTCAGGGAGGTCATCCACTTGTCCCAGCTCCTGTAGAAGAGATTTGAAGAGTTCTTTGACTATCATTATCATTGTTGTTATTATTATTAATGTTTAAAGCCCAATTGACTTAGCAGAGCCATATCAGGGCTATAACCATCTGAAAACGCTTAATACCTCGCTTACCCTGAAAAAAAATGTGGAAAAGAAAATTAAGTACACATATCAATGCATTTATGCCCATAATCTAAGGGAAAAAACCTTGGTGTTGACCATTCTGATCACTTTATCATCAGTGGGGTTAAAAAAAAAACACATAAGAAACCCGAAATATAAAGTATAAGTATAACTAAGTACACTGGAATATACTGTAGTTTTTGGCCTACAGGGTGCAATGTTTTTCCCTCAACTTTGATTCCTGTGTCTTATGGACTGCTTGTGCCTTTTCCATGGATGAATTGTGTTTTCTGACTTCTCAGGATTTTCCACTGATGAGGACTGTCTTTCACTGTGAAAAACTGTGACTTGTGTTGCATTTTGAAAGTATGTTACCTTCATGCTTTTAATGCTTTCTTCACCTTTTCTATGTAAAACTTTGTTAATTCGAATTAATGTTGGTACTTTTGACTGCAAGAGAATTTTCAGTTTTTGATACATTTGATTTCTCACTTTTGCTTACAACCATTTTTCGAGGTGCATGTTATCGACCCTATATGTTTTTTTCCATGACTGAATTACAATTTCTTTAAAAAAAACCTGGAGCTGCAATGCCTTGCAGGCAAAAAGTTACGGAATATAAAGCTGGTCTAAATTACCTAAAATTGCTTCTGCACATCATATTTTCTTAGAGCCAAATCTGCAGTTAATACATGTAACCTATTATCAATCCTAATAGAAAGTGTGTAAGGCTTGCTAGAAAACATACAAGTAAATGGACTAGCAAAGTAGAAAAATGATAGGAAGAGATAACAGAAAGCAAAGAAGTAAGGAAGAAATTAAGAGAGCGCCATCAATGAGGAAATTCCATGCACAGAATTTCCAGAATGTAGGTATACTGTTTATACTGCAAGAACCCTTGCCATCCCTATGGAAGTGAGATTTCTTTTATCTTAATGTTTGCATGGTCGGTTCTACAAGTCTGTGACAGTGCTAACCTGTGAACTGTAAAGGTAATTAATTCCTCTTCAATGGCAGAGGCATGCTAACAGATTTCAATTTGTTTCAATGAAATCAGTGGAGTTGTGGTTTAGTGGTTTAAACACCCACCTGGGAAGTCAGAGCTCCTGGATTTGATTTCATGATAAAACCGAAACGGTTATCTCCCTTCCACCACACCCTAAGTAGTGATTTGGGTACTTAGTTTCCCTTTTTGTGAGTTTGTTCGTTGTTTGTTTGTTAGAATTAATACATCTCTCTTCCCCTATATTTTCACAACACAGCATTTCTTCACTGACAGAAGTATTCCAAAACCAACAAAACAGTTAAAAATTCAATGCATTGACCAAAGTTACATATGTCTCTTGCAAAGACTTAATTGCAAAGTGCTGGCCTAGATGTTAACATGTCTGCCTAGAGTGGAGGAGGTTCTAAGTCCCAGAAGGTCCTAAGTTCAAGTCCCAGCCAGACAGGAACTTTCCCCCACCTTCTAGACCTTAGTCATGGTTTAGGGGATGGACTTTGGATGAGATAAGTAATCTAGGATATGTATGCAGCATGCACTTTGTGCACATAAAACTCCTACAGCAACAAAAGAGATATCCCAAACAAAATTTAGAAGAATATACTACTTTTGTGGCTAAACAAAACCAAACATTTACGGAAGGGGGGAGGGTGAGGGGAGAGGGAGGGTGGCAATATGTAAGAGCAATGTGGTTTTGCTGGGGACAGCAACCGACATTTCCAGCAGGAAAACCTTCACTGTCACATACACATTACAAAATCTAATGACACCTGTGATGTGGTGCCTATTATGCTGATTGCCAAAAAGATTCTCTCTTTCACAGATACCTTGGCCAGGTGGACAATCTCTGCATCGTCCTCACTTGCGGGTTGCAAAGGTCGGTTTTCTTCATCAATCTTACCACCTGAAACATCATTATTCAGCGCTTTCTGTCAGACAACTTTGTTCCTGATAGATATGTTATCATGAAATGAATAAAGGTAATTTGTTGGTATGCGTGTGTGTGTGGTGTGGTGCGTGCTTGTGTGTTGTTGTGTGTGTGTGTGTGTGTGTGTGTGTGTGTGTGTGTGTGTGTGTGTGTGTGTGTGTGTGTGTATGTGTATGTGTGTGGTTGAGTGAGTATGTGTATATGTGTATGAGAGAGAGGCAGAAAGAGAGAAAGGGAGAGACAGACAGAGGGGCAGAAACAGATGAGAAGACAGAGACAGTTGCAGAGACAGAGAGACAGAGAATGTGTGTGTGTGTGTGTGTGTGTGTGTGTGTGTGTGTGTGTATGTGTGTGTGTGTGTGTGTGTGTGCGTGTGCGTGTGCGTGCATGTGTGTGTGTGTGTGTGTGAAAATGTGTGTGTGATCTCAGAGATGAAGGCAGCAGTTTGGGAAACATAAAATCTATGAATATATAGAACAGAAATGTGAAGATAGTAAAAAGAATGAATAAATAGAAAAGATCAATGTGATAAATAATTATGCAGTTACAAAGTAAGACAGCTTTTGAATGCACAGTCTTCAGTATTTTATCCAATTGCATTTGACACACAGAGAGGAAGAGAGAGAGAGAGACAAAAGGAGAGAGTGGAAGTGATGGAGCGGGGGATGTGAATCACAACCAGCAGTTGCCAAAGATCTAAAGGAAAAGGATTTCATGTTTTCTCTCTCTCTGTCTCTCTCTCTCTCTCTTTCACACACACACACACACACACACACACATACACATATGCGCGCGCGACGCACACACACACACACACACACACACACACACACACACACACACACACACACACACACACACACACACACACACACACACACACAATCTAAGAACAGGTCTGATTCAAATAAAAACATTCAATCACACATTCAATCACACATAGGCAATATCCACACTCCTTGAGATTGCAACCGTAACCCTCCGCCCCCCCCCTGTCTCGACCCCCCCCCCCCCCCCCCCCCCCCCCCCCCCCCCCCCCCCCCCCCCCTAGCATTCTTCCTACCTAGGTGAAAAATATACAATCACATTTTGATAAGCAACACACAGATAAAGCATCCTGCTGGGAATCACAGGGGGTGGGGAGGAGTCAGGGAGACTTCAGAAAACATGCACAAATTTGAAATCTTTTCAAAAACCAATCAACAAAATATTAACAATTTTTCTAAAATCAATAAGCAAAACTGTAAAATCATATCTAAAAGAAAGAAAGAAACTCTTGAAATCTTTTCTAAAACTAAGGAAATAAATCTGAAAATATTGTCTAAAATAAGTAAACATTTAGAACAGATATCTAGACAGCAATAAACTTAACTTCTTGATTAACCCTTTGACTCCCGCACCCTGTTCACTGGCATCCTGAATTGTCAACCATGCTAGCAAAGCAAAAACATAACTCTTTGATTCCATCACCCTATCTACCAGCTTCCTGCAGGAAGGTGGTGGATAGGATGAGGGAATCAAAGGCTGCCTGGTGGATAGGTTGAGGGAATCAAAGGCTGCCTGGTGGATAGGTTGAGGGAATCAAAGGCTGCCTGGTGGATAGGGTGCATGAGTCAAAAGGTTAACTGTGTGTGTGCATCATCAGGTTTGGATTAAAACAGCTGAAAAATTCCTTTTGAAAGTTTGTATCAACCCTTATTCATTCAGTAGTTTGACAAGTTGTATTAGAAGATTTGTGTTATCTACATTCAATATATTTGGATGTTTTCAGCATCCAAATATATACTGAGTGACATTCATGCACATGCGTGCACACATCTGCATGCAATGACTCTCACAGAGAATGTCTGGGAAAGAGCAAAATTCTCAGTAAAGCTCTTGATGATTTCTTTGTTCAAGAATTAAGACAGTTCAGCTGATTATGTCAAAAGCTTTCATCTGTGTCAGAGTTCGGAGTTTGTTCTAGAGGGATTCATCATATTCAGCAGTTTCACATGTGATCCACATCTGACAGTAATCATCTGGAAGACTCCTTAAGCCTGCACAAAACCCTACATGCTGGCAAGGTCTTGAAATGGGGAAAGGGGGACGGAGAGCAGAACTTACGAAACACAGCTACGATTAAAGCATTGAGAAAGGTGGTGAACAGGCCATTTTTATGTTGCAAGCTGGAATTGAACTTGAGACATCATGTTCTAAATATATGACTCTATCAACAGAACCAGCAAAAGTGTCAACTTGTACGTGTGATAATGAACATTATGCACATTTGCGTGTGCATATATATATATATATAAAGTCAGTTGTAAATTTTCATCCATCAAAGTAAAAATAAGTTAACTTTAAAATCATTTAGCTAGGTGTAGAGCAACTGTAAAGCAAAACCACTAAGACAGCAGTCTAAAAAAAACAAAAAACAACCCCCCCCCAAAAAAAAAAAACAAAAAACAACAACAACAAACAAACAGATAACTAATCGATCTTCTATTAGCACCAAAGAAGGCTTGACACAAATAAGCAAATTTAAAAATCTACAGGAACTACTCATTCACTAGATTTTGGTAAAGCACTGCTACCAGAGCATGCAAGTGCACAGGCAAAGAAACAAAATAACCAGGAAGTTGTCCAAAAGTAGGTCCTTCATTTATATGTAAGCTATATGCAGCATCCTCAAACTGTGCAATGAAAAGAAATTGTTAAGCAGGCATACCCCAATTACAAGCACCATGCACCAATCAGAAAGTAATGTCACACTTCAGAACATTATGCCATTCTCCAGGATATAAGAATAAAAACTGAAGCAACATCAGCAGGCTTGGTCAACTGCAATGTTCATCAAATGCTAAAAACAGAAAATTAAATTTCAGCAGCATTCATGTAATCTCCAGCTAAGATCCAGATGACTTAAACAACAACAACAACAACAACAACAACAACAACAACAACAAAGCTCAACCTAATCCCACCTGACTTTGATTGGGTATTGTAGACTCTGCATCATACAACTGAATATTGCATGTTTCTTGTGTCATGCACTTGTGTAGAGTCTACCAATGCAGATTACAAGTTGTTATAGTAAACCAGTTCTCTCTCAGTTCATTTCTCCCCTACCCAAAAATCACAGAGCACTCTCAGTAATTTAGCATGAAACAAGTCTTAATTGTTCATGAATAAATTTCAAATACATAAAACTCACCATTTGAAACTAGTGTACGTGTATTACCTATCCAGGGCTCCAATTTATTTGACCCAAAAGCACAGAAGACCATTAAAAACCTATACAAATATAAACATCTCTTCCTCACGTTTTCACTCCTCCTTCCCTGTTCACACTCTGGAACATCGTTTAAGCATTTGGGAGAAAACAACAAGTTAGAAAATATCCACTTACTGTACACTGATTACATTCAAAATGAACCTGGAGTGAGGTTTCCCAGTGTGCCGTACAAACATAGCAACATGTTAATCTGTAATTAGTGGTGACACTAAGTGACACCCATATCTTTCCAAATGCGGACATCAGTTAAATCAGTGCCTCAGAGTTGGTTTTCCTTTTTGGTTGAGAAAAGGACTATAAAAGGACCAAATGACAAAAAAAAGGACCACCTAGTAAATAAAGACTTGAAAAGTATTTTCATTATGTATATGAAAAAGAACCACTTGTTAAGTAAAAACACTAAAAGACTTTTTCATCAACAATTTTCAAAGTTTCTAAATAATCTTATTATGAACCCTGGCGTATACCTTATCTGTTCGAAGCAAAAAATTATGTTCTCCACTCACTGAGTTTTGAACATCAATCTTTGTGGCAAAAATCAAAGTCAAGTGGCATAAAGTTGATCATGCTGCACATGTCACAAATATACTTAAGCATACAGTTCTGGAAAAGATATTTCTTAAGCCAGAAAAGAGACAGACAAATTCCTGAAAGGAAAAGTTAATTTTGCTAAAATGCGTGTGCATGAAGACAAGAATCACTTACCTTCTGCTGGTTTAACTGGAGCAGTTTGCATGTCGTCTGTAAAACAAAGTTGTGTGTTTGCACAGAGAGCTACTTAAAATCTGTAGCTCCCACCTTGCATGTGTAGGGAACTGTTTGATCATTGTTCACTTTTACTTCACCCTGTTCTGCCAGCAGTGGAATTCAGGTGGTCAAAAATGAGACTTAATTCATCAAACGGTTTCACCAACCTTGCATAGCACCATCAAAAACTGCGAAAACTTGTGTGATAACAATAATTTCCATAAGCCTTGCCAAAACTGTATTCTATCGACATGAGCACACTCATCAGCTTTATGTGACTAAAATCTGTTGTTCTGATAATTAAACTGACTATCTTTCCAGGTTGCTGATGAAAAGGGTACAAAATCAACAGCAGGCACTCACACGGTGTGCAAATCACACTGCTGATGTGATGGAGAAAGACTACAAGTATGGCAATCACAGGACTGAAAGCAGACAATTTCATGTGTAGCAACAAGAGTGCAACTGTAGAAATCAAAACTGACTTTCCACCTGCTGCAATAGGCCCAATAGGTTGTGCAGATACTGTTGCTGCTTTAATCATAAGCATTCAGATTCTTAACAGATTTCTTCATAAGTCTGAATGTGAATTGTTTGTTCTTTTACCCTAATTACCAACACACTAATACACACAGAGAATGGCAGTTTAACTGAGGAATAAATGTCTTTCAGTCTGAATGTGAATGTGGTGCGTTCTTTTAGCTTTATTACTATCACACTAATAATTGTCTGAATGTGAATGTGTTGTGATCTTTTAGCCTAAGTACTATCACACTAATACACACACAGAAACGACATGCATGCACTGCTACATGAAGAAAAATCACAGAAATACACTCAGGCATCCAGCAACTGCATTGTATAAATCAATTTTGCAAATGTAAACAGCAGTCATATTGTTGTCAGTATTTCAATGATACTGAAACATACTAATGACCCACAATCTTCAAATAACAGTATTTTCCAAATGCTCTGAAAAATGTTAAGAAACACCAACAACACAAATAATATGCCATGCTTGGGGTAATATTAACAACACACAACTTTGTGTCACAGACAGAAAAGTTCAGCCTGGATGTTGAAGGTCAGCGCATTTTTTAATTCCAGTCAGTCAGTTTCAGATTGTTTAAAGGTTATCCAGCGATTATCCTCCACACTCTGAGACCAAAGAACTCTAAAAACTAAGAACCAGACTAGCTCTGTTGTAAAATGTTAATATAGAATGCAATGATAACAATCAATTCAATGACAACAATCAGTTTTTTTTATCTTTTATAAAATTATAGTTGGGAGATTCCAGTCTATAACAACAGAAAAACAACTCATGACTTCTAAACTGTGTACTGAGAAAAAGAAAAGAAAAGAATTTTAAGTTTTCAATTTTGCTTGCGAATGAAACAGACAGGAAAACTACTGTGTCTACCCACTTTCCTTTTGAAA
>CM060305.1:43381319-43386319 GCA_030674185.1 Monoplex corrugatus | reverse complement strand
GGTACGTGAGGGAACATAGATCTCAAGTAGGCTTGACAATAATCGGGGGCTGCGTTATTGAGGCTTTTGTAGCACATGGTGTCTAGTTTGTACTGTATGCGCTTTGATACAGGGAGCCAGTGAAGTTGTGCCAGGAGAGGAGATATGTGGTCAGCTTTTTTCTTTTTGAGTACAAGGCGTACAGCATTGTTTTGAATGCGCTGTAGGATGTGAATGGTGGAGGCAGGAAGACCAGACAGGAGTGAATTGCAATAGTCAATGCGAGACATTATGAAGGAGAGAACGAGTTTTGCAGTTGTTTTGACAGAGAGATACTTCCTGATCAGCCTTATACGATGGAGATGATAGTAGCAAGATCTGGCAGTTTGAGAAACAAAGTTGTTCATGGAGAGGGTAGAGTCAATGCAGACACCAAGGTTTTTAGCTGAATCAGAAATTGGGACTGATGTGTTACATAATGGGAGAGAAAGAGGAGGCAGCTGAGAAAGTTTCTGACGGGTGCCAATGATGATAGCTTCTGTCTTGTCGTCATTAAGCTGAAGTTTGTTGAACGTCATCCAGTTCTTAATGTCCGAGTAACACTCAGTGGTGCGAGTCAACAGGCGCTGTATATTATCAGGTGAGTCACTGTCTTCAAGTTGGGTGTCATCAGCATAGAAGTGGTGTTTTATAGAGTGGGAGTTGATGATGGTGGACAGGGGGGAGGTGTAAAGAGTGAAAAGAACAGGGCCAAGGACAGATCCTTGTGGAACACCACAGGTCAGGTATGCAGGTTGAGAGTAAGTGCCATTGATGAGAACAGTTTGTTTTCTGTTTGATAAATACGAAGTGAAAAAGGAGAGAGCAATGTCAGAGATGCCAAAAGTATGATGAAGTCTAGAAAGGAGAATACCATGGTCAATGGTATCGAAGGCTGCAGACAGATCAAGGAGTGTGAGGAGAGAGACTTTGCCAGTATCAGTTGCAAGGAGGAGATTGTTGAGAATGTGTAGTAGGGCAGTTTCAGTGCTATGGCACTGGCGGTAGGCTGACTGGAAAGGATTGAGGAGATTGTTGGCAGACAGGTGAGAGTTCAGCTGGTTGAGGACGACTTTTTCAAGGAGTTTTGACAAGAAAGAGAGATTAGAGATAGGCCGGTAATTTTTCAGTTCATTTGGGTCTAAATTGTGTTTCTTGAGGAGAGGGTGAACAATAGCAGATTTGAAAGAATCTGGGACAGTTCCAGTTTGAAGAGAAGTGTTGATGATGTCAGTGATGAATGGGAGGAGAGTAGGGAGACAGTCGGAGTAGAGAGAACCTGGAAGAGGATCCAGTTCGCAGGTTTTGAACGACATGGATCTGATTGTGTTGAAAATTTCTTCTTGTGAGACTGGGGTAAAAGTAGTAAGAGGTGTGCCAGAGAAGGAAGGGTCAGGTAGGCATGGTTGACAGGGTGTCCTGTCAAGCCTGTCACGAAGAGTTTGTATTTTGGTGGTGAAATACTTGGAGAATACAGATGGGAGTTCTTCATTTGTATGTTTTGTTGGGAGAGGTAAATCTTTTCGTGTGCCAAGGAGATGATTTATGGTTGTAAAGAGTTCTTTTGAAGAAGAGGCATTCAGGATTTTGGTTTGGAAATAGTTGTTTTTGCTGATGCAATGAGGGTGGATACTTTTGTTTTAGAGGCTTGGAAAAGTTGCCTGTGTACAGTGAGTTTGGATTTGCGCCAACGGCGCTCTGCTCTGCGGCGGGTACGTTTTGCACAGGCAATCTCATGAGTGAGCCAGGGGGTAGGGGGGCGGTCAGGTAAAAGACGGGTTGTGGCTGGAGCATGAGTGTCCAGAAGATGGTGGAGAGTAGTATAGAATTCATCGGCAAGGTTATGTGACTTTTCAGAAAGGAGACGGGAGGCATCAGATGAAAATGTGGAGAGGTCGATAGATTTGAGATTGCGTCGAGTCACTGTGCGCATGGTACGGGAAGGAGGAGAAATGTCGAGAGAACAGAGAATTGCAGAGTGGTCAGATGGAAGGGCTGAAGTTAGACGAGTAGAAAGAACTAAGCAGTTATCAGTAGCGGAATTGTGGTGATCACGAGAAATGATCCAGTCAAGAATGTGACCTTTTTTGATGGGTTGGTTCAGAAATGTGTTGAGTCATATTGTGATTGGACAGAGAGTTGATGATATGTCTTGTGTCATAACGGTGAGTGTTGTCATAGTGGACATTGATGTCACCTAGAATGATGAGATTTCCAGGTAAGAGGCAGTAGTGGTCAAGCAATTGGTCAAAGTCAGAGAGAAACGTGGATGTGGTGAGTTTGTTGGCAGAGCTAGGTGGGGGTCGATAGACACAGGAGAAGGTGATGGTGTGAGGGGTGGATTGGAAGGATACTTCAACGTGCTCGAAAGAAGGATGGGAGAAAGGCAGAGACTGCGAGAAAGGCGGGAATGGAGTGAGTCGTTGTAGAGGATGGCGATACCGCCACCTCGGGATGAGCGATGGAAAGAAGCACTCGGAGTGAGGCTAGCATGTATAGGTTCGTGACCAAGGGGGTTAAGCCATGTCTCTGTGATAAAAGCATACATATTGACACCATATCAATGTTCCTGCTATAAGTAGTGTCAGTTGTCAATGTTTTTTTGCCATTTGCATTGTACGAGACACTGTTCATTAAAAAAATTTCAAAACATATTGTTCACATTTGTGCACTGCATGTTTGGTGCTTGTGTTTTATTCCCTATATGGAATTTATTCCCAACACCAAAATGCCATCTTAAGAAATTGAAGCTAAAATTGAAAACTGGAAAAAAAAGAAAAGATTTGAGTGAACACACTAAAACTTAATGCAGGAAAAAATCCAACCACACTTACCAGAGAATGCTGTGACAGCAAACACGTTGACACTGGCAACGCGCCGAGTCTGGCCAGTAGGGATGGCCATAATGCAAATGGCGGAAATCACCAGCAAGTTGAATGCCGCAGAACCCACAATGGTTCCTGGCCCCAGTTCACCTGCCTTAAAATTCTTGCCAACGATCTCGATCACCGACAAGAGAATCTCAGGTGCTGATGTACCCATGGCAAGCAGGGACAAGTTAGCCACTGTGTCATTCCACACCTGTCAGAAAGGGGAAAGGAAAAGTGGACTATCATATTCTTTTAAACACAAATTTTGGGAGTCTGTACTTCATCCTCTCTTTTTGCCTTCCACTTGAGGTAAAAGTTCCAGGAAGCCTCACTCTCTCCTGTATCTATTTAAAAATAACAATCCAAGGAAAAAAAGAGAACTAAGAAAAGCAGAAAAAGTAACAAGTAAATATTGCTCTGCTGATATAGAACGATACACCTGCTCTTGTTTATTTGTATCGTTATAACAACAACAAGTTTTGCACCCATATGAGAAAATCCCCCCTCCCTCCTGCACCCCCCCCCCAAAAAAAAAAGAAAGGTCCAAAGACCTCTAAAAACAAATTAACAAATAGACAAAAACAAACATCCATTTATCAACACACTTACATACACATACAAATATACACACCCCATCTTGCAAAAACACAAACATACATTCAAATACGCCCCTATGCATGCCTTTCTTTAAAACCTATAAGAAGAAACCCCAAATAAGTAAATTTTATAAATAAATAAATGAATAAATGATGAAGTTCATTATCTTGGGGCACTATACAGAGGGTGGCCCAGAACAGACGTTAGTGGAAGACCTTCATTGATGACCTGCATGGCTATGGCAATGTGGGCAGTAAGTAATTAAGTAAACGATCCTATTATACCTTGATCTCTAGCTCTCTGTAGCCCTCAGGTACAGAATTGTCAGGCATGCGGACGATGCGGGTCTTGCTGGTGATGCGCTCGATGGAACACATGAAGATATCGGCTACAATGGCCACAGCCAGGAAGCACCACAGCAAACCCAGCAGGTACAGAAAACATCGGGCCCCATCAGACCAGGTGGCCTCACTGATGGCTGGCAGTAATAACCCATCACTACAGGTGTAGTTGAAGGGATCGAACACGGCAACGCTGTTGTTGCTCATGGTGGATTAGGTGACAGGTCAGGGATGGTGGGCGGCTTGTCTGTTTTCCTGACCACCATTTGGTGGCGTCTGGTTTCTAGGCTACTCTGGTGGCTTGGTTTCTATTGAACAGAAAAGAACAAACACCAGTTAAAGATATCCTCGTGAAAACGTAAGGCATGTAATATTTATTTATTTATCCATTTATTTATTCATATATTTATTTATTTTTGCTAAATCAACCAAGCAGCTAGAAAACCAACCCCTCACAAACAAGCAAAGAAAAACGTAATAACTATCACATTACGATTAAACATTGATAATACATTCTGGTTCAATACAACAATTTTCAGTGAGAAATGTTGTTAATCACATAATATGGTATGCATAGTATGTATAACATTACTCGGTGAAAAACAAAGAAACACACTTACGCCAAAAAAATCCAACCTAATTTATCAACCCACTTATTTTAAAAGCAGCTCGGATGCATTATATGCACGTTGTTTTGCCCACACTGTGCAGGTAGTATGTTGCTGCATAGTCTGCATACTGTTTGCAGAGAGCGTATATGGTGGGTTCTTCACGTTTCCATAAACCAGCCACTGGCATGACTTACAGGATGTTTAACTCTGACTTCAGCACCTTACCTAACAACTGCAAAAGTGGTGGATAGAGTGAGGGAGTCAAAGAGTCAAGTTTTTGCTTCGCAGGCATGGTTGACAATGCAGGATGCTGGCAAACAGGGTGCGGGAGTCAAAGGGTTAAAGTGCGTCTTTTCTATTTTGCATGCGTACACACGCGAACGAACGGGACTTTGGCACCGGCAGAACTGAACACATGTTGATCCAGCAGACTGGAAAGAACTCCACCCATTACAGAAAATTCTGCACCATTTACCCAAGTGGAAAAGATTTCTAGGCGGATTGAACTCAGGAACTTCCGCCGGAGGTCTGACATTAATCTACTTGACTACCAGATGCATACT
>CM060305.1:43366319-43371319 GCA_030674185.1 Monoplex corrugatus | reverse complement strand
CAAAATGAACAAAGGCAAATGAGAAATAAAGAAGAAGCAAGACAGAATCAAACACGTCATAGAGTCATCAACAAATCATCGCATATAATACAGAAATAAATACTGGTTGGCTGTTTGAACTGTTAAAATATCAATAATGTTAAAGAGAAAAAAAAAAAAAAAAAAAAAAAAAAAAAGAACACGAATTATCATTGTGCATAACCACACACACACACACACACACACACACACACACACACACACACACACACACACACACACACACACACACACACACACACACACACACAATCACACACACACACACATTGACTAGATTAGATGTCATAGGTTGAAAGGCAGCTGACGTTATTGTTGCTAACTGAGGTAATCTACGACACTGACGTAAGGTATTTAAATAAAGTAACTTTGAAGGAAGAGAGTGATTGAGTGTTTGTGATATTTGGGGGGAGGGTGTTCCATAGTTGTGCACCAGAAAACGATAAACTATTTTTATATATGTCAATTCTTGGACGGATAATTTTGAATTGATTTTGTCTTGAGTTTGAGTATGATCGCACATTCTGATTAAACAAATTGAGAAGATATTGCGGAACATTCCTTTTTGATACTTTAAACATTGTGATACCTTTATTGAACATTAAGTGTGATTTTAGAGGGAGGATTCCTAACTGTTTAAGTTTTTCATCTGTTGTTAAAGTGGGATCTGGCATGATAAGTTTTGCTGCCCTCCTATGTAAGGTGTTCAATTTTTTTAGATGAACTTCACATGAGCTATCCCACAGTGTAGAGGCATAATCTATGTGCGATTTAATATGAGCATTATAAAATAATTGGCGTGTGTTTGTATCTGTTAGATATCTTAATTTGGACAGAATAAATAAGTTCTTGGAGATAATCCTGCATAAATAATCAATGTGGTTTTGCCAGGTAAGATTATGATCAATGAGAACTCCCAGTAGACGGTGTTCAGGTATTTGTGCAATAGAATTACCTCTCAAAGACAGATTGAGTGACAGAGGGCCAAGCTGCCGTTTTTGGCGTGTGCATATAACCATACATTCAGTTTTCGTAGGGTTCAAAGCCATGGCGTTTTTAGCACACCAATCAGAAATTTCACTTAGGCTCTTTTGTAAACGTGTGTTTACAGTCGCTATGCTTGTGTCTTGTGTATGGATTGTTCCGTCGTCAGCGAACATATCACAGTGAACTGTGGGATCAGATATATGAAGTGGTAAGTCATTTATGAATACAGAAAACAGAATGGGTCCTAAGATTGATCCTTGGGGAACGCCACATTTCACATGACCCTCGGATGAATATGATCCATTAAGATGTACTTTTTGTTTGCGTTCATGAAAGTAGGAATTGAAAAATGAAACTGTTGAGTCGTTGGCAAGGTACGTTCGTAATTTAGCTAGTAAGATATCATGATCAACGAGATCAAAAGCCTTTTTAAAGTCTAGAAATACTGCTCCAGTTAATTTGCAGTCATTCATGGCTAATAACCAGGTGTCAGCAAGCCGTGTTAGGGCTGTATGACAAGAGTGGTTCTGACGGAAACCAGATTGCAGTGGGTGAAGAATACTTTTGGTTTCCAGGTAGTCTGAAAGATGTTTATGGATATGTTTTTCTAAAGGCTTTGACAGGACAGAGAGAAGAGAAATTGGCCTGTAATTATTTATTTGTGAAAGATCTTTTGTTTTTGGTAAGGGTACAACTTTGGCCTGTTTTAGAGCTCTGGGGAATACATTGTTTTTTATGCTGATGTTGTAAATATATGTAAGGTGTTCCGTGATGTAGGGCAGAGACAGTTTTAGTATTTTGGGACTGATTTCATCTGGTCCTGATGATTTTTTATTATTCATTTTATTTATATACATTCCAGTTTCATGGACTGCTATACTGGGAATACTAAATGAACTTGTATTATTGGTCCTCTCTTTGCAAAAGTTAATAAGATTTTCAGAGGGGACATATTGATCACAGTTAGAAATAGGACGGGTTAGTAGTTCTGATACTGACAGAAAATGATCATTGAATTTGTTTGCTGTGAAACTGAGAGGCGTGCCTGGGAGCTTTTTCCCACTTCCCTTAATAACTAAGTTCATTGCTCTCCATAGTGATGATACATCTTTACTGTTTTTTACCAGTCGATCAAAGAGAGACTTCTTGGGTTGACGGACCATTGATTTTACCTTATTACGCATCGTTTTGTATTCAATGAAGCGTTTTTCTTTCTTGAGTTTATCTCGTAATGACATCGCATTGATAATGTCTGTTGACAGCCATGGGGGCATTGTTGGATGCTTTACTCTTTTCCGTCGTAGTGGGGCATGTTTATTTAGGACAGTCGTGAACAAGTTGTACCAAATGTCTAGGGCTTCGTTAGGATTACTAGTACTAAACACACTACTGAACTCTACTCTACCAAGATCAGAGAGGAATACATCCTCATCAAAGTGTTTGAATGATCTATATGTTATACATGTATGATTATTCTTTTTTATTTTTTGAACTTTGGCTGACCAGGTGCAGTTTACAGGTTGATGATCACTTATGCTTAAATCATCTACAGCTGCATTAATTATTGCCTCTGGTTTGTTTGTATAGATATGATCTAAGAGTGTTTATGATGTTGCTGTGATTCTTGTTGGATCTTTGATTAATTGTTTTAGGCCAACCAGGGTGGTCGTTGACTGCCATGCGGGTTGTGGAGTGAGTAGGTCAAAATTAAAGTCACCTAACATTAGAATGTCTGTATGTCGTTGACACAATTTGTCCATCATCTTTAGAAAGTGGTCATGCCATTCGTATGTGCTCCTGGGATTTCTATATAAAATACCGATAAGTAAAGGTGGAGTTGTTGCAGAAGGCTTTAGCTCCACCCAGATACATTCAACTTCTTTGGTTTCTAAGTCATAACGTCTGTTGGTTATTTGTTGAATATCTCGGTGGATGTAAAGCGTAAGAGAGAGAGAGAGAGAGAGAGAGAGAGAGAGAGAGAGAGAGAGAGAGAGAGAGAGAGAGAGAGAAAAGAGAGAAGAGAGAGAGCCTGTAAAGATGAAGAGAGAGAGAGAGAAGAGAGAGAGAGAGAGAGAGAGAGAGAGAGAGAGGAGAAGAGAGAGAGAAGAGAGGAGAGAGAGAGAGAGAGAGAGAGAGAGCCTGCAATTTTGCTATTTTTTGAAATGTATTATTTCGTCTTATTTCATTCATCATTCATTTTTTTGCACTCAAATCAACCAGTTTTCTCAAAAGAATCCGAATTAAAGAGTAAGCCTTTTCAAAGAAACCAACATTTGATCAGTCTGAATGAGTGTCTAGAAAGAGAAAGTCTCTAGAATGAGACTGAACTGCGCTGCCAACGAAGGTAATGATACAGAACCAGCGATGGCACCCTCTCTCTCTCTCTCTCTCGCACTCTCTCTTTTTCTGTCTGCCTGTCTGTCTGTCAGTCTGTCTATCTGTCTCTGTCTCTCTCTGTCTATCTCTGTCTCTCTCCCCCCTCTCTCTCTCTTTCTCACTGTCATTCCCCCTCCCACCACCTCTCACTGACCCATACTCATTCCATGAAGAAATCATAAATACACACACACACATACACTCACATTTATCATCATATATATATATATATATATATATATATATATATATATATATATATATATATATATATATATATATATATATCTATATCTATATCTATATATATATATATATATTACACACACACACACACACACACACACACACACACACACACACACACACACACACACACACACACACACATATATATATATATATAATATATGTATTACACACATACACACGTACATAACATATATATATACACACGTACATAACATATATATATATATCTTACTCTCAACCTGCATACCTGACCTGTGGTGTTCCACAAGGATCTGTCCTTGGCCCTGTTCTTTTCACTCTTTACACCTCCCCCCTGTCCACCATCATCAACTCCCATTCTATAAAACACCACTTCTATGCTGATGACACCCAACTTCAAGACAGTGACTCACCTGATAATATACAGCGCCTGTTGACTCGCACCACTGAGTGTTACTCGGACATTAAGAACTGGATGACACACAATAGACTTCAGCTTAATGACGACAAAACAGAAGCTATCCTCATTGGCACCCGTCAGAAACTTTCTCAGCTGCCTCCTCTTTCTCTCCCATTATGTAACACATCAGTCCCAATTTCTGATTCAGCTAAAAACCTTGGTGTCTGCATTGACTCTACCCTCTCCATGAACAACTTTGTTTCTCAAACTGCCAGATCTTGCTACTATCATCTCCATCGTATAAGGCTGATCAGGAAGTATCTCTCTGTCGAAACAACTGCAAAACTCGTTCTCTCCTTCATAATGTCTCGCATTGACTATTGCAATTCACTCCTGTCTGGTCTTCCTGCCTCCACCATTCACATCCTACAGCGCATTCAAAACAATGCTGTACGCCTTGTACTCAAAAAGAAAAAAGCTGACCACATATCTCCTCTCCTGGCACAACTTCACTGGCTCCCTGTATCAAAGCGCATACAGTACAAACTAGACACCATGTGCTACAAAAGTCTCAATAACGCAGCCCCCGATTACCTGTCAAGCCTACTTGAGATCTATCTTCCCTCACGTACCCTCCGCTCTGCCTCCGATCCTCTGACTTTTCGCTTTCCACGCACTAAGCTCAATACCTATGGTCCACGAGCCTTCTCTGTTTCTGGTCCACTCTCCTGGAACAAACTTCCTCTCTCAGTCCGTCAGCAACCTACTTTTGTCTCCTTCAAGTCCGCTCTCAAAACTCACCTTTTCTCCTCCGCATAAAATCCTAACCCCCCTCTGCAGCCTGTCTCCGCTCGGAGGGGAATCACATGGTTATAATATATAATTGTATATGCTATGCTCTCTATAATTTTCCATTGCTTTTATTCTTGCTTTTATTGCTTTTATTCTTTCTCCCCATTTATAGCCG
>CM060305.1:43361319-43363819 GCA_030674185.1 Monoplex corrugatus | reverse complement strand
CATACAACAGGAAAAAAGAAAGAAAGAAAATTAAGACACATATCAATGCATTCGCGCACATAATCTAAGAAGATGCCACTGGTGTTGACCACTCCGTCCAACTTATCGCACAGGGGTATTAAAAAAAACACACCTGAATACAAATATAAGTATACCTAAGGACACCAAAACATATATAAAAACAGGCCTAATTTACCTAAAATTGCTTCCGCATATCTCGCCTCCCGTGAACCAAAACTGCACTTAATACATGTACCCAATCATCTATCCTAAGAAAAAATATGTAAGACTTTATCGAACACATACAGGTGAATGGACCATTAAGGCAGAAAATGATAGGCAGAAAAGACAGAAAGCAAAGGAACAAGGCAGAAACAAAGAGAGTGACAGAAAAGAGGAAATTTCTAGCACAGAATCTCCAAAAGGTGGGGGGGGGGGGGGGGGGGGGGGGGAGATACTATTCATACTGAAAGAGCCCACGGCATCCCCACGGGGGGGAGGGGGGGTCATCCTCACATGCACACACACATGCTCACACGTATCTACGTAAAACTATTCACACATTTACATACACACCGACACGCACACTGACACACATACAAACACACATGCGCATACCTCACCACTACCACCATACAAACGCACGTGCGCAAAGTAAAATGCAGGTGCTTTTGATCGAAATCATTACCATGCAAACATCTTTCCAATTTTGTTTTTGTCTTTATTTTGTTGTTGTTTTTGTTTCTTTCTCTGGTTTTGGTTTACAAGTTTTGCGTTTCAACATTTTCAATGACACGAAAATGCAAATATAACAAAAGCTGCTGAGAGGACAGCGACACATTAACTCAACCTGCACTCACAGTCTACTCAATTCTTTAAAACACGAATAACTGCATGGGTTGTGAATGTAAATTAACTAAAGTATCTGGAATATGAACGCTAGTTAACCGAAATATTTCAGTCCACAATGCTTACAGTAAGGTCTTTTGCATGGCTTGTGAACGCTGAATAAGCAGTTCTGAGGCTGTGAACGCTACCATGCAAAAATAACAACACTGAACAGTACAAACAGCAAAACCCAATTGTGGGAAACAGAACGAAAGCCGAAAAACCAACAAAGTACTGACTGTTAACACATTGTTCTTCCCATACAGTTAATTTTTAACCACTGTGTCAGTGTGTAGGCCTAAGGTCTGATCCCTCCCCCTGTGCTGTATTTAAAAGCAGGTCAGGTCATCAGCTTACCCTCTGTAAACAAGGACTCCATTGTTCAGTGGCCATGGATGATCGCTTATGCGTAAATAACAAACCCTGATGAGAGAGAGAGAGAGAGAGAGAGAGAGAGAGAGAGACAGACGAGGCCTTTCCACTTTCTCTGGGCGAGGCTGTTTTACCTTGACCACATCGGCACTGACCCTGATCGGCATTTGCAGGCTACATTCCAATGTCTACTCTACTACACGTTACACTTTAGTCTTTTTGGTGCCTTCTACTCCGTTGTTATTCTGCAATCTATCGGGCGACAGATATTCCAGCTCACCACTGGACTAGAATTCATTCCCATTTAGCCAAACTCGTAGGTCAGGCTACTTTAGTGCCACGTGCACGTCAACGTCTTCTTTTACTTTAGTGCCACGTGCACGTCAACGTTTTCTGTCTTCGTTTGCAGGCGAAAAATGGTTTGAGGAGGGATGTGTGTGTGTGTATGTGTTAATTCATATCGATCAAGTCGCATGTATGTCTGTACGCAAAACTACTGTATCAGAAAAGATTTCTTGGCTGTTTATGGGATGTTCTGAGATGTTATTTGAGACTGAAGTGTTGAATGCATTCTTGGATAAAATCATTTTTTTTCTCTGATGTTCAAACCTACGTGGGAAATGTTCAAACCTCTGCAGATCACTGGATGAAATGGTTGAAGTATGTTGAAAAACTGCGAGTAGCGAAATTACAAGTTCTAAGACTGGTTCAATTCTTAGCATCACTATTAATGCAAATGATGATGGATTCTACGTCGTCCCGACGGATGAGTAGGTATGTACTGGTCCTCCACGTATGGTGTGGATCTTGATATGGAATACAAGACCCATACATACATACATACATACATACATACATACATACATACATACATACAATCATACATACATACATACAATCATACATACATGCATACATGCATACATACATACATGCATGCATACAAACATACATGGATACATACATACACACACATACATACATACATACATACACACACGCATGCATACATAACATACATACATACATACACACACACGCATGTATGCATGCATACATACATACATAATACATACATACACATGTACACACACGCATGCATGTATACATATATACATACATACATTCATACATAGATACATGGATACATAGATACATACATACATACATACATACATACATACATACATACATACATACATACATACATACATACATACATACATACATACATACACAC
>CM060305.1:43336319-43348819 GCA_030674185.1 Monoplex corrugatus | reverse complement strand
TTTTATTCTCGAGGGTCAAATTTTTTTGCAAGAAGAAGAGAGAGAGAGAGAGAGAGAGAGAGAGGAGAGAGAGAGAGAGAGAGAGAGAGAGAGAGAGAGAGAGAGAGAGAGAGAGAGAGAGAAGAGAGGAGAGAGAGAGAGAGAGAGAATGTAATACATGTATAACAGTGATGACACTTCGTCAGTTGTTGAAAGTTCTTCGCACATAACAATAACCATTGTCTGTTTAACACATGCTGATAATCGATTATACAAGTATAGCGATACAAACTAAAGAGTGATAACACAGATGATAACAATGCATACAACCTTGTAAAATATCACAATAGATATATATAGTACGTATGTATATGACAGTGGTCAACAACCAGCCAACCAGACAAACGATCAACTGTTAAGACAGACACTTGTTCTTGTCTGTTAAACATTCCTGGCCAATGCTTGTGATTTTCTAGCGGGCTTAGTGACTGTATTGATAGAGCCGTGGACTAAGATCTGACGTTTCGAGTTCAATCCCAGCCTGGTAACACGAAGTGTGTGGCCACTTCGCTGTCCATCTTTATATTAACCCTTTGACTACCGCACTCTGTCCACCAACTGCAAAAACATAACCCTTTTGACTCCCTCACCCTATCCACCAGCTTCCTACAGGAAGATGGTGGTTAGGGTGAGAGAGTCAAAAGGGTTAAGTTTTTGCTTTGCTAGCACGGTTGACAATGCAGGATACTGGTGGACAGGATGCGGGAGTCAAAGGGTTAATGCTTTAGTTATTCTGGTTGTGTCAGCTTAGTGTTTCATACGTCTTTGTTGTCCTGCCATTTCCCCATTTCAAGACCTTGCCGGTGCTAAGGCTAATGCACAAGCTCGTAGTACCTGTCAGATTTGGGTGGAGCGCATATGGTACTGTCTGAGTGTGATGAATGCTTCTTGAACAAATTCCGAACTCGGATCTGTGTGGAACTAACCAACCAACTGGTCATCCAATATCTCCATGGCGAATATGTATCTCCTAAACGTTTGTGAGGGTGGGGAGAGGGGAGGATAATCATTATTCAGCATTGTATCATTTGCTTTTACCGCTGGAAACCAAAGGTCTTTTATTTATATAGGTCTACTAGTATACACACACACCAATACAAGCCAGCCTGGATTCCGAATGAGTAACCTACTTTCAGCATGTCATTCATTGTGTGTAGGTAGACCCTATCAGATAATATTGCTTTTGTTATTGCTGTACATCATATCATCATCATCTTCTTCTTCTTCACAACCACGACCATTACCACCACCACCACTACCATCATTATCATCATCATCATCATCATCATCATCATCATCATCATCATCATCATCATCATCATCATCATCATCATCATCATCATCATTCATTCATCTCTTTTCATCATCATCTTCTTCTTCTGTCATCAATGAACGCCTTTCTCTCTCTTCCCATTCCCCAGAACAAACAACCGCGATTAAGACATACACACATACGTATACACACACGCATATACACATACATGCAGACGCACACGCGCTCACACACACTCACACACTTACATTCTGAAAAAAAATCATTCATGATCTGTTCTGGTGATCCATTTTCACTTTTCAAATCACTGAAGCATGAAAACAAGATAAGCCCTGGAATGCAGTCAGCCAGACGGGTAGACAGGCAGATAATATAATAAAACACACACACACACACACACACACACACACACACACACACACACACACACACACACACACACACACACACACACACACACACACACACACACACACACGTCCGTCTTTAACCCTTTGACTACAGCACTCTGTTCACCAACTGCAAAAACTTAACCCTATTGACTCACCCACCTTATCCACCAGCTTCTTTGGTGAGAGAGTCAAAAGGGTTGTCTTTGCTTTGTTAGCATGGTTGACAATGCAGGATGCTGGCGGACAGGGTGCGGGAGTCAGAGAGTTAATGGTCCATCGTTGTAGTGGTGTCAGTGTAGTGTTTCATAGGTCTTGTGCTCCTGCCGTTTCCCAATTCCGAGACCTTGCTGCTGCTAAGGCTTAGCACAAGCTCGATGTACCTGTCAGATTTGGGTGGAGCGCATATGGTACTGTCTGAGTGTGATGAATGCTTCTTGAACAAATTCCGAACTCGGATCTGTGTGGAACTAACCAACAAACGTGGTCATCCAATATCTCCATGGCGAATATGTATCTCCTAAACGTTTGTGAGGGTGGGGAGATGGGAGGATAATCATTATTCAGCATTGTATCATTTGCTTTTACCGCTGGAAACCAAAGGTCTTTTATTTATATAGGTCTACTAGTATACACACACACCAATACAAGCCAGCCTGGATTCCGAATGAGTAACCTACTTTCAGCATGTTATTCATTGTGTGTAGGTAGACCCTATCAGATAATATTGCTTTTGTTATTGCTGTACATCATATCATCATCTTTATCATCATCATCTTCTTCTTCACAACCACGACCATTACCACCACCACACCACACTACCATAATCATTGTCATCATCATCATCATCATCATCATCAATCATCATATCTTATCATCATCATCATCATCATCATCATCTCATCATCAATCATCATCTGTCACAATGAACGCCAGCCTCTCTTCCCATTCACCAGAACAAACAACCGCGATTAAGACATACATATACACACACATGCAGACGCGTACACGCTCACACACACTCACACACATACATTCTGACAAAAACATCATTCATGATATGTTCTGGTTGATCCATTTTCACTTTTCAAATCACTGAAGCGTGAAAACAAGATAAGCCCAGGAATACAGACAGACAGACAGACGGGTAGACAGGCAGATAATATAATGTACATGCATACATACGCGTGCGCGCGTTCGTGCGCATACACACACACAGACACAGAGACACAGACACATCACACACACACACACACACACACACACACACACACACACACACACACACACACACACACACACACACAGACACAGAACACACACACACACACACACACACACACACAGAGACACAGAACACAACACACACACACACACACAACACACACACACAACACACACAAACAGACACACACACACACAACAAACACACACACACACACACACAATCACTCCATAGTATCATCATCATCATTAGGTGCCTTGCCGCATGGCGTTGGCGACCATGGACTTCCAACCATCTCTATCTCTCGTTGCCCCAGCATCTCCCCCACCCCCCTCATCCCCAGCCACTCTGTAAGTCCGTCCAGCATTCTCTCCCTGGGTCTACCTGGTGCTCTCTTTCCCTCCAGTTTTCCCGTTGTGACCAGGTGCTCCAAATCCCCCTTCCTCATAAAAAGGCCTATAAGTGTTGCTTGTCTTTTCCTAATCTTCCTTATGAGTGATCTATTTGTGTCTGCCTCCATCAAGACTGTCTCGTTTGTTTTCTTTGCTGTCCATGGAACTCTCAACATTCTTCTGAGAAACCACATCTCGGCTTCCTGGATCCTGCTCTGGCTTTGCTTGCTGACTGTCCACGTCTAGCATCCGTACAACAGTATTGGTTCGATATAACATTCAAGGACTCTCTTTCTGATGTTAATTGATAGGCATTTGTTGGTAAGAATGCTTGTCATCTTCTTGAATGCTGTTTTGGCTTGGCCGATTCTGCCAGCTATTTCCGATGTGCTTCTGCCGTCTGATGAAATGACCGTTCCCAGGTATTTGAACTTATTAACCTGTGTCAAGGTTGTGCCATTTGCTGCCATTTTGCATGAGGGGATTTCATGTTTTTTACTGATCACCATGACTTCAGTCTTCCTGCTGTTTAGTTCCAACCCCTTACCTTTGCTTTCGTTTCTAGTATATTGACAAGGTTTTGTAGGTCCCTTTCATTTTCTGCAATTAGCACGGTGTCATCTGCGTACCGAATGTTGTTTATTATTTTCCCTCCAAGCTTTAATCCAGGGTCCTGTTCTAGGTTTCTCATGATGTTTTCGCTATATAGTGAAAACAGATCTGGTGACAAAACACAACCCTGTCTGACTCCTCTTTTGATGTTTTGAAAAGAGCTTATATTGTTTTCTATTCTCATTGCAGCTGTTTGTTCCCAGTACATATTCCTGATTATTCGTAGATCTTTTCCATCAGCATTGAGTCTCTCCAGTTGGTTGATCAATTCATCATGTCGTACCCGATCGAAAGCCTTGGTATAGTCAACAAAGCATAAATACAAATCCTTATTCATCTCAATTGACCTCTCTATGATAGTTCTTAGGATGTATATGGCATTAATAGTTCCTTTCCCCTCCACAAATCCACACTGTTCTTCTGCTATTTCTCTTTTGATTCTATTCCTTGTCCTCATCATGATTATTCTTAACAGGATTTTTGTTACATGACTCATCAAACTGATTGTGCTATGGAGTTCGCTTTCTATAGCCCCTGTCTTCTTTGGAAGTGCAATGAAAATTGATTTTGACATATCTTTGGGGATTTTTCCAGTGTCATAAATTTCATTTAGGAGGACTGTTATTTTTTCTATGCCAAATTCCTCCAGGGCTTCAATCATCTCTGTAGTAATGTTGTCTGGTCCTGGGGCTTTTCCTGGTTTCATCTTTTTCAGTGCTGCTCTAACTTCATTTTCATTATGGGTGGTCCTTCAAAGTTCTTTTTTATAATGTGTTCTTCGTTTCTGTCATCCTCAAAAAGGTCTTTAATGTACTCTCCCATCTGTCTAATATTTTGTCTTTTTCGATGATAAGCGTGTCACTTTCGATTTTAAGCAACCAGTTGATGTGTCATGTATTTTTCCTGTGGACAATTTCTTCAATTCGTCTGTACATACCCTGAGGATCCATTTTGTGTCGTTCTTCTATCTCTTTGCATTTTGTGTTCAGCCAAGCTTCCTTAGCTTCATTGCACCTATACCTGATTTCTTTGTTTATCTTCCTGTATATCTCCTCGTTTCTCTTTGCCTTCCTCCTTTCCTCCATCAGGCCCAAAATTTCATTAGTCATCCAACTCTTTTTTGCTTTTCTATTTGCCTTAGGCATTTCTTCACAAGCTTCATTTATAGAACTTCTCAACTTTGTCCATTGTTCCTCACTGTCACCAACGTCTTCCAGAGCACTGAATTTGTTTTGAACACGTACATTAAATTTTTGACGTATCATTTCATCTGACTTTAAGAGTCGAAGGTTTAGTTTGATGTTGCTTTTGGTCTGTTTCCTTTTCCTCAATTTCAGCCTAAACCTTCCCACTACCGGATTGTGGTCACTGTTGCAGTCTGCGCCTGGTAGTGTTTTTGCTGACAGTAAAGAATTTCTAAATCTTTTGTTGATCAGGATGTAGTCAAATTGAGTTTTGGTATTATCTCCTGGACTCATTCAAGTCCATTTTCTTCTGTTAGGCTGCTCAAACCAGGTGTTTCCTACTATGAACTCATTCATCTGTGCCCATTCTACAAGCTTCCCCCTCTTTCATTTTGTGCACCAAGGCCATGAGGTCCAACTATATCCTCCACCCTATCCTGTCCCACTTTAGCATTAAAATCTCCCATTATGATTGTAACTTCTTGTGATTTACATTGGACCTTGGCCATCTCTAAAACTTCGTAGATGTCTTCCTGAGTACTTGCGGATGTTGGTGCATACACCTGTATGATATGTATATATACTCCATAGTATATATATATATAAAAAAAAACTCCAACAAACTTCAATACACTACAACGTAGGCCCATGTGTATAACACTCATCTGAGTCATCCTGCATTTCCTATGCACATAGCAGCACCTTCCTTACATCACACGACTGAGAGAGGGTTTCCATTTATGCAGTGTCACACGAGGGTGTTGGGCTGCAAACATCTTTTCCTGCATCAAACACCATGACGACAAACCACCACCTCCTCGTTAGCGTCACCACCTTTATAACCAGAGACATGGAGAAAGAGATAGGTAAATCGCTCCGTGTCAAGCTGTCTTATTCAGCCACGCTGCAGCGGCCTTAGTACAAACTTGAAAAAGAAGATTGTTGTTGTTATAGTTGTTTAAAGCCCAGTCGACTGCGTAGAGCCATATTAGGGCTATAATCCCCTCAGAACATACAAAACTTCAACAGGAAAAAGAAGAAAAGAAAACTAAGTACACATATCAATGCATTCGCGCACATGATCTAAGGACATGCCCCTGGTGTTGACCATTCCATCCAATTTATCGCACAGGGGATTTAAAAAACACACCTGAATATAAATTTAAGCATACCCAAGGACACCAAAACATATATAAAATCGGGCATAAATTACCTAAAATTGCTTCCGCATATCTCACCTCCCGAGAGCCAAAACACATCGCCCAATTATCAATCCTAAGAAAAAGTACGTAAAACTTTATCGAACACATACAGGTGAATGGACCAGCACGGCAGATGATGATAGGAAGAAATGACAGAAAGCAAAGGAGGAAGAAACAAACGAAGAGAGTGAGAGAAAAGAGGAAATTTCTAGCACAGAATTTCCAGAAGGCGGGGATACGATTTGTACTGAAAGAGCCCCTGGCATCCTCACGGGGTAAGAAAGAAGACTTGGAGTCGTACAAAACACAAATTTTGTTGTGTAGTTCTGAGATATACTGTGTTTGAAAATTTCTTTTTCTTCTTTTACCTGTATGCTTGTACCATCTTAGGTGTTACGACGAGAAAAAGCTGACAGTCAGCAGCGCGCTGGAATGCCTGAAGAGGAATGAGAATGAGAATGAGAATGCGAATGCGAATGCGAATGGAATGAGAATGCGAATGAGAATGAGAATGAGAATGAGAATGAGAATGAGAATCAGAAATTTATTCAGTAAGACTAAAGACCCATTTGAATGGGTGTGAATACATTATAACCATCATGCAAACACAAAATATAATACATAGTCGTCCTTAGATAATGCACACTTGAATATTTTGGAATAAGTTCAATATGAATCATAGGGTCATACTTTAATAGAAACATATTTTATTTGAGTTCTCTGTCTCCCTTTCTCTGTCTCTCCGTCTCTGTCTCTGTCTGTCTGTCTGTCTGTCATACACACACCACTAGAATTTAACTTAAAGATAAGGCAAACTCTCTTCTCACATCAATAGAATTTCACTTTAGGATAAGGCAAACTCTCTTCCCTTATGAAATTTATAGACGTATGTTATCAGATTTCTAATTGTATGTTAATTTTTTGAAAGCATGAACATCATCAATCTTAAGAGGAGAAATGTGTGATTTCTTTTTTCAAAGTTCTGGAATGTACTGCTTTTACAGATCGACTGTTGACATTAGTCAAGCGAGATCATGATCACCAGCGCGAGTGTGTAGTTGTGGGTCTCTCTATACATGTTTCTGACCATGTTTTTGCCCTCATAGTACATAATTATCCACACGACAGCTACCACCATATCTAGAACATAACAAGTATGGCTGTTTTATCTGCAAATGTGTCAATTTATGTACAGTCTCGCGCCATCAGTGGTGATAAAAGTTTGCACTTGATGTATAACACTTAAAAACCTGGACGTAAAAAATTAAGGAGTGGGGAGGGGGGGGGGGGGACAGAGTTTAAAAAAATAAAGGGATGTTTGAAAAGCAGAATACTTACTTTGTAAGTAACTCATGGGGGAAAGGGGACAGATAGCAGCGAACATGCGAGAAAAATGTAGGTGGACAGGGAGAGGAGAGAGAGAGAGAGAGAGAGAGAGAAGGAGAGAGAGAGAGAGAGAGAGAGAGAGAGAGAGAGAGAGAGAGAGAGAGAGAGAAGAGAGATGAGGTGAGAAGAGAGAGAGAGAGAGAGAAGAGAATGTAGGTGGACAGAGAAGAGAAAGAAGAGGGAGACAGACAGACAGACAGACAGACAGACAGACAACAGACAGACAGACAGACAGACGAAGACAGACAGACAGAGAAGAGACAGAGACGGAGAGACAGAGAAAGGGACAGAGAACTCAAATAAAACTTCGTTTCCCGACCATATGTGCATTGTATAACATTTAGATATGATGCTTAGCAAAGGCATTCTTCTATAATTGTCCGAATTTTCAGGATTGCTGCGTAGGGGTACAATAATGGTTTGGGCCCATTTTTTTTTTTTTACATACATCCCTTGTTAAAAAACTGCACTGATAAAACTCCATACCAGTAATTTTGTAAGAAACATTTGTTAATCTTTTCTCATTAGTATTCATAAGAGAATCTTTGTCACATGTGTTTGCATTCTATATTCCCTGTTTCTTTGGACGTGCAAAGAAAATTGACTTTGACATATCTGTAGAGTCTTTTTCGGTGTCATAAATTGCATTTAGGAAGACCGTTGCTTTTTCAATACCAAATTCATCTACAGCCTCAATCATTTCGTAAGTAATATTGTCTGATCCTGGGGCTTTTCCTTGTTTCATCTCTTTAATCACTGCTCTACATATAACATCGTCTTCCATTATTGGTGGTCCTTCGAAATTCTTTTTGATGATGTGTTCCTCTCTTCCGTCACCCTCAAAAAGATCTTCAACGTATTCTCCGTGTCTAGTGTTTTGTCCTTTTCCATCATAACCGTTCCATCTTTTGATTTAAAGCAACCAACTGATGTGCATGGTTCCCCCCCCCCCCCCTATGAGCAATTGATTTATGTACACAAACTTAGGTTGTGTTTTGAGTCGGTCTTCTATTTCTTGCACTTTTGTTTCTAGCCAAGCATCCTTAGTTTCATTACACCTATTCTTGATTTCTTGTATGGTAAGATTATTTATTGTTATAATTATTCCTTCAAATGTGAAAAGCACACGCCATACATATTTGTTAATGGTGTCAGCCAGCAAATGAAAGCTGGTTAATAAATGCATTCCAGCGAATCGAACACGCACAGCAAAGGACAAAGGCTGTATTATCATTGTTGATCTAGTCCTCTATGTCAACAACGATCACCACCCAATAGGACCGCTTATCAAGGCTCTGTCCAAAATTCTAGGACCGATCCCAGTGTTGCGATCATTCGTCGATAGCAAGTCGAGCCAATTTCTGTGCCAGTGACCTTTGTGTGACCCTGCCTGGCCAAACAGTTCGTACGCTGTCCGGCCGAGTTCTCTCTGAGATCATGCATGGTTTCAGGTCAAAGCGAATTCCTGTAACACCGGCCCGTATCTGATTTGCTAGGACAACAGTAAGCTCGGGTGATAACCCTCAGGCAGGCCATGTTTTATAGACCCCGTTAGACAGCTGAGGTAAGAGGCACCAGGCCTGCAGACGCATTTCTAACAAACCATGTTATCATGCTGTATAACGCAGATGTCCACACTGTCATCTACATCGGTCGAGAACAGCGCTCACCCACTGAGGTCCTAGCAGGGTGGAACAGCGCCGAGTTCTGCGCCTCAACAGCGTCAAGTAAAGGGACAGGTGACATGGCCACTGTCCACTCCTCTGACCGCCATACTCCAAGGCAGCCAGTAGGAATCGGGGGAAAACAAACAAACGAACGAACGAACGAACAAACGAACGAACGAACGAACGAACGAACAAACAAACAAACAAACAAACGAGCGAACGAACGAACGAACAAACGAACAAACAAACAGTACAAACAAACAAACAAACAAAAACAAACAATGCAAACGAACACACATACACAGACGCAAACAACAAACAAACAAACAAACAAACAAACAAACAAACAAATAAACAAACGAACAAACAAACATATTCATCACCAGATCATGTGCAGGCGAACAAAAGAAGAAGAAGAAGACCCTGCTAGCAGAGTCGGTTAGAGCACTTTTTCTCATTACGCAGGGGTGTGTGTTCGACTGTCTGACAGGCCACAGGTTTTAGGCACAGTTAGGTCAGTCGGTTAGACAACCATGCTGATAAAACAGGGTCGTAGGTTCGATCCAGAGGGGAATGACAGTTTCTGTCTGCGGGCAAAATGGCTCAGTTGACAGAAGTATAGACTCAAGATCTGATATTATCGAGTTCAAAAGTAAGCCTGCTCGCTGCCCATTTTAATGCTCTGATTATTCTAGAAGTGTGAGCTTAGTGTTTCGTACAGGTCCCATTCCGTCTCCACCCACCCCTTGTCAGCATTTCAAGACCTTGCCAGTGCATAAGGAACTGTGTATGTTAAAGGAGTACGAGTCTGCAAGATTAGCGCTGGCAGATATGGGTGGAGCGCATATGTATGTCTGAGACGAATTTCTCTCTCTCGAAAACCCCCCCCCCAAAAAAAAAAAAAACAAAAACGACAAAACAAACAAACAAACAAACAAACAAACAAACAAACAATCAACAACAAGAACAACAAACAAACAAAACAAAAACCAAACCAAACCAAACCAAACAAAACAAAACAAAAAAACCCCCTCCAAACTATAGGACAAAAGTTTGTAGACTTTTTTTTTCCAGAACTGGAAACCAAAAGTACAAAGTATTAGAATTAGAATGCGTTAAACACACGAAAATAGAGCAAGAACGCGAGGCGAAACAAGACAGGCGCAAATCTTTGCGTCCAGTTAATGTATCGTGTCTTGTAATGGCTGTTACGTTAAGTGTTGTTTCACACTGTACATATCGGTGTATGGTCTCAATACAAGCAATCAGTTTTTGTTTCTGACAGCCATCTGTCAGTAACGTTTTTTGCTTGCTTGTTTGTTTGTTTGTCAAAACCAGCTGTCACCAGCCCGGTCCAACCAGCTTTATCAAGTGTCGGTGTTTTACCAGCCCAATGCTATGAATCATTTACGACTCATGCCTCTAACAACCTGTTGGTATTTGCTCTGTTTGTTTTTGCTATATCAACCCTCGGGTTTTGTTTTTCTTTGATATTTTATGGGCTTCAGTTGCATGCAGGTACATGCAACACCACCCCTCCATCCCAACCCCATTTTGTTTTCATTTAGTGCTGCATATGTTCTTCATTGGTCTTTATTAAATATTTTTTTCTTTTCATTATTTTTTCCCTACTCTTCATTTTCTTTCTTTCTTCCCCCCCCCCCAACCCCCCCCCCCCCCCCCACTAATTTCTACAATGCATATGATCCATTTTATGTGCGTGCATGTGTGTGCATGGTCTATCAACACGAGCAATTTCAATGCACTGTTTTAATCTTCATTTGCGTTGGCGTGCCTGTGTTTCATGTTGACCTTATGTATGTGTTCTGGGCAATGTTGTACAATAACAATTGTAACCTTAATACATGTACCTTCGTTTTTGCTATGGTTTCTTTTCTGTTGGATTATTAGAAAAAATTGCAACAACGATACTACTCATGAATTTACTTCGTTGCAGCCTTCCTGTCTAGTTGATAGACTGTTGTCGTACCTGCTCATCATCATCATCATCAGGTGCCCTGCCGCATGGCGTTGGCGACCTGGACTTCCAACCATCTCTATCTCTCGTTGCACCCAGCATCTCCCCCACCCCCCTCATCCCCAGCCACTCTGCAAGTCCGTCCAGCATTCTCTCCCTGGGTCTACCCGGTGCTCTCTTTCCCTCCAGCTTTCCCGCTGCGACCAGGTGCTCCAAATCCCCCTTCCTCATAAAATGGCCTATAAATGTTGCTTGTCTTTTCCTAATCTTCCTTATCAGTGATCGACTTGTGTCTGCCTCCATCAAGACTGTCTCGTTTGTCTTCTCTGCTGTCCATGGCACTCCCAACACTCCTCCGAGAAACCACATCTCGGCTGCCTCAATCCTGCTCTGGCTTTGCTTGCTGACTGTCCACGTCTCGCATCCGTACAACAGTATTGGTTCTATATAACACTCAAGGACTCTCTTTCTGATGTTAATTGATAGGCATTTGTTGGTAAGAACGCCTGCCACCTTCTTGAATGCTGTTTTGGCTTGGCCGACTCCACCAGCTACTTCCGATGTGCATCTGCCGTCTGATGAAATGACCGTTCCCAGGTATTTGAACTTATTAACCTGTGTCAAGGTTGTGCCATTTGCTGCCATTTTGCATGAGGGGATTTCACGTTCTTCACCGACCACCATGACTTCAGTCCTCCTGCTGTCCAGTTCCAACCCCCACCTTTTGCTCTCTGTTTCTAGTATATTGACAAGGTTTTGTAGGTCCCTTTCATTTTCTGCAATTAGCACGGTGTCATCTGCGTACCGAATGTTGTTTATCATTTTCCCTCCAACCTTTAATCCAGGGTCTTCTTCTAGGTTTCTCATGATGTTTTCGCTACACAGCGAAAACAGATCTGGCGACAAAACACAACCCTGTCTGACTCCTCTTTTGATGTTTTGAAAAAAGCTTATATCGCTTTCTATTCTCATTGCAGCCGTTTGCCCCCAGCACATATTCCTGATCATTCGTAGATCTTTTCCATTGAGATTGAGTCTCTCCAGTTGGTTGATCAATTCTTCATGTCGTACCCGATCGAAAGCCTTGGTATAGCCAACAAAGCACAAATACAAATCCTTATTCATCTCAACTGACCTCTCTATGATAGTTCTT
>CM060305.1:43266319-43331319 GCA_030674185.1 Monoplex corrugatus | reverse complement strand
GAACAAGACTGAGCTCTTTGTGGGTGGATCTTTTCCAACGTATACTCAAAGGTGTGGTCTGTTCTGGATTCGCACAAATTTGTAAAATAAAGCCCTAAATAAGCACTTTTTGGGGAAGGTAAATGAACAGTGATGTCTCAGTGTTGCTCTTCTGACAATGTTCCAAATTTGTTTTCACTGTTGTGAAAGTCTACCTTTGTCCTTCATATACATGAATAGATGTCGCGCCAGCAGGCAGCAAAAGTGTGTGTTGTGTTTTACAGTGATTTTATCGTGGTTCTATTTGATTTTATGCATTGAATTTTGTATCAGTTTGTTCCTTTTAAATCCCGACATACGGTGATGTAAATATTTTTTAAAAATTTGAATATTTTACCAGATAATCTGATTTTAAAGTTTTTATACCTACTTTTCATCATTTTAATTCAGCCGCTCAAGTCGGACATTTTATCTGTGAACTGTGTTTATATTTTAGCCTACTGTGTTCGCCCAACGCTGCAGCTCCCAAACCTTTGTGTTCTCTGGTTTTAAGTGTTGTGAACTGACCAACCCACATACCAACCTGCAAACATCATCCTCTCCTGACTGGCTCGCAATTATGGACCCGTCCTTTATAAAACAAATTGGACTGACACTTTTTAAACACAGCAAGTGGAGACGTCTACCAGCGCATACGAACACTGGGGCTGTGTCGTAAGCCCCGCACTGCGCGATCCTGTCGTGCTGGACGTCTCCACCGTCTTTGGCACAACCTGCCTCCTGCTGTACCAGTCCGACACCACTTTTCGTCTTCTGCTTCTTCGTCTCCTCCACTGCCCCTGCCCTCGACCTTTCTGCTGCAGACTTCGTCTCCTCCTCTGCCATCTTCGCCTTCGCCTTCGCCTTCTGTCCTGATGGTGCCGCCTACACCTTCTGTCCTGATGGTGCCGCCTTCACCTTCTGTCCCGCCGGTGCCGCCTTCACCTTCTGTCCCGCCGGTGCCGCCTTCATCTTCTGTCCCGCCGGTGCCGCCTTCATCTTCTGTCCCGCCGGCGCTGCCCTCATCTTCTGTCCCGCTGGTGCCGCCTTCATCTTCTGTCCTGCGGGTGCCGCCTTCGTCTTTTGTCCCGTCGTTGCTGCCTTCATCTTCTGCCTCGCTGGTGTCGCCTTCATCTTCTGTCTCGTCGGTGCTGCCTTCATCTCCACCTCGGCCACCGCCATGTGACTCTGATAAATTAAAACTATGCCTTTTTAACACTCAGTCAACATGCACAGATGGCAAAGCCGATGTCATTGCTGACTTTATCGCAGATGAGCATGTTGACATTACTTTTATCACCGAAACATGGCTTAACCCCCTTGGTCATGAACCTATACATGCGAGTCTCACTCCGAGTGGTTACAGGCTTGCTTCTTTCCATCGCTCATCCCGAGGTGGTGGTATCGCCATCCTCTAAAACGACTCACTTCATTCCCGCCTATCTTTCTCGCAGTCTCTGCCTTTCTCCCATCCTTCTTTCGAGCACGTTGAAGTATCCTTCCAATCCACCCCTCACCCCATCACCTTCTCCTGTGTCTATCGACCTCCACCTAGCTCTGCCAACAAGCTCACCACATCCATGTTTCTCTCTGACTTTGACCAACTACTTGACTACTACTGCCTCTTACCTGGAAATCTCATCATTCTAGGTGACATCAATGTCCACTATGACAACACTCACCGTTATGACACAAGACATATCATCAACTCTCTGTCCAATCACAATATGACTCAACACATTTCTGAACCAACCCATCAAAAAGGTCACATTCTTGACTGGATCATTTCTCGTGATCACCACAATTCAGCTACTGACAACTGCTTAGTTCTTTCTACCCGTCTAACTTCAGCCCTTCCATCTGACCACTCTGCAATTCTCTGTTCTCTTGGCATTTCTCCTCCTTCCCGTACCACGCGCACAGTGACTCGACGCAATCTCAAATCTATCGACCTCTCCACATTTTCATCTGATGCCTCCCGTCTCCTTTCTGAAAAGTCACATAACCTTGCCGATGAATTCTATACTACTCTCCACCATCTTCTGGACACTCATGCTCCAACCACAACCCGTCTTTTACCTGACCGCCCCCTACCCCCTGGCTCACTCATGAGATTGCCTGTGCAAAACGTGCCCGCCGCAGAGCAGAGCGCCGCTGGCGCAAATCCAAACTCACTGTACATAGGCAACTTTTCCAAGCCTCTAAAACAAAAGTATCCACCCTCATTGCATCTGCAAAAACAAGCTATTTCCAAACCAAAATCCTGAATGCCTCTTCTTCAAAAGAACTCTTTACAACCATGAATCATCTCCTTGGCACACGAAAAGATTTACCTCTCCCAACAAAACACACAAATGAAGAACTCCCATCTGTATTCTCCAAGTATTTCACCACCAAAATACAAACTCTTCGTGGCAGGCTTGACAGGACACCCTGTCAACCATGCCTACCTGACCCTTCCTTCTCTGGCACACCTCTTACTACTTTTACCCAGTCTCACAAGAAGAAATTTTCAACACAATCAGATCCATGTCGTTCAAAACCTGCGAACTGGATCCTCTTCCAGGTTCTCTCTACTCTGACTGTCTCCCTACTCTCCTCCCATTCATCACTGACATCATCAACACTTCTCTTCAAACTGGAACTGTCCCAGATTCTTTCAAGTCTGCTATTGTTCACCTTCTCCTCAAGAAACACAATTTAGACCCAAATGAACTGAAAAATTACCGGCCTATCTCTAATCTCTCTTTCTTGTCAAAACTCCTTGAAAATGTTGTCCTCAACCAGCTGAACTCTCACCTGTCTGCCAACAATCTCCTCAATCCTTTCCAGTCAGCCTACCGCCAGTGTCATAGCTACTGAAACTGCCCTGCTACACATTCTCAACAATCTCCTCCTTGCAACTGATACTGGCAAAGTCTCTCTCCTCACACTCCTTGATCTGTCTGCAGCCTTTGATACCATTCATCATGCTATTCTCCTTTCTAGACTTCATCATACTTTTGGCATCTCTGACATTGCTCTCTCCTGGTTCACTTCATATCTATCAAATAGAAAACAAACTGTTCTCATCAATGGCACTTACTCTCAACCTGCATACCTGACCTGTGGTGTTCCACAAGGATCTGTCCTCGGCCCTGTTCTTTTCACTCTTTACACCTCCCCCTTGTCCACCATCATCAACTCCCACTCTATAAAACATCACTTCTATGCTGATGACACCCAACTTGAAGACAGTGACTCACCTGACAATATACAGCGCCTCTTGACTCGCTGAGTGTTACTCGGACATTAAGAACTGGATGACATACAATAAACTTCAGCTTAACGACGACAAGATAGAAGCTATCCTCATTGGCACCCGTCAGAAACTTTCTCAACTGCCTCCTCTTTCTCTCCCATTATGTAACACATCAGTCCCAATTTCTGATTCAGCTAAAAACCTTGGTGTCTGCATTGACTCTACCCTCTCCATGAACAACTTTGTTTCTCAAGCTGCCAGATCTTGCTACTATCACCTCCATCGTATAAGCCTGATCAGGAAGTATCTCTCTGTGGAAACAACTGCAAAACTCGTTCTCTCCTTCATAATGTCTCGCATTGACTATTGCAATTCACTCCTGTCTGGTCTTCCTGCCTCCACCATTCACATCCTACAGCGCATTCAAAACAATGCTGCACGCCTTGTACTCAAAAAGAAAAAAAGCTGACCACATATCTCCTCTCCTGGCACAACTTCACTGGCTCCCTGTATCAAAGCGCATACAGTACAAACTAGACACCATGTGCTACAAAAGCCTCAATAACGCAGCCCCCGATTACCTGTCAAGCCTACTTGAGATCTATGTTCCCTCACGTACCCTCCGCTCTGCCTCCGATCCTCTGACTTTTCGCTTTCCACGCACTAAGCTCAATACCTATGGTCCACGAGCCTTCTCTGTTTCTGGTCCACTCTCCTGGAACAAACTTCCTCTCTCAGTCCGTCAGCAACCTACTTTTGTCTCCTTGAAGTCCGCTCTCAAAACTCACCTTTTCTCCTCTGCATAAAATCCTGACCTCACTCAATCCCCTCTGCAGCCTGTCTCCACTCGGAGCGGAGGGGAATCACATTGTAATATATAATTGTATATAATATGCTCTCTATAATTTTCCATTACTTTTATTCTTTCTCCCCATTTATAGCCGTGTGCATGTGTGTGTGTGTGTGTGTGTGTGTGTGTGTGTGTGTGTGTGTGTGCGCGCGTGCGTGCGTGTGTGTGCGTGCGTGCGTGCGTGCGTGCGTGTCTGTTTCAGCGCTTAGAATTGATTTTATCAAGATTTTGCGCTATATAAATATTGTAATTATTATTATTATTACATCCAGCTTTATTCCAATGTCACTGTGACCTTGAAAAGTACAAAATCTTGATTTTCTGTGATAAATAATGTATATACAAAGGGATACTGTTTGAATGGCTTGACCGTGTGGTTTGTGTTGTTTATTTCCAACACTGGCAACAGGTGATTCATACCATATAAACTGGCGTGCAATCTAACCCATAATCTGTTGTTTCTGCTATGACATGTCATTATCACCCACTGTCCCCACCTCTCGACCCATCCTCCGAATCTGTGCCATGGCCATTCGTGATAATAATCTTTACGGGAAATATTGGCTGATATATGATAACTGACAGGAGAGAGAGAGCGAGAGAGAGGGAGAGTGAGAGAGAGAGAGACAGAGACAGAGAGAGAGAGAGAGACAGACACGGAGAGAAATTTGACACGTATTCCATTTTCTGTTGTTCTTTTTCTTTCTTTCTTTCTTTTTCGGTTATTGTGTATATCAATATCTCACAGACACACCTAAGTAAACCACAATTACTTAAAAATAGCACAAATGCACATGGAAAAGAGACAGAGAGAGAGAGAGGAAAGAGGAAGGGAGGGAGGGAGAAAGAGAGAAGAGGAAGAGAGAGAGGGGGGCTCAGACAGACACATACAGACAGACACACAGACAGACAGACAGGGAGAGAAGGGGGGCTGGGTGAGACACCCACTGCGTAGGTGTACTGTAAGATTAACAAAACCCTGAAGACGCAAGATAGATAAAGAAGTATACACCCAAACCGGTTGTACGAGAACCATCCCCTCACTTGTCGACTTCAGTAGAAATCTTTGTGAGTCTGCCTGTATTGAAAATCTACTTACGTGTGAACACCTCAGCGTAGAATTCAAACGTGCGCGCAGCAGGTAGTAAAAGACAAGGCAGACATAGTAAGCATCTCTCCAAAAGAGAGATGTGGCGTTCGTTTCAAAAGGATTCTGTCTTGTTGAGTATGAGTGATGGAGGTAAAGAATAAGTAATTCACGTATCGTTTTTGTACGTTAAGTGCTTCATTTTCCGTTTATTCATTCATTTGACCCGAATGGTAGCTGGGTGACAATACACAGAAGACTTACGCAGCCATTCCTTTTCAGCAGCATTGATAGCAAGCTTTGGGGGTTTGGAATTTGGGGGCATAATCAAAATGTTTTTTTTTTTTTTTTATCCCACTCGGACAACGCCCTATATCCTCGACCCAATCTGCTATGTCATATTTAGCAGACTCCTTGAGCTTGGTCAAAAGCTTATGTACTGGCAAAGTCATGAAATAAAGAAGAGAGGAACAATGCCCATAAAACTTCACTCTAAGCTTCATCATCATCATCATCAGGTGCCTTGCCACATGGCGTTGGCGATCATGGCCTTCCATCTGTTTCTATCCCTTGTTACCGCAAGCACCTCTTCCACCCTCTATGTCTTCAGCCACTCTGCAAGTCCGTCCAATATTTTCTCCCTGGGTCTACCTGGTGCTCTCTTTCCCTCCAGCTTTTGTGTACTCTAAGCTTACACCACCAGAAAGACTGTAAAAAGTAAGTGATACTGTTTCTCGATCTTTCTGTTTTTTTCTTCTTTTTTAAAATCATTTTGCTTTTATGTTTGTGTGAGCAAAACTTGTGAATTAAAATAGCAACGACCACATGTAAGACTGATGATACTATCCTTAATTAAGCGAGAAAGTCTTGTGACACTGTCAGGGCTGTGGGTGATATGCCCTAACCTCTTGAAGCAATGTTTTGTCGTTTCACTGTTGCCAGAAGTAGTTAATGTGTGACCCCCCTCCCTCCCCACACAGAGAGATGTTGGTCTTGTTTGGTATACGTTTGGTCTTGTCTTTTGAGGTAATGTTTACTTTAGTTCAGCCAATTATGTTACTGGCATGTGAGATAGGAAAGAAGGTACGCCACTCCTGTTTTTTTTTTTTAGAAGCAGTATACGTATATCCCCCCACATCATATGTGTACACACACACACACACACACACATGTATATATATATATATGTAGATGTGATCATTCATGTATATATATATATGTATATATATAGATGTATATATATATATATATATATATATATATATATATATATATATATATATATTGTGTGTGTGTGTGTGTGTGTGAATGTTCATGTGTGTGCGTGTGTGATATCAGTGATTCTGTGTGGGTTACAATCTGTACCTTGTAAATTTCTAACACGCAGGGATTCCAAATGAGTTTATACAATAGCATTATACAAGAATGATTCATTATTATTATTATCACCATCATCATCATTACTGTTTACATTTACTATTATCATTATTTTAAGTACATTTTCTGTGTCCTATCGGTTATGAATGTTTTTGAAAATTGGTCCATCCAAACACTCATCGTAGTTAGGCTATGGCTCACTGACTTTGTGGAACGATCATGCACCAACGATAACAACATCTATTTTGTAGCAACCAATTTTCAGTAAACAAGATCTGTGAACCAAATACAGCGTTAAAGGTCTCTAAGATAAAAACAAAACAAAACAAAACCAGTCAAAATTTCTTTTTCCCCATCCACCCCCTCTCACACACACACACTGGATTCTCTAGATTTCAAAATAGATTGTGACAAAAAGGACAAGGCGTAGACGGATGTGCACAGTATGCCTATATGTTATGTAGGCGGCACTTTTGTCAATAGAGGGAATACCTCACCAAACAGTAACATCTTCGGCAGCTAGGCAAGTCTCACAGTGACAGCAGATAAAATCAACGACTCCAAAATCGTATGTATCCTTCCCTACTATTGCTTACTTACCCTGTCCTCTTTTTTTTTCCTCATACACACGCAAGGTACTGAACAGAAAAGAACGCATAACCACACCTTTTCTTCATTTAGCGCGTTGCAAAAAATTCCCGCCTGTCCGTATGTTCAACCCTCTTAAATCCCAGAACTGTAGTTGTAGTCTTTCTCTTTATTTGTTTCTTTGTTTCTTTCTTTTTGTTTCGTTTTTGCTCAGACAATTTATTTCAGGCTTCAGGTTTCTTGTAAACAATGTGATGCAACTAAATTGACATTTCAAAGTTGATTTTAGTTCAGTTAGTGCAGTTTTTGTTAACAATCTCCATTTATTCCATACAAGAAAACAGGCACGCAGCACTAACAGCCATTCCCTTTACCGACTGCTGGTGCTAATTAGTTGGGTATATATTTCAAAACGCCGGTTAGATGACCTTACTGATGAATTATAAACAATGCTTTGCATTCATTTTGCTGTACTTACACACATATCAACTTCCATTCTGAGCGATCTGCATGATTTCGAAACTGTCCTTTCAAACCTATTAGCATTCATCATCATAGCACGAGAGAACAGCGCGAAACCCAGCATTGTCTAGATGACCCATGTGCTGAGGTCTCCGTCCTGTCCTCTGTAGGAGAGAAGGGCATACTTCACTGTTCACTTGCGTTCTACTAGAGTTACTTGTCCCTTTGATAATATAGATGCAAAACTGAATTGGCTAGATTTATCAATGAAGATTTAAAAGCCATCGATTATCTTATTTAAAAAAACAACAACAACAAATCATTCACGCTCTTTTGTTTATGACGTGTCTCGGAAAATCGATTTAGCTTATTCAAACATTCAAGACTTTGTTTCGCACTGGACACAAAATCTGACGAAATTAGGCAAAGATTGATCCATAGACAAACTGTGAAGATAACTGTTTGCAAGAACTTCATCAAAATTTTAAACTATAGTTTGAGCCAGTCCAAAAATAATAAATGAGCACGCAAGTTCAAATAGGTATTATAACTTGTTGGTTATCATCACAGTTATCTATTACTACGTCTGTGGTTGTGATGGGTTTACAGCAGCAGCAGCAGCAGTAGTAGTAGTAGCAGCAGCAGCACTAATAACCAGAAGAAGCACGTATTTCAGCAGACCTTTGATTCATTTTGACTATGCACAGACTGAAGGGAATCGCTAAAGTTTGGATTGGTAAAGGCAAATAGGATTGCAAAGACGTCACAAAACCAAGAAAGTAACTATGTGAAATCATCAGCAAGGGTTAGTTTTGACCGTTTTGTGGATCATAAGACAGGCCTTAACCACATTATGATAAACTGACCTAGTTTCCACCTCAGTTTTATTAAAACATGTTAATTTTAGGTGTTTGTGAATGTGCTCCATTACACACACACAATCGAAACAAAAACGAAAGCAGAAAATGTGTTGCTGTTGTTTTGTAAGTTGTATTATTTTTGTATCTTACACCATAAAAGCTTAATCAAAATAACAACTAGATCTATGACAACGAAATTCACTCATCTTTTATACATTCTTACAGGTCTATCATAAAGCCACTACTATTCATTATCAAATGAAGATCAGCAATATCATGATTAAACACTACTGATATACTTTCAAAGCTATTTGATAGACTTAGACCTTGTCGATCCCGCAGGAATATAGGTCAAGTAGATTCCTCTATACTGTTACAGGATTGTTCTTCCAGTTCTGTAAACGACTATCCCAAATGCTGCCCTTTGCCATAGAAGAAATCTCTAACATAATCAACGATACGAGTTGCAAACGTCTATGTTGGCTTAACACTATCCCTGCAGCTTTATCTAAATCAACATGTTTTGAATATCAATGCTGACATGAAAACAACTGTCAACGATTTTATGCTCGTGTCATGCATGACACAGGCAAATTGCGCGCATTCTTGGCAGCTAACAAAGTGGCAGTGTAACACCAATTTCTAGCAAGGCGAGCGATATGCACGTGCATGCCAAAGCCATGGCGACAAACGCAGCACATATTTCTGTCCAGTAAGCAGCCCTTTCTGAGTGGCTGAAGGTGTTCCTGGCTCCACTTTAAGCCAATGAGATCAGATGACAGTTTTGATAATCCTATGAGCACATCATAGCATTTCCCTGTTGTTTTTATTTAATACCGTGTGCTAGTGTTGTGAATGGTCTTGATGCAGATACTGTTCACTGTATAATAACGATACCCATATTCTCTATGCAAAGTTACATTCTTTGTGTGTGTGTGTGTGTGTGTGTGTGTGTGTGTGTGTGTGTGTGTGTGTGTGTGTGTGTGTGTGTGTGTGTGTGTGTTGTATGTATATGTCTGTATGTATGTGTCTGTGCACGTACTCGTAAGTGTGTGTGTGTGTGTTGTGTGTGTGTGCGTGCGTACGTGTTTAGCAGTCTTAGTGTAGACCTATTACACCGCAAGAAAATTGTTTGAAAGGACTGGACACAATGCTTATGCATTATATAGTTATCTATAATGAAATATTTGAGATTAGTTCAGATCTCTCTCTCACACACACACGCGCACACGCCCTTTTATTTCATTTTTGCACCCCCCCCCCCCAAAGAAAAATATGTTAAAGGTAGACAAAGTGAGGACAGATGAAAGACACTCATAATAGGAATACATACCCAACTTAGCCAATATTTGTCGAAAACTGTGTATACTGTAATATCTGAGTATGATTTAAACAGTTTTATTCAAATGCTTAAAAAGTAAAACGCTTTGTTGAATGAGACATTTCAAGAGACAGAGTGCAGTTCTATTCAAACAGCTTCAACCAGGGATAGCTATAGTTATAGTGTGGGCTTCCATATCCAGCCTAGCGCGTACCCAGGTGGTGGACAGGGGAAGGATATGGAGGTTAGCTGCTTAATTAATAGTCGCGAACCAAATGGTGGCGATCGTGAAGCACAAAACATTGCCGCAGAAAATATTGCTTCATCTAAGCAAAGGCTACAAATACCACAAAACACTGATGCAGAAAACATTGCTTCATACTTGTATAAACAAAGGCCACGAATGCCACAAAATGCGGCATTTAAGAAACGCACTGCAGTTGCTCCTATGAATAATTCTGGTTTTTTTCCCCCAATAAGAAAAGAAAATTTCAGTTCGCGTCACTTCCTAGTCTTTTCCTTTCTTTCGGCAACTTCCTAATCCTTTCGTGTCTTCCTAGTCCTTTCACTTTTGTGTAAATCCGGCAACTTTTCCAGGTTTATGGCTGTGTGAACTGATACAATGAATAACAGACATACAGTGAATGTAATGAAGGTTCAATGTAGCACGCTACATAACCAATGCTCGGCAAACAAAGTGGATCTTTGCCAGACAGGGCTATCTTGGCTCAGTGACAAACTCTTCACGTTCCCGTCTTTTATTACCGGTAACTCTCTCTCTCTTTCTGTCTGTTTCTCCGTCTCTCTTTTTTTCTTTGTCTGTCTGGTATTCTTTTCGTATTCTTTTACTTATTCATACATCTGTACATATTTATATGTTGGTGGCGGGGGCAGTTATTTTTTTCAAATGGAAGAGGAGTGCAGACATAAGACCAACAGCAGTGGAAAAGCTAAATACTGAATATTTAAAATGGAATAAATAGACCTACAGCAGTTCATCTTAAGGGGCTGCTGAATATGTCTAACCACGCATCTACAACTTGAGAATAAATGCGCGCGTGTGTACAAGATGCTTCACGGCTATTATAAATATTTTCTCCCACGGGACGAAGCAGCAGGGAAGTTTGAGTCTTTTTCTCCTAATTTTTGTATCTGGTGTTTAATCGTTTGTGATTTTACGTTTACGCTTGACAAAGGCCAGTTGGCCGAAGATTTGCGCCTGTCTTGTCTGGTCGTCTTAAATACGCGTTCTGATTCTATTTTCGAGTTTCTTCTGGTTCCTACTATAAATATAATCATAACATTAGACAGACAAGGTAGTCAAGCGGGTAAACGTTGGCCTTCCAACTGGAAGGTCTTGTGTTCAAATCGCCTTAACTCCTCCGCCTGATGAGCAAAAGTGTGAAGATTTTTACAGTCAACATGTACGCTGAATAGCCAGTGCCTAAACTCCTTTGGAGTATATATATATACGCATGCAGAATATCATATACGTACGCTAAAGATCCTGTTAGTCACGTCAACGGATGGCTCACGGAAACATGACAACACCCAGCATGTACGCCCACCAAAGATGCAGACTGTGCAACAACACAGTGGGATGTGTTCAGCTCGCCAGCCTGAGTTCTTGCTTCACTTTAACCCTTTGACTCCCACATCCTATCCACCAACTGCAAAAACTTAACCCTTTGACTCCCTCACCCTATCCACCAGCTTCCTGACAAAGCAGAATATTGGTGGACGGGCTGCGTGAGTCAAAGGGTTAATTAAGTCAGTCTGATCATGTGTAATGCATAGTGAGTCCAGTTGAGACTGAAGAACAGCACTATAGAACTACGATTTATGATTATGATAATGATAACAACAATGATACTACTACTATCACAACCACTACTAACTACTACTATTACCACCACCACTACTACTTCTATTACTACTACCACCACCACCACTACTACTACATAATGATAATCATGTAATGATGATAATAAATATGAGTATGTAATTATATAGAGAGATAGGGGTGGTGTACGGCATAGACATGGTATTCCATGCCAATGTTTTGATGTAGCCTACACATGGACAATGGTTTATTCTGTAAGGCATTTTAGCCCTTTCAAGCGGGAGGGGTTGGGGATGGGGAGGGATAAAAGCATTACATGATTTTTTTATATATACACAAATGCGATAAAATGTCAATCCATTTCCGAAATTCGATCACTTGACCAGAAAACCGGGTCAATGCTATTTCCATGCGAACAACGGCAAGTTAGAGAGAGAGAGAGAGAGAGAGAGAGAGAAAGACAGAGAGAGAGAGAGAGAGAAAGGGAGAGAGAGAGAGAGAGAGAGAGAGAGAGAGAGAAAGGGAGAGAGAGAGAAAGAGACACAGAGAGAGACAGTGATAGATAGATATAGAGATAGATTAAGAGAGAGAGAGAGAGAGAGAGAGAGAGAGAGAGAGAGAGAGAGAGAGAGAGAGAGAGAGACTAAGAGAGAGAGAGAGAATTACTTCCACTTTAGCTAATAACTCCTACCGCTGAAAAATCAAGCACCAGTATCATTATCATCGTTATCATTCCTACAGTCAAATAAAGGGCAGCTTATCGTTTTCATATGAGCCAGGCATCGCACGAAAAGTCATCAGCACAAATGCATCTCCGGAACACATCATCCATCAACCGATGTTCAATCTGATGATATCAGACCAAACAAACAAACAAAAAACAACAACAACAAAAATAAATAAATAAACGAACAAACTCTAATGAATACATTGAGTTTTTCGTCAGAACAAAACACGCACAGAGCGAGAGAGAGAGAGAGGAGAGAGGAGAGAGAGAGAGAGAGAGAGAGAGAGAGAGAGAGAGAGAGAGAGAGGAGAGAGAGAGAGAGGAGAGAGAGAGAGAGAGAGAGAGAGAGGTGCACAGTCTTTAGACGCATAAGCGCGCGTGCGTGTGTTCGTCTTCTTTTCAAGTACGACTCATCAAGCCGAACATGTGTTGGCGATCATCTGAAGAGGTGGAATGCAGACACGGAGTGTGTGGAGGGGGGGGGGGGACTTGTAAGCAGTACTCTCCTGGTTTACTCGGGGTTAAAAAGCTTGGCAGTGTTAGCAGTCCCTGCTGACTTGTTGTGGCTCTGACTATCACTACTAGAGGTCCTTTGATTAATTAAGGATGAAGACGGAGATATTCTTATGTAATGATAAACATTTTGTTTGGCTTACCTACCGCTTTGAGCTGACTGGTTTCTACCGTAACCTAGAGTAACGATATGCATGCCTGTGTGTGTAGTGTGTGTGTGTGTGTGTGTGTGTGTGTGTGTGTGTGTGTGCGTGTGTGTGCGTGTGTGTGTGTGTTATGTGTGTGTGCGTGTGTGTGTGTGTTATGTGTGTGCGTGCGTGTGTGAGCATGTGCGTGGGTGCATGTGTGTCCAAAAACATTTCTTTGAGAGATGAGCATAACAAATAAAAAAAAAATGTCACAATGGCTTTAGTAATATTGAAAATGCACGCATTGAACACCTGATGTATTTTGGAAATGTGACACTAACCGGTACTTTTGCAAGAAGATTGAAAATGCGTTCAACGCTAAATTTGAACTGGTAGTTATTACAAAGATTGCCGAGGATATGGTTCGTTTTGGAATCGAACAAAATGTTTCGTACTGACGCATTATAATAGACTTTATATTTATCGTATCGTTTGTTAAGCACTATGTGTGCACATGTAAAATGAAATCTTGTAAGCTAAATCCAAACAAAACAAAACAACCCTCTAACTAATTTCAATGTTTGTTATCGAAGAGATAATGCAAGCTTAATCTGGATCTAGTGCAATTTTCTGGTGAGTGCTAACATTACAACTTATGTTTATTGAAAACCAGCCTTGTCCAAGATTTCAAGAATCTAGGATCTGTAAAAGCAAATGACGGCTCCTGCACCAAAGATGTGAAAACAAAAATTGGCATGGCAAAACAAAAAAAAATGGTCCAGTTAAACAACGTACGGGAAGACAGAGGGCTTTCAAAAGATTTACAGTTAAGAATCCTGAAAATTTTGATTTGGCCTGTTTCAAAGCATGGTTGCAAAGCCTGGACACTAGGAAATGGCAAAGAAAACAGAATCAATGCAGCAGAAATGTGGCTCTATAGACGACTTCTCATAGTCAAATGGACAGAGAAAAACAAACGATAGCAATCGCCAACTGTTTACAGAGATCGCCAAAAGCTAGCTGAAATATGTAGGCCATGCCATCAACAACACCAAAACAGATTTGATACCAATGGCCCTGCAGGGGAAAGTTGAGGCGAGGAGAAGAAAGAGACGACCGCACACCTACTTCAACGACTTCGCTGATGTCTATGGTCTGGGGATTCAGGAAGTCGCCTACAGATGTCTAAATCGTGTGACCTGGAAAGATTTCTGATGTCGAATGCTGCTTCTACCGCCGATCCTGGGAGAGAGAGAGAGAGAGAGAGAGAGAGAGAGAGAGAGAGAGAGAGAGTTTGATTGATTGAGTTGGGGTTTTACGTCGACACCCACCACCTCAGGTGAATGCCGACGGGGATAACCATCCCAGGGAAGTGGGGAAGGGGACCTATCTAATCCTTACGACACCACCAGAACAACAATGATGTTAAGATGGGACAGCGAGATGGCCAGTTTTAATATAGCGCACCCGGGATTCGAACCACAACCATTAGCATGTGAATCCGACGCTCAAACCAACTGAGCTACTGGGCCGCAAGAGAGAGAGAGAGAGAGAGAGAGAGAGAGAGAGAGAGAGAGAGAGTGAGCCCTTGGAAGACATGGATTTCCCAATCTCATTAGACCAATGCTTTAGTTACACCTATCCTATCCGAAAAGTATGCGTATTTTAAACACAAAGTGATAAATGTCTCTTATGCATACATCTATGACAAACATTTGCTAACCAACCGCTTTTAGCTCGTCAATTAAAACCAGCATGGTTGTACCGTCTCTCACTTTCATTAATGAGTTTATGTGGCTTTTTGTTTGAAGAATGGGTTTATATATAATTTATATGCTCGTGTAATGTTACTGTACTGATTTTGGGTCAATCAACAAAACGGTTGAAGAGGAAAATGTTCTTTCAAACATCAGTGCTACATTAACATTAGGTCAGGCAAAAATCTAACTCGTGCTCTCACTAAACATATTGGGCCTGATGTACATTCAATTTTTGTAATGTTCCATACATAAAGAGGGAAGACATTCTTGGTAGACGTTTTCGGTTGCCAGGGTTCGTTTCCTGGTTGATGCACTTCACGTTATATGGGGCTTATGTGTAGGCTTAAGGCTTGCGCCATGATCATTTTGGACCTTCTCCATCACATGGCATCAATGACGTCAGTGCATATAAAATTCATTCCCAGCGCGGAGACTTTATTTTGAGAAATTGAAACTCTGAGAGAGAGAGAGAGAGAGAGAGAGAGAGAGAGAGAGAGAGGGGAGAGAGAGAGAGAGAGAGAGAGAGAGAGAGAGAGAGAGAGAGTGAGTCTCCTCTTTTCTTTTTTTCCCACTTAATAAACAGGGTTGTGGAAAGACCTTAGCTGAAATTTAGAGAGCCCCTTTGGTCGCTGATTTAGCACTGATGACTTCTTGACGAGCCCCAGCCGTCTGTCTTGATCTTGCATAATCAACCCTCTGAGAGTTGAAAAGCTCAGCCCCGTCCATGTTAATTGTCTTCTCATTTCTTCTTCTTTTTTTCTTATCTTTTACATCGCGCTACGGGCTGGCTGACTCAGGCGGTAAAGCTGTGTATTCGGGATCATATATCTTCGAGTTCAGTTCCAACCAGTCCTCAACTGTAACGTGACATAATACTGGCCTGTTTGCTCCCTGCCTTAGTGTTACAGTCATTCTGGAGATGTCAGCCCGGTGTTTTAGGTCTTCTTTCTTCCTGATTCCATTTTAAGACAATTGCCAGTGCATATGATTTTCGCAGACCAAGAAGTCTGCCGGATCATCACTGGCAGATTTGAATAGAGCACATAATGATATGGAACTCTAGTTGAGATGAATCCTCTCGAAAAAAAAAAAAAAAAAGAAAGAAACTAATATTCAGTTCAATAGGGCTTTTAATTAGGCTATTTATCTATCTACTTTATAATATAGACCCCGATTTTCCTTTTTGGAGGTAAGATACACATGTCATTTACATGTAATCAAGCTTATTCCAGTGATAGGCTGATAAAATACCAGTATAGAATACAGACTAGATAAAACATAGGCTAGGTAGGGGCCTCAAGACCTGGCCAGCTCATGGGTTTATGTGCAGGCTGAAGGCTTGTGCCATGATCGCCATATGCATGGCACCTGTGACGTTAGTGCATATGGAATCCGTTCCGAGCGCGGAGACGTCATATTGAGAAACTGAAACTTTTACATCTGCCCCTTCTTTACCACCCCCACTGACACGCCCTCTCTCCCCTGGGCAAAGTGCTCTGTCACATGGTTTCTGCAAGATCAGATGCCCTTGAAAACATGACCATGCCATTTCATTTCCGTTTCGTGATGGCAGTGAGGTCTTAATGCACACCGTATCTATTTGTTTCTTTCTGTTCCAACTTTTGTGTGCCATTTCAATGGGTGTTAATCCCATAACTCTCATCCTGGCTTCACAAACACACCACAGATTCTAAGTTGATTCCAGCGCAGTCCCAATAACGTCTCCTCGCTCGGAATACATTCCACCTGCACTGATCATCTGATGCCATTTGATGGAGAAGATCAAAAATGATCACTGTAAAACCTTTAAGCCTGCACATAAGCCCTATGTGATGGCAACGCCTTGGGGTCCTTCCTAGTCTATGGGTTCTATGGTATATTTGTACCAGTTTGTCATTGGAACAATCTAGGCTATATATACAATCAGTAACATTAAAAAAAAAGAAAGGAAATTAAAAAAGAAAGGAAACGCAGCCACCGTCTCACAAAAATCAACCCATAAACAATATGACACGGTCTCCATCTGCCCACCAACACGATTAAATCCAATCCTCGTCTCCATCAACCCAATCCCTCCAGTCCATCTTCCACCCCTGGTATGAAAAAAAAAACGCATACAGAAGGAGAGAGAGAGAGAGAGAGAGAGAGAGAGAGAGAGAGAGAGAGAGAGAGAGAAGGGAGAAGGAGAGAGAGAGAGAGAGAGAGAAGGAGAGAGAAAGAGAGGAGAGAGAGAATGAGAGACAGACAGGACAGGCAGAGAGAGAGAGAGACAGACAGACAGAGAGAAGGGGGGAAGCATAGAGAGCGAGAGAGGCAGAGAGAGAGAGAGAAAGAGAGAGAGAGAAAGAAATACCAAGACAATACAAAGAAACAATCAAGCAAGGGGGAAAAAAAACCACAACCACCATCACAATACAACAACAAAATATCTTTTTTTCTGACACCACTTCCCTCTTCAAGGCAAGGTCCCTTTCTGTATTTTCCACTTCTTACAATGTCTTTTATCTCGGATTCAGGAAAGTCCAGTGCGAAGAAAACCCGCGGGAGTTGGAGACGCCAAGCTACAACAGGGCCACCCACCCACCCTATTTATTTTCTGGAGGTTCTATAAAAAGACGGAAGATCGTGTTCTGTCAACAAAATCCGTTTGAAGGCGGTTGTGTCGCTCTTCGTTACTTTCCAGTCTGTTGCTGAAAAAGTGGGGCAAGGGTAGAAGAATGGGGACACTTAAACACAGCGTGTGTCTGTGTGCGTGTGTCAGTGAGTGCATCAGACAGAATGTGTGTGTTTGTGCATGCGAGTCTGTGTATGTTTATGTGTGTTGTTGTTGTTGTTGTGTTGTGTGTGTGTGTGTGTGTGTGTGTGTGTGTGTGTGTGTGTGTGTAAGTGGAGAGACAGAGCGTGGGCATTACGTCTGGGCTTGTGTGTGTGTGTGTGAGTGTATGTCTGTATGTGTGTGTGTGTGCGCGCACGCGTGTACGTACGTGTAAATGTATAAGTGTGTTTGCGTGTGTGATTTGCGCGCGCGTGTGTGCATGTGTGCGCGATTGTGTATGAGCGTTTGTGTGCGCACGCGTGTGAGAGTGTGAAAAAGACATCAGTGGATAGTGTGTTCATGTGCGTGTGTATGTGCGCGCGCGCGCGTGTGTGTAAAAGGTTGGGCAGAAGGGCGAAGAGTATCTAGGTTAATGCTGTGAAGTTGCATTTACTGTCAGCGTCAGCTCTGGACTCCTTCAGAAAACCACTAAACAGGAAATCTGATACAAAAAACACAGCTGTTGCCAAGTTTATTTGTGCTGACAGCTATACAAAACAGCCTAAAAAGCTGGGGGGAACCAAGATGGTCAAGCCATTCTATAATCTCCCTTTTATACAAAAATTAATAATAATAAAAAAAAAAACTTAAAAAAAACACACACACACACACAAAACAAGAGATATGTTCGTTTCTAACACAAGCATTCTCGTTGCAGATCTCCGTGCTGGTAAGAAACTAAAACTATTCACAAAACAACAGCAACACGTGGAATGTGAAATTCAGTACAATAAGAACAGGGAATATGCATAATTACGTAACCGAGTGTGTAACAAAATAAAGAACATAATCAAAGGACATAACTCTTGAGAATTATCTCCCATGTTATATAGAAATTCTCCCTGCTTTCCTTTTATTTCTTTGGTATTAAAATAAAGAACGCTTTCAATTCCCACATGCAATCGTAAAAGCTGGTGATAGTATAACGGAGCGGAAGAGGAAAGCAAGCAGAAGAAACCCTGAAAATCATTTTATTTATATCTATTTCAATACAATTATATATTTATCTAGCTTACAGGTAAGCATGTTCCCCTGTATTTGGTAGATAAATGCATACGTTAATGTGAAAAGTTTTTGTGAAGGTTGCACAAAATGTCTTGCCTTCATCTAAATCAACATCACTCTATTAGCATTCCCCAAGGCCGACAGGAGAACCATCAAAGACACCGCTCCCCCTTAATCAGACACAGGCAGATGATGCACATTCTTGGCAGCGAACTTTGTCGGAGATTTCTTGCATGGAGAACGAGATGATCGTGCATACCAAAATGCAGATTGATTGTTCCTAATAAACACAGCGCACACTGTTGTCTGATGTATGTGTGTGTGTGTGTGTGTGTCTGTATGTATGTAAGTATGTGTGAGTGACTGTGTGTGTGTGTGTGTGTGTATGTATGTAAGTATGTGTGAGTGACTGTGTGTGTGTGTGTGTGTGTGTGTGTGTGTGACTGGCTGACTTCATATAGTATGCCAATCAGGTTGAAAATTTGGACAGGTCTATGTGCTGTGTTTGTAGTAAATATATTATGACAGGCCTCCAGACTCAATTCTCTCTCACTGAAAAAAAATATCAGTCAACATCTCACTTGTTCAAGTTTGACTTACTGCCCAAGTTCGGTGAAGAGTTACTGACAAAATAGCTGGCAAACTCTTGCCGACACCTTATAATTTTGATGTTCACGTGCGCACGCACACACACCTATGACTAATATCTATATCTTTTAGAAAATGAAAATGAAAGGGAAAGTCCATGAGCAATAAATGGGTGCCCTCAGTACCGTTAGAAGGCAACGCCTTTGGTAAAGCAGCTCCGTTTGTTTTGTTGTCCTTAAAACGTGAGAGAACATTCATTTATTTCTTACTTTCCCGTCTACAACAAGCCAGCTGTGCATTTATCAGGCGTGACATTCTGTTGGCAATGTTTAGGCAAAAGGAAGTAACTTCACTGTAAATGTTTCGAGGATGATGGCAAACAGAAAACCGTTGCAAACGTACGGGTCATTCTCATGTCATGAGCTGTCTGGTAGTAAGAAAAGAAGCAGTCAGTCACAGCTGCCACTGTTTCTTTCAGTCACCATCACTTTAGTCACACAGTTTGATTCGTTTTCTACATGTTACTGTAATTATTGAAATGCTATCGCAGAAAAGCAAATGTGACGATTGCCGCAAAAATTTGATAAAAAAAAAAAAGTAAAATAAAGAAAACAAAACAAAACAGGCAAAGACCACCACCATCTCCCCCCCCCCCCTCCAAAAAAAGAGTGGGTGGGAGGGGGGCTATAGTCTTCATTGTAAGGCCTGTTTCTATTCCGATTATAAAATAAAACATGATTCATGATTTTACGTCGCCTTCTAGACCTTTCATTTCTTTTTCATAACTTCCTAGTTCGTTTTTTCCCTTCCCTTTTCAAACATCCACGTCTTTTTAATTTCTATTTAAAGCTACATTTTGTTGATTTTATGCAACATTGACATAATGGTGGCCGCAGGAAATGTTGAGGTCTCTTACAACCTCAGTCCCTTTCAACCTCTAGGTTACAGGACAACCACTTTACCGTTGATAGTTTAAAGATACAAGATCTTTAAATTTTCTACTATTACTGCATTTAGTTTTGAAACACTCCTTTTAAAAAACAGCAGTTTTTCCCATCTTAAATAAAGACCCTGAGTTCATGGTCTACATTAAAGAATTAACTTTTCTTGTAAAATTAAAAAAAGAAAACAAAAATAAACAAACAAACAAAAAGACAACAATCTATTGTTTAAATTCATGTATAATTTTGTTGAGGACTGAGGGCAGAGGCACCAGATCGGCAGGCGCCTACTAACAAACCATGTTACCATGCAATATAACGCAAACGCCTACCGTCTGGGTCACTTACATCCGACGAGCATGTCGCTCGCCCACATTTATTGCCAGACATTGTCTGACCATGTAGATGGCGAACAAAAGAAGAAGAAGGAGAAAAAGAAGAAGAAAAAGAAGCTGATAAATCATGACACACATTGATCAGTCCATTCACTTAATTAAGCAGAATCATTATTATACTGATGCGACTGTAAACGACGCAAAGAACGGGAAATTCTTATATTACTGACTGCATACGACCACACATATAATATAGGATGTCTGTGCATACGACCAAAGAGAATACTGCTACCCTCTTTGATACGACTTAAATAACGGAAATTTCTTAAATCTAGGCTGCATAAGACCTAAATAACGAGAAATTCCTTAAATCTAGGCTGCAAACGACCAGATAACGGAAATTCCTTAAATTCTGGGCTGAAACGACTGAATAACTGAAAATTCCTTAAATTCTGGGCTGCAAACGACTCAGACAGATAATAACAGGAGATGTCCAGTCAATTGAATCGTGGTCGAGGCCTATGCGTAATTTGGTGTTATGGGCTTAAATACTGGAGTTTCCAAACAGAGGATCTGGATTTGCCATGGATCCTAGCTGGGTATCTTCCACCTGATGGCTAAAGGGTGGACATTTGTCTCATCTCCCAGGTCAACATGTGTGCAGGCCTGTTTGTTCCTAGCGTATACGTACAAAGAACATCAAATACAGCGTATACGCACAAAGAACATCAAATACGCACATTAAAGATCCTGTAACAAATACTGTCAGCGTCCAGCGACTTAATTATGGAAACATGAAAACAAAGCATTCATGCCCACCAACGACTGGTTATATAGACTATGCAGTAATATATCGCCTGCACAGTGTGGGCAAAACAATAAAGTGCTAGTAACCCTCATCATCCATCCACTGTATATGGACGCTCAGAGTAATGAAGGAGAAATCCTTACAGTCATGACATTTTTTCTGGAAAGTTATGATGTAGTGCACACACACATTCAGACACACATAAACAAAACAAAAGAACTTGCACACACAGACACTGCTAATGTCGGACAAAGCAGCTTCATGCTTAATATAACGGCAAACTTCATTACTACTACTAGTAGCGCTGATTCCCATCATAGGCCGACGTTGCTTCGAAAACAAACTATTTCCTTACGCACACATACACACACGCAAACACACGCGCGCCATTTCTGACATATATCACCTTTATAAACATTAATTTTCAAATTTCATACGCCAACGGCCATACACGTTGAAAACACCGGTTCTCGTCCGATCACCGAAGTTAAGCAACGTCGGGCCCGGTTAGTACTTGGATGGGTGACCGCCTGGGAACACCGGGTGCTGTTGGCAATCTTTTTTATGTTTTGATATTTATCATTTTTGATTACCATTTATATGGATTTCTTTTAGATATTGTATATCTTATCAGTAACAGGTTAAGTAATACGCCATCTTAATTACAATTAAAACATAATTATGTCACAAACTGATAAACAGTTGATTTCTACATATCACTTTTACATAACACAAAGCGCTGAGCTATGTTTGACTTTTCAATCATAATTATACATACGCACGCACTCACACACATACACTCGAACGCACATATACGTGCATACACGCACAGATACACATGCAACGCACACAAACACACACCGAGACAGACTCTCTGGCGCACACTCGAACAGCGACACAGACACGCACATGCGCCACACATAAAACAAACCCAAATAAGACAATGTAATCAGACAATCTTAAAATAGTAAATAAGTCAATAAACAAACAAACAAAAAAGTAAACATACAAACAAATAATTAAAAGCTTGTGAAATCAGTTGGAATGTGGCAACGAATACCAGTAAAATCAAATTATCTCAAAGATATGTCAATAGTAAAATCAAATTCTATTTCAAAACTGTTTATTGACTTTAGTCATCAAATACGCACAGTAGAAATCCTGTAAGACATAATGTTTGTGTCCATTATTTGAATTATGGAAACATGAAAACACTCGGCATGCATGCCCACCAAAGATGGGTTAAAACAAAGACTGTGCAGCAACATATCGCCTGCATAGTGTGGTCAAAACAACGTGTTAGTAGACCTCATCATCTATCCATTGACTGTATATGGACGCCGAGATCAATGGAGACATCCTTAACAGTCATGACATTATGCTGGAAATACTAGGTACGATGAGTATATCAACACACACACACCACACAAAAAGCTTGCACACACAGACACGCTAATGACGGACAACTTCATGCATAACGTAACATCCCAGTACATTAAAACTATCGCTGATTTGCCTTACATCATGACCATAGTTGACATTTTAGTAGAAGACAGAGAAACTGTTATTTCCGTACACACACACGCGCGCATGCACGCACCACTTTGACATATACCACCTTTATAAATATTAATCTCCAGACTACATACGCCAACGGCCATACCACTTTGAAAACACCAGTTCTCGTCCGATCACCGAAGTTAAGCAACGTCGGGCCAGTTAGTATTTGGATGGTGACCACCTGGAACACCGGTACTGTTGGCAACTTTAGTTTTCAAGATTTTTGCATTGTCATTACTATGGATTTTTTTTTTAAGTATGTACATTTTATCTCTGGGAGGTAACTAACATACTAAATACAATATGTACAAGAACATAATTGTGTCACAAATGATAAACAGTTGATATTTACATAGCACTTTTTATTTAACATAAAGCATTTTATATCTGACTTTTCATAATTATACATCTGTACGTACACAAACACACACACAGGTGCACAATACGTGGATACACGCACAGACACGTGCACATACACATACACACTGAGACAGATTTTTGGCATACACTCAAACAGACAAAGCACACACACACGCACGCATACAGCAAACCTGAAAAGACAATCTAATAAGATAAATATTAAAACAAACAATAAATGAAGAAAAAGCTTCCAACATGAAGATAAAGTTCTTATAGTGGATACAATGAAAAAGCAAAAGCTTTGCAGACTATGTCTTGCTCACTTATTGCCATCTATGCCATTGGCATGTAAGGTAGCAACGAAGATTCTCCATTCCTCTCTGTTTCACACACAGTAATGTTGGTTTCTTCTGTCGTTTCGTAACAAGTCTTTTCTTCTGTGTGTGTGTGTACGTAAGAGAATGAGAATAGGGAGGGAGAGAGAGAGAAGCTGAGAGAGAGAGGGGGGTAGGTGAGGCATAACAGATGAAGAGATAACAGATAGAGAGATAGAAGAGAGAGAGAGAGAGAAGAGAGAGAGAGAGAGAGAGAGAGAGAGAGAGAGAGAGAGAGAGAGAGAGAGACGAGAGAGAGAAGAGAGAGAGACAGAGCACTCTCAATACACTGAGTACTGTGATTTGCTTTTACATTTGATATCTGCAATTCCCACGTCAGTCAGGCAGTCAGCAAACACTGAAATGGCTTACAGGATTGTGAACTTGCGTCAGCCTGCTTGGTGTTCTGTGTATATGTAAGCACACACACAACTGGGTTCAGGCCACTGACATCTTCAAGTCTGTGGTTTAGGTACTAGCTGGTCTGCACTTATGCTGACCTGGAAAATCAGAAACATTTCCATATTTTCATCCACCTGGGGGTACACAGACAGGCTCGAACCCAGATCTCCAAGTTGGACAACCAGTGTTTTTACCACTCGGTGCTGAGTCTCACCAGTTGTTGGAACTGTGATAAGACTGATGCAAAGGACACCAAGAAGGAAGCTCAAGGGAGACAATGTAATATTCTGCCTATGCCTACAGCTGACAGCCCCATCAGTTAGCCACTGTCTCAATATTCTCAGGCGATAAGCGAAGACACGCACACACATACATGTGCACACAAATACAGAAACAAGACACAAACACACAGGCATACACACACTTGAAGACAGAGGGAGACAGAGAGTGACAGACAGAGAGAGGAAAAGAGAATGACAATGACAGTTTTTTTTCAACTATATAACTTACTGGTTACAAGCCTTTCTTTTCAATTTGCCTAAAGTATTCCACACAGAATTACATACACTAAAGGAAAAAATACATTGGTAAATCTACTACTAGTATAATACAAGTACATGTACATAGAGAAATAAACAGGAACAGCATTTGCTGTCATTTAAGATAACTGGAAATGACAGATCTAGGGAAGAAACCGTAATTATTTCACATGTGTAATGAGTGAGTGAGGGGAGAGAATGACATCATGCAATATATATTTTCCTCGCAGCAACAGTTGGTCAATTCCAAACTGCATCTTCAGAGTTTTAAAAAGCTGTTTATGACAATACATTCTGAGTTTTAAAAAGCTGTTTATGACAATACATTCTGTTCTATCATTATCATCATCATCACCATCAAATACAGTATTGGTGCCTTTCTAAAACCTGAACAGTTTCATTCAGTACAGGTCTCAGTTTTCAGACTCTGGTGTATGCACAGTATGGCTCTTCGCAAACTTCGAATGATTTCACTTGGTATACATCTCAGCATTTAAACTCTGGTTTATGTACAGTATGGCTCCTCTATAACTTTGAATAGTTTCATTCACTACAAGTCTCAGTATTCAAACTCTTGTTTATATACAATAAGGCTCCTTTCTAACTTTGAATAGTTTCATTCAGTACACATCCCAGCATTAGGTTGTGACTTAGCTAGGGTATGGGTCCTTTCTAAACATGAACAGTATCATTTTTACACGTTTCGTATTCAGACCCTTGTTTCTGTCAGTAAGTTTCCTTATAGTTTCATCCAGTACGTCTCATAATTATTCAGACTCTGGCGTATGCACAGTATGGCTCCTCTCAAGCTCTGAATGATTTCATCAGTATATATCTCAGCATTCCGACTGGTGTATGTACAGTGAGGCTCCTTTCTAACTTTAAATAGTTTCATTCAGTATACATCCCAGCATTCAGGCTGTGGTTTAGGTAAGGTAAATGTCCTTTCTAAACCTAAACGGTATCATTTTTACACGTTTCCGTATTCAGACCCTTGTTTCCTGTACAGCAAGGCTCCTTTCTCACTTGAGTAGTTTCATTCAGTACATGTCTCAGTATTAAGATTCCGGTGTACGCACAGTATGGCTTCTCTCAAACTTTGAATGATTTCATCTCAGTATTCAGACTGTGGTGTATGCAAAGCGGCTTCTCTCAAACTTTGAATGATTTCATCTCAGTATTCAGACTGTGGTGTATGCACAGTGGCTTCTCTCAAACTTTGAATGATTTCATCTCAGTATTCAGACTGTGGTGTATGCACAGTATGGCTTTTTTCAAACTTTGAATGATTTCATCGGTATACATCTCACCATTCAGACTCTGGTTTATGTACAGTAGAGCTCCTTTTTAACCTTGAGCAGTTTCATTCAGTGTACGTCTCAGTATTCAGACTGTGGTGTATATAACGGTACAGTCCTCTCAAACAGTTATCTATGTGGTGTGTGTAGGTACAGCTCCTCTCAAACAGTTCTCTATGTGGTGTATGTACAGTACAGCTCCTCTCAAACAGTTCTCTCTGTGGTGTATGTACAGTACAGCTCTCTCAAACAGTTCTCTATGTGGTGTATGTACAGTACAGCTTCTCTCAAACAGTTCTCTATGTGGTGTATGTACAGTACAGCTCCTCTCAAATAGTTCTCTATGGTTGGTGTATGTACAGTACAGCTCCTCTCAAACAGTTCTCTATGGTGGTGTATGTACAGTACAGCTCCTCTCAAACAGTTCTCTATGTGGTGTATGACAGTACAGCTCCTCTCAAAAGTTCTCTATGGTTGGTGTATGTACAGTACAGCTCCTCTCAAACAGTTCTCTATGTGGTGTATGTACAGTACAGCTTCTCTCAAACAGTTCTCTATTGGTGGTGTATGTACAGTACAGCTTCTCTCAAACAGTTCTCTATGGTGGTGTATGTACAGTACAGCTCCTCTCAAACAGTTCTCTATGTGGTGTATGCACAGTACAGCTCCTCTCAAACAGTTCTCTATGTGATGTATGCACAGTACAGCTCCTCTCAAACAGTTCTAATGTGGTGTATGTATGGTACAGCTCCTCTCAAACAGTTCTCTATGGTGGTGTATGTACAGTACAGCTCCTCTCAAACAGTTCTCTATATGTCGTGTATGTACAGTACAGCTCCTCTCAAACAGTTCTCTATGTGGTGTATGTACAGTACAGCTCCTCTCAAACAGTTCTCTATGTGGTGTATGTATCAGTACAGCTCCTCTCAAACAGTTCTCTATGGTTGGTGTATGCTACAGTACAGCTCTCTCTCAAACAGTTCTCTATGGTTGGTGTATGTACAGTACAGCTCCTCTCAAACAGTTCTCTATGTGGTGTATGTACAGTACAGCTTCCTCTCAAACAGTTCTCTATGTTGGTGTATGTACAGTACAGCTCTCTCAAACAGTTCTCTATGTTGGTGTATGTACAGTACAGCTCTTCTCAAACAGTTCTCTATGTGGTGTATGCACAGTACAGCTCCTCTCAAACAGTTCTCTATGTGGTGTATGTACAGTACAGCTCCTCTCAAACAGTTCTCTATGGTTGGTGTATGTACAGTACAGCTCTCTCAAACAGTTCTCTATGTGGTGTATGTACAGTACAGCTCCTCTCAAACAGTTCTCTATGTGGTGTATGTACAGTACAGCTTCTCTCAAACAGTTCTCTATGTGGTGTATGTACAGTACAGCTTCTCTCAAGTCTCTATGTGGTGTATGTACAGTACAGCTCTCTCACAGTTCTCTATGTGGTGTATGTACAGTACAGCTTCTCTCAAACAGTTCTCTATGTGGTGTATGTACAGTACAGCTCTCTCAACAGTTCTCTATGTTGGTGTATGTACAGTACAGCTTCTCTCAGTTCTCTATGTGGTGTATGTACAGTACAGCTTCTCTCAAACAGTTCTCTATGTGGTGTATGTACAGTACAGCTTCTCTCAAACATTCTCTATGTGGTGTATGTACAGTACAGCTCCTCTCAAACACTTCTCTATTAGTGTATGTATGTACAGTACGCTTCTCTCAAACAGTTCTCTATGTGGTGTATGTACAGTACAGCTTCTCTCAAACAGTTCTCTATGTGGTGTATGTACAGTACAGCTCCTCTCAAACAGTTCTCTAGGGTGGTGTATGTACAAGTACAGCTCCTCTCAAACAGTTCTCTATGTGGTGTATGTACAGTACAGCTCCTCTCAAACAGTTCTCTATGGTGGTGTATTGTACAGTACAGCTCCTCTCAAACAGTTCTCCAGGGTTTGGTGTATGCACAGTACAGCTCCTCTCAAACAGTTCTCTATGTGGTGTATGCACAGTACAGCTCCTCTCAAACAGTTCTCTATGGTTGGTGTGTGTACAGTACAGCTCCTCTCAAACAGTTCTCTATGGTTGGTGTATGTATGGTACAGCTCTCAAACAGTTCTCTACTATGGAGCCATAGCTTTGTGTACGTGTTCTAACAGGATGATGGGGGCTTGTGCCGCCTCTGGCTCGATTTCAGAGATTAATGACATATGGTTTCAGTTTTTCATTGGTTGCCTACAATTAAATTATTGCTAATTTGCTACTTTTTTTTAATAAATTTTGTTCTGGATTTTGTTGTTGCTGCTGTCAATGTTTTTCTTTACAGTTCATTCCCTGAGTTCATTTCACCTTTAGGGGTATCATTCATTTTTCATTCCATACCTATTGCTGCTTTTTCTTCTCTAAGCTCATGCATTAGGTCTTTGTTGCTTTCTTTTCTCGTCAAGGTCACATATCTGTATGTGATGGTGTGGTGGTAAGGACTCAAGTCAGAAGTCAAAGACACATGACAGAAGAGCACAGGCAGCCTGACAATGAAGACCCAGGAAAGGTTTGGTAACTGTCAGATTTCAAGAGTTAACTGATGAGGACATTATAAGTGTGAGATAGTTGGGGGGGGGGGGGGTGTTGTTGTTGTTGTAGTTGTGTGATGTCTCCTTGTAAAGATGGCAGTTTAATTTTATTTGTCAAAAGCAAAAATATGACATATAATCATACGCACAGTCATGGACATGCATACAATCTAAAGATTTAAATCATGACGTCTCACCTGTGAAAATGAAGATCTGAAACATGATGTCTCACCTGTAGAAACAAAGGTTAAAACAGGGCGTCTCACCTGTAAAAATGAAGGTTTAAAACATGACATCTCACCTGTACAAATAAAGGTAAAAAAACATGTCACTCCTGTAAAAATAAGGGTTAAAAACATGTTTCACCTGTAGAAATGAAAATTTAAAATATAAGCTTCACCTGCAGAAACAGGTTAATATCATGTCACATACGCAGAAATACAGGTTTTAAAAAAATAAATGACGTCTCACCTGTAGAAAAAAAAGGTTTAAAAGATGACGTCTCACCTGTAGAAATAAAGTTTAAAACATGTCTCCTCTGCACAAAAAAAGGTTTGAAACATGACGTCTCCCCTGTAGAAAAAAAGGTCTAAAAAAACCCTTTAAAACAAGATGTCTCACCTGTAAAAATAAAGGTTTAAAACATGTCTCACCTGTATAAAGATAAGGTTTAAATCACTTTGTCTCATCTGCACAAATAAAGGTTTTGAACATGATGTCTCACCTGTAGAAATGAAGGTTAAAAACATGTCATTCCTGTAAAAAGAAAGTTAAAAACATGACGTCCACACCTTTAGAAATAAAGGTTTAAAACCTGATGTTACACCTGTAGAAATAAAGGTAAAAAAAACAGATGTCTCACCTGCAGAAATAAAGGTTTAAAACATGACGTCTCACCTAGAAAAATAAAGATCTGAAACATGATGTCTCACCTGTAGAAACAAAGGTTTCAAACAGGGTGTCTCACCTGTACAAATAAAGGTAAAAAACATGTCGTCACTCCTGTAAAAATAAGGGTTAAAAACAGACATCTCACCTGTAGAAATAAAGGTTTAAAAACTAATGTTACACCTGTAAAAATAAAGGTACAAAACCCAGACATTTCACCTGTACAAATAAAGATTTAAAATATAGCCCCTCACCTGCAGAAACAAAAGGTTAAAATCATGTCACATGCAGAAATACAGGTTTAAAACATGATGTCTCACCTGTAGAAACAAAGATTTAAAACATGATGTTTCACCTGTAGAAATAAAAGTTTGAAGCATGATGTCTCACCAGCAGAAATAAAGGTTTAAAACATGTCTCACCTGTAGAAATAAAGGTTTAAAACAAGACGTCTCACCTGTAAAAATAAAAGTTTAAAACATGACGTCTCACCTGTACAAAGATAAAGTTTAAAACATGACGTCTCATCTGCACAAATAAAGGTTTCAAACATGATGTCTCACCTGGAGAATGAAAGTCAAAAACATGATGTCACTCCTGTAAAAATAAATATTAAAAACATGACATCACACTTGTAGAAATAAATGTTTAAAACCTGACGTTACACCTGTAGAAACATGACATCACTCCTGTAGAAATAATGAATCAAAACTTGGTGTTACACCTGTAGAAATAAAGGTATAAAAGCAGATGTTTCACCTGTAGAAATAAACGTTTAAACATTGCGTTTCGCCTGTAGAAATACGAGTAAAGGTTTAAAACATAATGCTTCACCTGCAGAAACAAAAGGTTAAAATCATGATATCACACATGCAGAAACACAGATTTAAAACCATGCCCACAACAACTATATAGAAAAAAGGTTTAAAAGCTGATGTCTAACCTATACAAAACAGGTTTTAAACATGACGTCGCACATGCAGTCAGCTACCAACTTGCCCCTCTCCTGAAACACCCCAGCATTCCCACCAACACTAAGGCGAAACTCATCAACACCATTTTTCTACCAACGCTGACATACCAGTGCCAGACATGGTCCCTAACTAAAGTCCTCGAGAGAAAACTGGTCACCTGTGAAATGAAATGCCTGAGGAAAGCAGTAAACAAGACAAGGCGGGACAAGATCAGAAATGAGGTGATACGAGACATGGTAGGAGCAACACCAATCCTACAACACATCGAACATATGAGGATCAAGTGGTTCGGACACCTCACACGTATGCCCCTAAACCAACCAGCTCTTCGGGCATACAACACCAGATACTCTGGCTGGAGAGCCAGAGGAAGACCAAGACGACGATGGAGCGACTCCGTGGCAGACACCCTCAGAGCTCACAAGATGTCCCTTCTCCAGGCCACCCGCCTTGCTGCTGACAGACGACTGTACCTCCCCGCGACGCCCACCAGTACAAGCGGAAGGAAAAAGTAAAAAGTAAAGTAAGTCGCACATGAGAAATAATGGTTAAAACTTTATATGATGTTTCAGGATGTTACACCTGTAGAAATATAGATCTAAAACATGATGACACACCTGTAGAAATAAAGGTTTAAAACATGACGTCTCACATATTGAAATGAAGGTTAAAAACAGGATGCCACATCTGTAGAAAAAAACATTTAAAACATGACATCTCATCTGTAGAAATAAACATTTAAATTAAGATATCACACCTGTAAAAATAAAGGCATGAAACATGACATCTCACCTGTAGAAATAAAAGTTTAAAACATGGCGCTGCACCTGTACAATACAAGGTTTAAAACTTGATGTCATATCAGTACATATAAAAGTATAGAACATGACATCTCACCTGCAGCAATGATGGTTAAAAACATAACATCACACCTGTAAAAATAAAGGTTAAAAACATGAAATCATACCTGTAGAAACAAAGGTTTTAAAACCAAACGTTATACCTATGCAAAATAAAGGTATAAAACCAGGCGTCTCACCTGTAGAAATAAGGGTTTTCACATGACGTCTCACCTGCAAAAATACTGAAGAAGTAAAGCTTAAAATCATTATGTCACACATGCAAAAATAGAGGTTTAAAACCTTGACATCTCACCTGTTGAAATAAAGGTTTAAAACGACATCTCATCTGCAGAAATAGTTTTAAAACATGAATCACACTTGTAGAAATAAAGGTTTAAAACATGACATCTCACCTGTTGAAATAAATTTTTAAAACATGAAAACACACATGTTGAAAAAAGGTGTAAAGCTGATCTCACCTAGTACACCTATAGAAACAAAGGTTAAAACAGGACCTCACACATGATTGCATAAAACGTGTCAACATTTTAGGACAAAGAAGTTTTGCATCCATTTCTCAAAGCTCATTCTCTATCAAGCTCAATCCAAAGAAATGGACCACAGCACATGATCAACAGAAGAGAACTTTCCCTGATGGGAGTGCACGCTTTGGTTTCATTCTGCAATAGAGATTTCGTGCCAGCATCTTGATTTAGAAGACCATCATCAATCTTGTCCTCCAGAGAAATCGTATCTGCAAACATAAGATGAGAAAAAACAAACAAACAACAACAATAACAACAACAACCCCCCCCCCCCCCCACCCAGATCTAATACCTAAAAATACCAAAACACAAATAGTACTGTCCACCCCCACTCCCATATTTTTCAATTCCCATAACTCATACAAAAATGAATTTTAGACCTGACATTAAACATAAATAGCATGACCTAAAAAACTGAACAAATACTATTATTCATACATAGTACAAATGTTAAGTATATTATACATACTTATCATAACTGAAACAACTTACAATCTTCAAAGCATGGCATAACAACAGAGCTGAATTTAATACAAATGCCCTACACAAACTAATTCACAAAATACTCATCAACCAATTAAATGTTATCACTCAGATTTTGTACAAGCTATCAATGACACAACCTTCAATGCATAACTCAATAATATGACAATTTAATAGCAACAACTTCAAACTAACACAATGGACATAGTAGTCAAGTGGGTAAATGACTGGACTTCCAATAGGAAGGTTCTGGGTTCGATCTGCCTGGTGGGAAAAAGATGGACATTTTTCCTGTCTCCCAGCTCAGCATGTGGGCAGTCCAGCCACTGCGTAGACCCATCCATTTCAAGTGTATACACATGCAAAATATCAAATATGCATGTTAATGATCCTGTAAGCCATGTCAGTGTCGGCTTACAGAAACACAAAAACAGCCTCCATGCATGCCCATCAAAAAACAAAATGTTTAACCATTAATATTAATCAGACATACACACAACTTATCTTAGTTCAGAAGATTGCCATGGTCCTGGAAAGGCTCATCACCGTTCCAGGGTCGGAAGGGGCTTACATCTGAACAAAGAAATCCAAGCTGAGTTACCATGAAAACAACATTAACACCAAGCAACCTAAACAACACCCACATTCCCACCCACACAACCCTTCCACACCCTGCCCCACCCTCCCTCCCCTTCCCCACCCACACCAACCCCTTCCCCCCCTCCCTCCTCCCTTACTCCCTCCCTCCCTCTCTTCCTTCCCACTTTCCCTCCTCCCCTCCCCCATTCCCTCTAACCCTACACCTCCCCTCTCTCAACCCCCCCATCTCTCCCCCCCCCCTCCACTCCCCCCCCCCTCCGAACCCTACACCTGCCCCCCCCCCCCCCCCCCCACTAAAAAAAAGTTCAGACCTTCCAAAAGAAAGTGTGACATCTTATGTACTTGACTACCATGCTTATCAGTCAACACCTGTTTTCTGAGCATTATGAAATCCCTGCTGCCTGTCACACAGACTGCTACATGGTGGACAATGGCAGTAACATGTACACTTTGTCCCCTAACCCTGAGGTTTAAGGGAGCAAGTTGGTCAATATGTTTCCCCAGACCAGCATTATGACAGGCATCCACCTGTTTTCATCTGCTGCTTTACCTTCCTCAACTATGAAAAATCAGACTGGGGGTGTCAAGTACAGTTTGCTTCATTCAAAGGGAGTTCAAAACATGCCGTAAACCATTTTGCTCAACAAATAACAATCCTACAGTACACAGACACAGAAGGGAAATGATCATCCAACACAAATATCAAGTGATACCATCAAGGTCAAGTGATAATATCAAGGTTAAATAATATCAAAATCAGGAGATAACATGAAAGTTGAATGTTGAATGATAACATCAAAGGATACGCTGAAGTGTCACCTCTGTCTCCAGCCTAAGCTTGCAAGACTCCAATCATCTGTTAACAGCCACTGAATCTTTGCTGTAACTGAGAATCAACACATCAGTTAAACATGTAATCAATAAAAGTTGTTCCCTAATGGCCGGATTGTATGGGAATGACATGGTAGCCTATACTTCTGTCTCCATACTTAACCTTTTCCAACCCTGTACAGGACCGGACAACCCTGTTTACAGCTGGGAGAACTGAAGAATGCATATACAAAGTTTTTAGCGTGATTTGAACTTGTGCTGTGAGATTGGAGGGCAAGAACCTGGACCTCCACTTCAAGCAGACCTCATGCGAACAATGCAGGTCTACATCAATCATCAGTCAGAAAGTACCAACATTTTGGGCAATCCTGTCTGTTCTAATGGTACAATACTCACAGACTGTGAGCAGCTGGACTATGTGCTCCATAATATCATAATCATGTTATGTCATCATAATCATGCTATGAAACTTCTGTCATCATAATCATACTATGTCGTCATATTCATATTTAAGACAGCATAAAAAAGAAAATAAAAAACTGAGGTTGACAAAATGGCTAATAACCTTACAATCCTGACCCATTTGCTTCCACTACCGGATATCTGTAATCTCACTCTAAACATACTTTAGATTTCAGTCACGGCTTCAACTGATTCACTCAGGAAGAAAAAAATTAAGAGTCTGTGGTGGCTTGCAGCAATCAATGCACCAAAACACAAGGCAGATTGCCAAGAAGTTGTCCTGACATTGCTGTGAACTCTTCCACAGTGAAACCAGATCTATCATCCTCTCTGTACACATGTGAAATCAGATCAACCATCTTCTTGATATACATGCTGAACAATGGTGATTGATATATATGCTGAACAATGGCAAAGTAGAGGAGAACAAAGCAATCTTGGAGGAGAACAGAAGTTTAGAGAACAGACAGGTGAAAAACAACAGTAACTTGGACAACAACCTTAACTTGGAGAACAACTAACCTGGAGAACACCAGTAATATGAATTATAACTTGGAGAAAAATAGTAAATGGAGAACAACAGTAACTTGGAGAACAACTGTTAACTTGTGTAAGTTGGATAACAGCAGAAATGGAACAGTAATTTGGAATACTACCAAAACTTGAAAAGTAACTGGAAGAACAACAGTAACATAGAGAACAACAGTAACCTGGAGAACAGCAGTAAACTGGAGAGCATTAAAATGGAGAAAAATACTAATCTGGAGAACCACAGTAACCTAGAGAACAACAGCAACTTTGAGAACAACAGTAACTTAGAGAACAACAGTAACCTGGGGAACAACTGTAAACTGGAGAACAAGTAATATGAACAGTAATGTGGAGAACAATAATAACCTGGAGAACAACAGTAACTTGGGTAGCAGTAACTTGAAGAACAACAGTAACTTAGAGAACAACACTAACATGGGGAACAATATAAGTAAATTTAAAGTCAAACAGGTAAGCTAATGACTGACAGACTAAGAAATGAAAAAAGAAGCTTTCTTATACGTCGTATGAGTGAGGGTACTGATGGAACTCTGAACTTTCCTATTTCCATCTTTGTCAAGTGAACAATTTTTGCTAACAATGTCAACATCTACTATCCTTTTCTATGTTTTTGGTTTCATTGTTGTTGTTGTTATCAGTTTTTTTGTTTTGTTTTTTAAAACAAAGAGGTGGGCACAACAAATCTTTTTCCTACATGAATTGTGAGCTGTCCTTTATTTTTCACTATGCTTGAAGCTAGACCATTTCTCTGCTTTGGTTTTTATGTCACTTTTTTCTTTTTCTGTGTTAAGGAGAATTCCTTGTACTTTTTCATATTGCATGTTCATTCACGTTATCTTTACAGACTAAATATTTCTGAACTGTCGTTCTTGTAGGTTTAAAGCCTGTAAATTTTTCTTCTTCTCTTTCTCTTCTTTATTTATATAAAGGGCTTTTCCTTTTAACTTTTTGTTGTTGTTGTTTGATTCTTGTCTAGTTTCTTGATTAAGAAAGCATTCCTTGTTCTCTATTTTAAATTCTTACTTCACTATTTGTATCATGTAGAATTCCTTTTCTCTCTTTCTAGTTTCTGTCTCACATATTATTTTATCACTTAAAGAAAATTCAAGAAAATTCCTCGTACTTTTCCAAATACAGATTAATCAGAAGAAAAATCAGTGTATTTGTGCACATGTACATCAAACCACACACACACACACACAACATTTTGCGCCCATATCAACATAAACACAGCCCCTCCCCCATTCCACCATACGTATATATAACTCACACACACACACACACACACACCACACACACACACACACACACACACACACACACACACACACACACAAAGCAGCACACACTCATACATATCACTCACACAATACACATCATATGAACACAGAAATATTACAACACCCTTCAAAAACAAAGTCAAAAATCAACAAGAACAATTATATAAAAAAAAAATCGCATATATATATATACACACACACCCCTCCCCCAGAAAATGATGGGGGAGGAATGCCATGAAAAAAATCCATCTCACACTAACACAAAATGGTTGATACACACAACATACATGCTTTCAACACAATTCTACATGCTCCACATCATAAAGTAAAGGGACTTACAGAGCCAAACATCCCTCAGCTCAAAACATTCATTATCATGAAGCATGATTTATCCATCCTCAGGAACTCAAGTCCTCCACCCATTGGCATAATACACAAGATCATTCGTTCCCAGGAACTAAAGTCCTTCTCACACTGCCATAAAACACAGGCCATCCATTCCCAGGAATTTCAGGCCTTCACACACCGCCATAAAACACAGGGCCATTCATTCCCAGGAACTTCAGGCCTTCACACACCTCCATAAATCACAGGGCCATCCATTCCCAGGAATTTCAGGCCTTCAAACACCTTCATAAAACACAGGGCCATTCATTCCCAGGAACTTCAGGCCTTCACACACACCTCCATAAAACACAGGGCCATGATTCATTCCCAGGAACTTCAGGCCTTCACACAACTTCAGACCTTCACACACTGCCATAAAAAACAAGGCCATTCATTCCCAGGAACTTCAGGCCTTCACACACCTCCATAAATCACAGGGCCATCCATTCCCAGGAATTTCAGGCCTTCAAACACCTTCATAAAACACAGGGCCATTCATTCCCAGGAACTTCAGGCCTTCACACACCTCCATAAAACACAGGGCCATGATTCATTCCCAGGAACTTCAGGCCTTCACACAACTTCAGGCCTTCACACACTGCCATAAAAAACAAGGCCATTCATTCCCAGGAACTTCAAGCCTTCACACACCTCCATAAAACACAGGTCATTTGTTTCCTGGAATTAAAGTCCTTCTCACAATGCCATAAAACACATCATTTGTTCCCAGGAATTCGAGGCCTTCACACACTGCCCATTCATTCCCTGGAACTTGAGGCTTTCAGACGGCGTCATAAAACATAGGATCATCTGTTCCCAGGAACCTGTGTTTTTCACACCACATACAAATCATAAGGACCTCCACTACCGGGAAACGTGGTCCCCTGGTCTGTTACTCCAGGAAAAGTAGTGCCCCATGACACTACAGGTTCACATAAAAAATCTCTGCAAATATGTGATAAGGAGTTTTCATTGCCTGTGTCAAATGTAGGTCTTTTCAATCACCTTCTCCACGTGGCCTTTTGTCCAACAACCAAAACTATTCACGGAGCACACCATTCCAACACTACCTGCATATCACACTGCTTATGACACACTGAAGATCACAATAATTGTGTTGTCTCTTCACATTTCACACAATCCACCATAAAGCAGTGAAGATCACATTATTAATGCTTCATGTCTCTCATGCTTGTCAATGATCCATTGAACACTGAAACTGCTTATGCCAAGTGTCGTTTTGCAACAAATGTTGTAAACAATTCTTAATGAAACAGTGAAGATCATGACAACTGCATGTGACTGCAAGTTTTTTGACATTGTTAACAGCACACAGTGTCAAAGTGTGAAGATCACAATGACAGACTGTCGCAATATCACACTGTAGGTGTCCCATGCTGCTGGCGGCGAGTCAGGAACCATCGAAGATCATTCTAGAAACAGGTTTGAGATCAACACAATAAGGTCCATTTTGTCATAACAGGATATCACCCCCTTTTCTTTTTTAATGCTTTTTCCTCTTTTTTCTTTCTTTTATTTTCTTTCTTTCTTTTTTTTTTCCCCATTTTTTCTTTTTTTTTTTACCCTTTCTTTTATGCCTCTTTTGATTTTTTCCTTTTTTCCTCTTTTTTTCTTTCGTTTTAAAAAAATTTTTTTTTTTTAATCAGCACGGTCACACCCACTCCACACATACACACAAAACTGATACTGTAATTGTCAAAGGCATGCACTAATTATTGTTGCAGCTGCCGCTTTCTGTCTTTTTGATCTTTAAGGAAAACATTCTTCTATTGCTAACATACAGAACTTTCCCTTTTTCTCCTCTCCTTTTCTGTTCTCTTATTTTTCATTTCATCTCTCTCTTTTTCCACCTGACCTAGCACAAACCTATGAATACACTATGAAAGCAAAGAGGGACTTCTTTCCATCTCCATAACCTACTATTTCCAAATGGCCAACTACAGCTATGTTCTGACCCAACAATGAAGTGCTGCACACTCACAATGTCAGCATAGTCCTGCTATGTGGACCACCAGACCAGCCTGAAGTTGAGGTCACTTTCCTACAAGTGTGCTGTCACCCACAGCATGCTGGACTTTTGGTGGGCATCAGCACTAGACTACTGCCACAACAAAAGCAGTCTGAATGCAGTGGCACTTTCATCTTGAGTGTGCTGCCACCCACTGTGTACTGTGCTTTTGTTGGACATCATGTCATTTGTTGATCAGTACTGGACTGCTTCCATCAAGCAACCATCCTGAAGGTAGTTGCACTCCCATCTTGAGTGTGCTACCACCTACAGTGTGCGAGGCTCTTGATGGATGTCACAACATGTCAAGCCAATACTTCATTGTTCCCATCACAAAACCAGTCTGAAGATGGGATCACTCCTCTCCAAGAATGAGGCCACCTGTAGTGCCCTAGGCACTTGGTGGACATCACATCATCAATGGCACTAATTCTTCCCATCATACAACCAGCCTGAAAGTAGTCGCACTCCTTTCCCAGTGTGCTGCCACCCACAGTGTGCTGGCTTTTTGTATATCATGCTGCATCATTGTCAAGACGACCAAGAGCCGGGTGACCAGGAGGTGGGCAATGTTTACTGCAAATCGCTATTTGTGAATCTTGTGAACACTTCGACAACAGGGACTGAAAACTTGGGTCATTACGGCGACACCCCTTTGCTTTCATATTGTTAACGTTCTGACAAGAGATACTGAGCTGTTGGGCAAGTTTCAATGATGAGAGGTATGAAAACCTATTGCCCTGATACTAGTTGCATATTACAAGCTTACTGAAGTCTATGGAAAACATTACAATACTATGTAACGAGTATCTGTGGTTCTGCACATCACAAACCAATCTGCTGGAGTTCCTAATCTGACAATTTTCTGTCTACCTTTATTGTTACTGTTTAAAGCCCAGCTGACTGTGTAGAGCCATATCAGGGCTATAACCTTTTCAAAACATATACAATACTTCAACAGGAAAAAAGGAAAAGAAAATTAAGTACACATATCAATGCATTCGCACATACCCCCTGTCTTACAGCACTCTGTCAATTTATCACAGAGAGGATTTAAAAAAATCTATCTGAATACAAACTTAAACATAACTAAGGACACTAAAGCATATATAAAAATGGGCCTAAATTACCTAAAATTGTTTCTGCATATCTCATTTCCCTAGAGGCAAAAATGCACTTCACACATGTACCCAATGAAAAAGCCTAGGAGAAAGTATGTAAGACTTTATGGAACACATTCAGGTAAATGGCCCAGCAAGGCAGAAAATGGTAGGAAGAAATGACAGAAAGCAAAGGAATAAGGAAGAAACAAAGACAGTGACAGAAAGGAGGAAATTTCTAACACAGAATTTCCAGAAGGTGGGGATACTATTTATACTGAAAGAGCCCCCGCATCCCCATGGGGGTATTTTGTCTATCACAAGAAAAATTTTGTAACACCATTTATCATCATAATAACAGTAACAATAAGAATAATATGATCATGATGATGATAATATCAATACTAATGATATACAGACTCTCTCCCCTACAAACATCTTAACACAAAGTCCATCAGAATCACACTGATATGAAAATCAACACATACCGGATACCCCTCACAGCTTTTTAAGGCCGTCACACCAGCAACACACACACACACACACAAAACACACACACACACAAAAACAACCACAAACACTCACACAATACCAAAACACATTACCAACCCCTAAAAAAACAAAAACCACAAAACAACACATCACACACATTGCACACACACACACACACATACAACCCACACCCAAACTTTTGCCCACTTTCATCTCACAATCAATTTGTCATTATCACCAATTACCCCCACCCTCTCAAAACACACACAGGTAGAAAAGAAACTCTAGGGAGAGCTAGACAACAGAAGGTCTTCAGAGAAGTAACCCCCTTTAGACAAGTGTTTCGGCCCTGAATTCCTTACACTCTCGGGGGCCGGCCACATCCAGGTCATGACTCCTGATGCCTTCTGCATGTTGTCCTTTTTTTTTTTTTTTTTTCAAATTGAAATCACCAACAGACTGTGAATACACACTTAGGTGCATTCTGCGCTCAGAACCATGCGAAGATATTCAAAACAGGTTTGGATCAACACAATAGGTCTTTGCAAACGGGCACAATCACTCTTTGATTTAATGCTCCTCTGTATTTACTTTCTTTTATGTTTCCTCTTTGCCAATCCCCATTTTTTCTTTTTTTTACCTTTCTTATGCCTGCATTTGATTTTCTGTTTTATCCTCTTTTTCTTCGTTTAAAAAAATCAGTTTTTTTCAATCGCACGATCAACCAACTCCACACTATACCACACAAAACTATCTGTCCCAATTCAAGCATGCACTAATATTTTGCACGCTGCCAGCTCTGTCTTTTTGATCTTTTAAGGAAAACATTCTTCTATTGCTACATACAGAACTTTCCCTTTTCTCCTCTCCTTTTCTGTTTCTTATTTCATTTCATCTCTCTCTTTTTCCACCTGACCTAGCACAAACCTATGAATACACTATGAAAGCAAAGAGGGACTTCTTTCCATCTCCATAACCTACTATTTTCCAAATGGCCAACTACGCTATGTTCTGACCCAACAATGAAGTGCTGCACACTCACAATGTCATGCATAGTCCTGCTATGTGGACCACCATCGACCAGCCTGAAGTTTGAGGTCACTTTTCTACAAGTGTGCTGTCACCACAGCATGCTGGACTTTTGGGGCATCAGCACTAGACTTACTGCCACAACAAAGCAGTCTGAATGCAATGGCACTTTCATCTTGGTGTGCTGCCACCCACTGTGTACTGTGCTTTTGTTGGACATCATGTCATTTGTTGATCAGTACTGGACTGCTTCCATCAAGCAACCACCCTGAAGTAGTTTGCACTCCATCTTGAGGTGCTACCACCTACAGTGGTCGAGGCTCTGATGGATGTCACAACATGTCAAGCCAATACTTCATTGTCCCATCACAAAACCAGTCTGAAGATGGATCACTCCTCTCCAAGAATGAGGCCACCTGTAGTGCCCTAGCACTTGGTGGACATCACATCATCAATGGCACTAATTCTTCCCATCATACAACCACCTGAAAGTAGTCGCACTCCTTTCCCAGTGCGCTGCCACCCACAGTGTGCTGGCTTTTTGTATATCATGCTGCATCATTGTCAAGACGACCAAGACCGGTAGACCAGGAAGTGGCAATGTTTACTGCAAATTCCTATTTGGAATCTTTGTGAACACTTCGACAACAGGGACTGAAAACTTTGGGTCATTACGGCGACACCCCTTTTGCTTTCATATTGTTAACATTCTGACAAGAGATACTGAGCTGTTGGGCAAGTTTCAATTGGGCAAGTTTCAATGAGAGGTATGAAAACCTATTGCCCTGATACTAGTTGCATATTACAAGCTTACTGAAGTCTATGAAACATTACAATACTATGTAATGAGTATCTGTGGTTCTGCACATCACAAACCAATCTGCTGAGTTCCTAATCTGACAATTTCTGTCTACCTTTATTGTTACTGTTTAAAGCCCAGCCGACTGTGTAGACCATATCAGGCTAAATCTTTTCAAACATAACAATACTTCACAGGAAAAAGGAAAAGAAAATTAAGTACACATATCAATGCATTCGCACATATCCCCTGTCTTACAGCACTTGTGTCAAATTTATCACAGAGAGGATTTGCAAAAAATCTATCTGAATACAAACTTAAACATACCTAAGGACACTAAAGCATATATAAAAATGGGCCTAAATTACCTAAAATTGTTTTCTGCATATCTCATTTCCCTAGAGGCAAAAATGCACTTCACACATGTACCCAATGAAAAGCCTAGGAGAAAGTATGTAAGACTTTATGGAACCTTTCGGTAAATGGACCAGCAAGGCAGAAAATGGTAGGAAGAAATGACAGAAAGCAAAGGAATAGGAAGAAACAAAGACAGTGACAGAAAGGAGGAAATTTCTAGCACAGAATTTCGAAGGTGGGGAATACATTTATACTGAAAGAGCCCCCAGCATCCCCACGGGGGTATTGTCTATCACAAGAAAAATTTTGTAACACCATTATCATCATAATAACAGTAACAATAAGAATAATATGATCATGATGATGATAATATCAAGACTAATGATATACAGACTCTCTCCCTACAAACACTTAACCAAGTCCACCAGAATCACACTGATATGAAAATCACACACATACCGATACCCCTCAACAGATTTTAAGGGCCGTCAATACACAGGACACACATCACACACCACACACACACACACACCACACACTGACACACACACACACACACCACACACACACACACAGACACAACCACTACACACACACTTTAATACCAAAACACTCTACATCAAATACCAAAAATTACCGCCCTAAAAGAAAACAGAAACAAACAAAACACACACATGCATGCACATACATGCATGCACACACACCAAGCACACACACTTTAATATAGATAACAAAACACTTACACACAAAAAAAACACACAGAATCCCCCCTAAAAAACCCACATCACACACATTTGCACACACACAACATCACACCCAAACTTTGCCCACTTTCATCTCACAATCAATTTGTCATTATCACCAATTACCCCCACCCTCTCAAAACACACACACAATAATATCTTAAGAAGAAAAAAAAAAGAAGAAAAAACAAAACAAAAAACGAAGCCTCATTCATGACACAATTGCACAAAAACAAACATGTAAATAAAACACAGAGATAAAAGAATACACACACACTTTCTCTGTGTTTTGTAAGTATTGCAATATTGATAAACAAAACAAAACAAAACAAAAACAGAACTGAAACACACACACGTGTGCACAAGTACACACACATATACACACAAGAGATGGTCAAGTGACCAATCTTCATTCTGACATCAGCAAAAAATGTTTCATCCATTTTAATTTCTCTTATAAAATTAATGAAGTATTTTAAATCTGAACAATAACCACAGAGAACTGGTTATGGTCTAAAACTAAGAGGCATTCAACAGTTAGTCTTCAAACGGTTGAATGTATAATGTTAGATCATATACCACTGGTAGGTATGATCTAACATACATTCAACTGCTGTCTTTAAACGGGCCAATGGCAGGTGTGTGATCTAACTCTGTACATTCTACAGCTTTCTGTCAGCTGTCCCTGAACATACAAGGTGTAAAGATCCATCTATAAATAGCCCCAAAAAAACCCATACATGTAATGTATTCTCATACACAGTCTTCCTTGGTCAATTCCAGACTTGCATATCCTGTCTCAATTTGATATTAATCTGTTTCCAGTTATCCACACTCACTTTGTTTCAACTCTTTGAGGGAAACATGGGGGAAATGATAAAAATAATGATGATGATGATGTTGAGGATGATGATGATTGAGGCATGATAATGATGATGATGATCATCATCATCCATCAACCACCATCGTCATCATTACAGCAACAATGAAAATATAATCATCATCATGATAATATCAATGATAATGATATGCAGACTCTCTCCTCTACAAACACTTTAACACACAAAATCCACCAGAATCATGCTGATAAGAAAATCAACACATACCCCTCACAGCTTTTTTACAGGCTCTCGCAATCACAGGTAACACACACACACACACTCTCTCTCTCTAGTATCATTAACACCCCCCCCCCCCAAAAAAAAAACCCCACCACCCCAAAGCAAACAAATAAAAAACGAAAAAACAAACAAACAAAAAACACATGCACACACACACACACACTCTTATTGTTATCTTTTTTTAAAGCCCAACTGACGGCACAGAGCTATATCTGGGCTATAATCATTTCAAAATATACACAATCCTTAAAAAAAAAAAAAAAAAAACCAACCCCCCCCCCCTCCAAAAAAATGTAACACCATTATCATCATCATAACAGTAACAATAAGAATAATATAATCATGATGATGATAATATCAATAATACTGATATAAATACTCTCTCCCCTACAAACATCTTAACACAAAGTCCACCAGAATCACCTAAAAAAAAAAAAGAAAACACACACACACACACACATGCATGCAAGCACATACATGCGTACACACACACTTTAATATACATAACAAAACACTTGCAAAAACAACAACAACAAAAAACATATGACACACTCACATATACACCCACTCACCCACATTAACACTTTGCCTACTTTCATCTCATAATCAATTTGTCATTATCACCAATTACCCCACCTTCTCAACACACACACACACACACACACACACACACACACACACACACACACACACACACACACACACACACACACACACACACACATTCTCTCTCTCTCTAGTATCATTAACAAAACACCCACACACAAAAAAACACACCCCACCCCAAAGCAAACAAAAAAATAAATAACGGAAAAAAACAACAAACAAAAAACATATCCACACACGCACACATACACACACACTGCTATTGTTATCATTTTTTAAAGCCCAGCCAACTGCACAGAGCCATATCAGTGCTATAATCATTTCAAAATATACACAATCCTAAAAAAAAAAAAAAAAAAAAATTATAATCATGATGATGATAATATTAATAATAATGAAATACAGACTCTCTCCCCTACAAACATCTTAACACAAAGTCCACCAGAATCATGCTGATATGAAAATAAACACAGATCCCTCACAGCTTATTAAGGGTTGTCTCACACACACACACACACACACACAACACACACACTCACACACTCACACACACACAAACACACACACACACACACACACACACACACACACACACACACACACACACACACACACACACACACACTTTAATACGAAAACACTCACACAAATACCAAAAATTACCCGCCCTAAAAGAAAAAAAAAGGAAAAATAAGACACCACATACAAAACATGCGCATGCGCGCACACACACTTTAATATACATAACAAAACACTTGCATAAACAAAAAAAAACACATATAACACACACACACATACACCCTCTCACCCACCCACATCAACACTCTGCCCACTTTCATCTAACAATCAATTTGTCATTATCACCAATTACCCCACCCTCTCAACACACACACAACACACACACACACACACAACACACACACTCCCTCTCTCTCTCTCTTTTCTTCAATATCAGTAACAAAACACCCACACATAAAAAAAAAAAAAACCACCACCCAATAGCAAACAAACAAAAAACTGAAAAAAAAACAAACAAAAAACATATCCACACACACACACACACAAACTGTTACTGTTTTTTTTTCAAAGCCCAGCTGACTGCGCAGAGCCATATCAGGGTTATAATCATTTCAAAACATACACAATCTTTCAAAAAAAAAAGAAGAAAAAAAAAGAAAAAAAGTAACACCGTTATCATCATCATAACAGTAACAATAAGAATACTACAATCATGATCATGATAACATGAATAATAATGAAATACAGACTCTGTCCCCTACAAACATCTTAACACAAAGTCCACCAACATCACGCTGATATGAAAATTAACACAGATCCCTCACAGCTTATTAAGGGCTGTCACAATCACAGGACACACACACACACACTAATACCAAAGCACACACACATACCAGAAATTATCCGCCCTATAAAAAAAAAAAAAAAAAAAAAGACTCCATACACACACACACACACATGCATGCAAGCACATATACGTGAGCACACGCACACACACACACACTTTAACATACATAACAAAACACTTGCAAAAACAAAAACAAAAAAACATATAACACCTGCACACACACACATATACACCCACCCACCCACCCTAACACTTTGCCCACTTTCATCTAACAATCAATTTGTCATTATCACCAATTACCCCACCCTCTCAACACACACACACACAACGCTCTTTTTCTCTCTTTAATATCATTAACAAAACACCCACACATAAAACAAAAAACAACAACAACAACAAAACCACCACCCCAAAGCAAACAAACAAAAAATGGAAAAAAAACAAACAAAAAATCATATCCACACACGCACGCAGTTTTTTTTTTTTCAAAGCCCAGCTGACCGCGCAGAGCCATATCAGGGCTATAATCATTTCAAACATACACAGTGCTTCCAAAAAAAAAAAAAAAGAAAAAAAAGTAACACCATTATCATCATCATAACAGAAACAATGAGAATACTATAATCAGGATCATGATAACATTAATGATAATGAAATACAGACTCTCTAGACTACAAACATCTTAACACAAAGTCCACCAGAATAATGCTGATATGAAAATCAACTCAGATCCCTCACAGCTTATTAAGGGCTACCACACACACACACACACACACACACACAACACACAACACACACACACACACACACACACACACACACACACACACACACACAACACACACACACACACTCTTTAATACCAAAACACCCACAAAAATACCAAAATACCAAAAATTACCCGCCTAAAAAAAAAAAGAAAAAAAAAAGACTCCACACACACAATGCATGCAAGCACATACGTGCGCACATGCACACACCTCTAAATACATAACAAAACACTTGCAAAAACAAAAACAAAAAAACATATAACACCTGCAACACCACAACCCACACACCCACATTAACAACTTTGCCCACTTTCCATCTAACAATCAATTTGTCATTATCACTGATTACCCACACCCTCACACACACACACACTGCCTCATCTCTCTTGTCTTTAATATCATTAACAAAACACCCACACATACCACCCCCCCCCCCCCCCCCCCCCGAAAGCAAACAAACAAAAAATGGAAAAAAACAAACAAAAAACATATCCACACACACGCACTGTTAATGTTTTTTTTCCAAAGCCCAGCTAACTGCGCAGAGCCATATCAGGGCTATAATCATTTCAAAACATACACAATCCTTCAACCCCCCCCCCCCCCCAAAAAAAAAGTAACACCATTATCATCATCATAACAGTAACAAAAAGAATAATATAATCATGATGATAATATCAATACTAATGATATACAGACTATCTCCCTTACAAACATCTTCACACAAAGACCACCAGAATCATGCGGATATGAAAATCAACACAAACCCCACACAGCTTATTAAGGGCTGTCACAATCACGGACACACACACACACATGCACACTCTTTAATACCAAAACACTCACACAAATACCAAAAATTACCCGCCCTGAAAAAAACAAAACAAAAAATAACAGGAAAAAAACAAAACACAATCAACTCCACACACACGCATGCAAGCACATATGCGCGCACACACACACACAAGCACACACACTTTAATATAAATAACAAAACACTTGCAAAAACAAAACAAAAAACCCATGACACACACATACAACCCCCCCCCCCAAAGAAAAAACCAAACCAAAACCCAACTCCACACACATGCATGCAGCACATACTGCACGCGCGTACACACATTTGATATACATAACAAAACACTTGCAAAAACAAAAAAAAAGCACAAAAACATGACACACACACATATACATGTACACCCATCAAAGAACAAATGAACGAACACTCACTCTCTCTTTAATATTAACAAAACACCCACATATAAAAAATACAAACACCACCCCAAACCAAACAGACAAAAAATGGAAAAAAAACAAACAAACAAACAAAAAAACATCCACAAACGCACACATACACAAACTGTTACTGTTTTTTTTTCAAAGCCCAGCCGACTGCACAGAGCCATATCAGGGCTATAATCATTTCAAAACATACACAATGCTTAAAAAAAAAAAAAAAAAGTAACACCATTATCATCATCATAACAGTATTAATAAGAATAATATAATCATGATGATGATAATATCAATACTAATGATATACAGACTCTCTCCCCTACAAACATCTTAACACAAAGTCCACCAAATGTGAAAATCAAAGCATACCCTTCACAGCTTTTTACAGGCTGTCGCAATCACAGGAAACACACACACCACACACACACACACACACACACACACACACACACACACACACACACCGCACACACACACACACACACACACACACACACACACACACTCTCTCTCTCTCTCCCTTTAATATCATTAACACAACACCCACACATAAAAAAAAAATCACCACCCCAAACAAAAAACAAAAAAACAACAACCCAACAACCAACCAAATAACAAAAACACTCACACAGTACCAAAAATTACCCACCCAGGAAAAAAACGAAACAATAAAAACAGCACACACACATGCATGTAAGAACGCATACACACACACACACTTTAATATACATAACAAAACACTTGCAAAAACAAAACAAAACAAAAAAACCACACATATCACACCCACACACCCACCCACACTAACACTTTGCCCACTTTCATCTCACAATCAATTTGTTTACCCACCCTCTCAAAACACAGACTTGCATATATCCTGTCTCAGTTTGATATTAACCTGTCTCCAGTTACCCACACTCACTTTGTTTCAACTCTTTGAGGGAAAGATGGGGGTGGGTGGGTGGGGGGGATTGATAAAAATAATGATGCTGTTGAGGTGGATCAGAGGATGATGATCATCATCATCATCATTCATCAATCATCATCATCTTTACAGCAACAATGAAAATAATATAATGATGATGATGATAACAACAATGATAATGATATGCAGACTCTCTCCCCTGCAAATACCTTAACACACAAAGTCCACCAGATATCACGCTGATACGAAAATCAGCACATACCCCTCAAAGCTTTTTACAGGCAGTCACAATCATAGGAAACACACACACATACACACACACACACTCTCTCTCTTTAACATCAATAACAAAACACCCACAAATAAAAAAAACACAAAAAAAACCACCAGCCCAAAGCAAACAAACAAACATAAAAAGACCCCCCCCCCCCCAAATATGCACGCATGCACACACACACACACACACACTCATTGTTATTTTTGTTTAAAGCCCAGCTGACTGCGCAGAGCCATATCAGGGCTATAATCATTTCAAAGCACACACAATACTTCAAGAAATAAAAAGGAAAAAGAAGAAAAAAGAAAATTAAGCACACATATCAACGCATCTGCGCACATACTCCAACAAGATGCACTAAGCACCGACAACTCCATCCAATTTATAGCACAGGGGTTTTAAAAAACATACGTGAATACAAATTTAAATATAACTTAAGGACACTAAAACATATAAAAAATGGGCTTGAATTACTGAAAATTGCTTCCGCATATCTCATTTCCCTAGAATCAAAAATGCACTTCATACATGTACCCAATTATCAATACTCTGAAAAAGTACACAAGAGTTTATGGAACACATACACTGATACAGGTGAATGGACCAGCAAGGCAGAAAATGATAGGAAGAAATGACAGAAAGCAAAGGAGGAAGGAAGAAACAAAGAGCTTGACAGAAAAGAGCAAATTTCTAGCACAGAATTTCCAAAAGAAGGGGATACCATTTATACTGAAAGAGCCCCCGGCATCCCCACGTAGGGAGCACACACACAGATGCACACACAAACTTTAATATGAATAACAAAACACTCTCAACAAAACAAACCAAAAAGAACCCAACAAAAAACAACAACAAAAACACGGACACACACACACAAAACCAAACCAAACCCAGAAGCAAAAAAAAAAACAAAACAAAAACCCTCACACACTCTTTCATTTCAAAATCAATTTGTCATTATCACCAATTACCCCCACCTTCTCAAACACACATACATACACACACACACACACACACACAGAGTAATGTCTTTAGAAAAAATAGAAGAAAAAGTCGCACATTCAGAACACACATGCCCTAAAACTAACAAGTAAATAAAATTTAAAAAAAAAAAGGGGGGGGGGGGTGGGGCAAATGAGAACACCCCCCTCTCTCTGTGTGTAAACACAGCAATACTAACAAAACAAAACAAAAAAAACAAAACGCACACAGAACACTCATGCTGAAACACACACACTCACACACATGCTGCAGCAGCATTTTATGTTCAAAAATATAAAATAATAAAGTCATTTTTCATTGGGGCAAATATATCTATCTTTACAGCGGAATTAGTCGCTATTTTACAAGCGTTGCATTATCTAGTAAACCTTACACATGTATTTTTCAAAGTAGTTCTCTTTGTTGATTCAAAATCTGTATTATATGCCTTGCAGTCTTTTGATACAGACACAAGACCTGATATAATTACTGAGGCAAATTATCTTATACATTGTTTAAGGATAAAAGGTACAGATCTCAGTTTATGCTGGGTCCCTTCTCACGTTGGTCTTCACGGCAACGAAGTAGTTGACAGAGCAGCTAAACAAGGTGCACACAATTATGATAATTCTACAGAATTACGTATTAATACTTCCGTAAAAGAAGCTTGCAACTTGCTAGAATCAGCCTCATGGATTCGTTTTCATGAACATTTCCATGAAAAGTTTGTGTCACAACAAATGATAAAACTTTCATTTCAAAATGTATATAAAAAATTGCAGTTTTCTTCCATATATCATTTGAGAACGATTGTTGCTGTTCATTTTCGTATTCAGCTAAACGCATTGAAAACAAAATACTGTAAAAATGTCAAGTGTATTTGCGGCGAACAATTCACACTGTTTCACTGTCTATTTTACTGCAAAATACTAGTTTTTTTTACGAAAAATGTTTACACAAGAAAATTATTCTGAAACTCATTTTAAAGAAGTAACTTCCGATCAATTTTTGTCAGTTAAAATTTCAGAATCGTTGGTTCACAGTCCTGTTAATGCATTACTTTAAGTTTATGAAGTTTGTACTTTAGAGTTAAATTTTCCATACACATTGTTGATGTTAAATGTTAGTGTTAAGTTCTTGTTCCATTTTTCTATTTTCCCACCTACTTATGTCTATAACTCTGTCTCCTCTATGCCCCAAAACCAACCCGCCCATCTCTCATCTCACATACTTTTTTTTTTTTCCCCCGTCTAATATCACTCATAGTGAAAAGACGTTAAATCAAAAAACGAACACACAACACACACACACACACACACACACACACACACACACACACACACACACACACACACACACACACACACACACACACACACACACACACACACACAAGGACACACACACCATTTTCTTCTCAGAATCAATTTTGACACAATCTCCAAATACATCATCAAACAAAATTTCTCTCCATCTGGTGTAAAGGATAGGCGGTGGAGGTGGGTGAAGGCACACTTCTCTCCCTTTCTGATTAAACACTTTACTCCAACTGTAAAAAAGGGTGGGGTGGGGAGTGAGGAGGGAATGGCACACTTTTCTCCCTTTCTGATTTAACATGTTACTCTGTCTTTGACATGAGAGGGATCAATTCAGTAAGACCACCTCCATGTTTTCATAAGGCAGATTCTGCAATCAGCAAGTGACATCTGCAATCAGCAAGTGACATCACTAAAACTTTTAGTAAAAGGTCTGGTCAATTTAGTCAACTCTCTGTGCCCATTTTGTTTCGTATTTTGCTTTTATGTAACAAATATCATGAAATCATCATGTTTTATTTATTGTTTTACTTTTTTTTAAATGCTGACACCCAAAACAATGCTGTACTAACTAAACCTGTTTGAATTCATGACATCTGATTCAATTTCATGACTTCAAAGGGAAAAATTTCAGCCATCAACATTTACAGTTTAACAAAAACATACATCATGTTCTATGATTGCAAACTGATTCTAAGGCTTCTTCGTCATACTGATCTCTACTTTTATATATTTACATGATTTTAATTCATCCAACTGTTTATGTTTAGATAAAAATACACTTTTAATGATTTTATACAATATGGTTAAGAGATCTCCATTTCAAAACATACTTTTCCAATTAAATTTCCAAATTTTTTCATCTGCAAATCTAAAATTTGATGAGGCATGTGACAAAGATTCTATTAAGAGTAGTTATGATAAAGACAAGGAATAGAATCAAAACAGAAATAGCAAAAGAGCAATGTGGATTTTTTTAAATGGAAAGGAATTATTAATGCCATATACATCCTAAGATTAAAATCTATGACATCAGAAAAACTCCTAAAGATATGTCAACATCAATTTTCATTGCATTTCCAAAGAAAGCAGGGGCTATAGAATGCGAACTCCACCGTACAATCAACTTGATAAGCCATGTGACAAAGGTTCTATTAAGAATAATCATAATGAGAACAAGGAACAGAATCAGAACAGAAAACAGCAAAAGAACAATGTGGATTCGTTGAAGGGAAACAAACTACTAATGCCATATACATACTAAGAATGAAATTTATGACACCAGTAAAATCCCTAAAAATATGTCAACATCAATTTGCATTGCACTTCCAAAGAAAGCAGGTGCTATAGAATGCAAACTCCATCATAGAATCAACTTGATAAGCCATGTGACAAAGGTTCTATTAAGAATAATCATACTGAGAACAAGGAACAAAATGAAAACAGAAATAGCAGAAAAACAATGAGGATTCATTGAAGGGAAACAAACTATCAATACTATATACATCCTAAGAACTCTCATAGAAAGAATAAGTTGAGTAAGGATTTATGTTTATGTTTTGTTGATTATACCAAAACTTTTCATCAGGTAAGACATGAAGAATTGGTCAACCAAGTAGAGAAGCTCAATGCAGATAGAAAGGATCTAAGAATGATAAGGAAAAATGTATTGGGAACAAACAGCAGCAATGAGAGTAGAAACTGACACAAGCTCTTTCCAAATTATCAAAAGAGAGGTTAGACACATTTTGCCACCTGACTGGTTTTTAATTTACAGCAAAACCAGCATGAGAAACCAAGAAGAATGCCCTGGGCTAAACTAAGGTTGGAGAAAAAATGATAATCTGTATTATTACTAGTATTATGCATATGACACAGTTCTAATTGCAGAAAATGAGCGAGACCACAAAATCTTGGAATATAATAGAAATAGAAAGCAGAAATAAAGACCTGGAGCTAAACAGTGAGAAAACTGAAGTCAGTTTAAAAAAAAAAAAAAAAGACACACACACACACACACATAAGAAATCCCCTCATGTAACATAACAGCTTATGACACAGCACTGAGTTTGAAAGATAAATATCTGGGATGGCAGATGCACATTAGAAATATCCAGCAAAATTGGGCAAACTAAAACAGAAGTAAAAAAACTAAAAGTGTTCTTACCAACAAAAGCTTGTTCAGTCAGCACGCTAAGTTGGAACAAGATCGAAGCAGCTGAAATGCTGTTTCTAAGGAGAATGTTAAGAGTTCATGGACAGCAGAGAAAACAGAAACAAAAACGAAAAAATCTTGAAAGCGGCATATTACCACGTGAAGGAGATGTAATTATCCCTTAAAACAGAGATCTGAATATGACCACAGAAAGTACATGTACTTATCCCCTAAATGCAGAAATCCAAACATGACCAAAGAAACACAGAAAATAGATGTACTTTCCCCTAAATGCAGAAATCTAAAAATGACCACAGGAAGTACATTTAGTCATCCCCTAAATGCAGAAATCTGAATATGACTACAGACATGTACTTATCCCCTGAATGCAGAAATCTGAATATGACCACAGATATTACATGTACTTATCCCCTAAATGCAGAAATCTGAAAATGACAACAGAAAGTACATTTAGTCATCCCTTAAACGCAAATATCTGAACATGACCACAGAAAGTACATGTACTTATCTCCTGAATGCAGAAATCTGATTACGACCACAGAAAGCACAATTACTTATCCCGCAAACGCAAAAATCTTAATATGTCACAGAAAGTTCATGTAGTAATACCCAAATGCAGATATCTGAATATGATCACAGAAAAGTACATATAGTTATCCCCTAAATGCAGAAATCTAGCCATGACCACAGGAAGTACATGTACTTATCCCCTAAATGCAGAAATCTCAAAATGACCATAAGGAGAACATGTACTTATCCCCTAAACACAGAAATCTAAATATGACCACAGAACATACATGTTTTTATCCCCTAAATGCAGAAATCTTAAGTACATGCAGTTATCCCCCAAATGCAGAAATCTAAACATGACCACAGGAAGTACATGTTGTTACCCCCTAAATGCTGAAGTCTCAATATGACCACAAGGAGAACATGCACTCATCCCTTAAACACAAAAATCTAAATATGACCACAGGAAGTACAAGTAGTTATCCCCTAAATGTAGAAATCTTAATACGACCACAGAAAGTACATGTAGTTATACCCTAAATGCAGAAATAGATCTAAATATGACTGCAGAAAGTACACATATTTATTCCCTAAATGCAGAAATCTGAATATGAGCACAGAAAGTATGTGTAGTTATTCCCTAAACACAGAAATCTGAACATGATCACAGAAAAGTATAGTTATCCCTTAAATACAAAAATCTGAATATGATCACAGAAAGTACATGTACTCATCCCTTAAATGCAGAAATTTGAATATGACCACAAGAAGTACTTATGTAGTTATCCCCTACATGCAGAAATCTAAACATGACCACAGTAAGCACATGTTATCTCCTAAATGCAGAAATCAGAATATGACCACAGGGAGAACATGTAGTTATTCCCTAATTGCAGAAATCTGAATATGACCCCAGAAAGTATGTGTAGAACTTCCCCCCCAAACACAGCAGAAGTCTGAATATGACCACAGAAAGTACACTTAGTTATCCCCTAAATGCACAACTCTGAATATGACCACAGAAAGTACACGCACTTATCCCTAATATGACCACGTGAAGTACATACAATTATCCCCTAAAACAGAGATCTGAATATGACAACAGGAAGTACATGCAGTTATCCCCTAAATGCAGAGATCCGAATATGACCACAGAAGTTTATGTACTTATCCCATAAATGCTGGAATTTGAATATGATCACAAGAAGTACATGTAGTTATCTCCTAATTGCAGAAATCTGTATATGACCACAAAAAGTTCATGTAATGCAGAAATCTGTATATGACCACAAAAGGTACATGTATGTACTTAATGCAGTTATCCCTTAAATGCAGAAACCTGAATATGACCACATGAAGTACATGCAGTTATCCCCTAAATGCAGTAATCTGAAACTGACCACAGAAAATAAACTTAGTTATCCCCTAAATACAGAAATCTGAACAAGACCACAGAAAATACATGTACTTATCCCCTAAACGCAGAAAGCTGAATATGACCACAGAAAGTACATGTAGTTATCCCCTAAATGCAAAAATCTGAATATGACGACAAAGAGTACATGTATTTATCCTCTAAATGCAAAAATCTGAATATAACCGCAGGAAGTGCTAGCACTTATCCTTTAAATGCAAAGTATCATCATAGACAATACAAACATTTACCCCTTAAACGCAGAAAATCTGAGTATTTTTAGAAAAAATACATGTACTTATCCCATAAATGCAAAACTCAACACAATAACCTAAGTGCAGAAATCTGAGTATTTTCACAAAATATAGATGTACCTATCCCCTTATTATAGAAATCTGATTATTACCCCCCCCCCCCCCCCCCAGAAAACAAAACAAAACATGTACTCATTCACTAAATGCAGAAATGTAAGTATCATCACAGAAAATATATGTATCCCCTAAATGCAGAATTATGAGTATCATTATAGAAAATAAAAGTACTTATCCCCTAAATGCACAAATCTAAATGTTGTACAAATAAAATTACTTATCCCCTAAATGCACAAATCTAAATGTTGTACCACAAAATACAAGTATCTTATTTCAAATTGTCGAGCACATAATCCAATAAATATTTCCTAAACTTAAACTCACACTTTCAGCTCAAGAAACTTTAAATTGCGAAAAATATAACGTGCTGTAAATTCAATAAAGGAATGAACAAATACATAACATACTGCATATAACTAAGATACAACAAGACAAAACACACAGCATTTTTTAATTTTTTTTTTATATACATACAGATGACTTTTGTTTAACATTTCTATATTTTTGGATATGTAAATAAATAAATAAAATATAAATATCTTGTTTGGTATCCAACAGGGCATGATGGTTGGGCAGCATACATCATTGAAGCCAGTCCACCATCATCCTTCTGGTTGAACCCTTTGCCTGAAACAGGAAAAATACAACTATCAACTCTAAAACAAATGATCTCCAATCACAAATGATTAAGAAACAAAATCTGCCAGCATTAATAATCATTATTTCAAATAACAAATTAATTGTCATATTTAGGTTGATGTACATGATAGTCATATGGGTAAATACTGGATTTCCAATGGGAAGGTCGCGGGTTTGATCCTCATAGATGCCTCCGCCAGAAGGGTAAGGGATAGAGATTTTTCTGATGTCCTAGGTCAACATATGTGCTGACCTGCCAGTGCCTAAACATGCTCAGTGCTATACCCATGCATACATCTTAAAGATCCTGCATGACATGTCAGCATGCCTGCCTACTAAATATGGAGTACGTAGACTGTGTAGCAACATACAGCCTGCACAGTGAGCAAAACAATGCACACACATGCATTCAAAAATGATCAGAAAGCTGCTAAGGGGAAAAATATTACACAAATCAAAAGGCTGTTCAAGCAAGACCTGGCAGACCAAAAGAGAAGTACTGTGTCACAGTGTGTAACTCAAACTATTACTATAAGGATTTTTTCTTTAAGTTAAGCCTAGCCAACTACACAGAACTATACCTAAGCTATAACTGTCTCAAAATATACACATCACCTCCTTGACCTGAAAAATTGGCGGAGAAAATTAAGTACACATTTCAATGCATTCAAGCACATACTTCACGACCTCTAGTGTTGACCATTCTGCCCAATTTATCACCATGGGGTTTAAAACAACAAAACAAATACAAAGCATTAACATAATTAAGTACACCAAAACATACACATCTAAAAACTGACTTAAAATACCTCACACTGTTTTTGCACATTTCCTTAGAGCCAAAAATGCAGTTAATACATGTACGCAAATATCAGTCCTAAAAATGAACTTAACAGATTGACTTGAAGGAAAATCTGCAATTGGAAGAGGCATTTGGTAACATGCGCTAGCACAGCACTAACCTGAGTTTTGGGATATGTGCCAGTTTCTTTTCCCCGTTTTCGGTGACAGTAATGACTATATATTCAATTTTGTGAGGCAAATCCAGACGTCAGTCGGATTTTACAGCATCCAAAATCAGTTGTTTTTTTAAGATAGTTTACCCTACCTACCTTCTCCTCCCCTTACTTTCGTCTCCACTTTAAGACCTTGTCAGCACAGTTTTGCGCAAACTCAAGAAGTCTGCCAGATATGCTAAGTGCGACAGATCTGGTGAAGTATACGGCCTATCTGAAATTGTCGATGTCCATGAAAACCAGCATTTCATTACGATCATCTATGTATGTAGGCCTGTCTCATCTGATTTACGTTCTATGGGACAGATGTCACACTGACTATGAGCTGTTTTAACGTGTCAATCTTCCTTTACAGTCTGTTGGGAACAATGCATCATCATTAGATTGTGTAAATTATTTTTAATTTCCACTTCTAGACTCGAATTTGGGATGGAGGGGTTTAAGAGTACGCGAAAAGAAATCTTAATTTAAAGAGGAAACAGTACTTCGAAAGGAATGGTGAGCTGACAGAATGGACATCTTAAAGACTACTACTGTTAAATTATATGACAATATTCAATCTACGTACTCCAAAATGAAGACACCACAAAATCTTGGATGCACCAGTCGCGTTAGCACTACACTGCACGTTGATTTTCACTCATTGTGCTGATGCCGACAGAAAAGTCACCACCAACTGCTACGTGAGCTTTTAGATCGTCAGTTCATGAACTGGTCGTCTCGCGGTTACAAGAAAGGAAATACATTGTCAAGACATAGGCTACTTAATTGTGGCTATTATGAGGCAAGAGAAACTCGAGCACGAAGTCACAACAGGAAATCTAGAGGAAAAAGACCAGGCAGATCCAGGAAGAAAATATTACATTTTTGCTGAGTAGATGAGGACAGAAAGGGTAGGAGATATAGACTACTGCAATGACATATGGAGGACAATGATCGCCAACGCCATGCGACATAGCACATAGTGATGGTGATGATGATGATGATGATGATGACTATCCGATCCTAGTCGGGACATTTTACATATTTTGCATGACAGTTAGGACATTTCGCATTTTATTTAACTGTCAGGACATTTTACTTAGCAGTCAGGACATTTCATTTAACAATCATGACGTTTTACTTAGCAGTCAGGACATTTTACTTTGCAGTCAGGATATTTTTAATTAACAGTCAGGACAGTTTACTTAACACAATCTCTCCCCCCTCTCTGTCATATACACACACATACAAACAAACACATGCACGTGCGCACATGCACGTATAGACACGCACGCACATACACACAGACAGACAGACACACACACGGCAAATCTCATGGATCAATTTGAATCGATATCCTCTTTTCTGTAAACGATTCTGGGTTCAGTTTGTACCAACTCCCCCAACTGCCCCCATCCGTCTTCTTTACCGAGTAGGGTGCGTGGTGTTTTGTGTTTGTGTGTGTGTATGTTTGTGTGCATGCATTCACAGCTTGTGTCACGTGCACTAATTTTATGAACTCTGGGCTGTTAGCCTGACAGATGAACTTTTCACCTTGCATAGCCCCGTACAGCGGTCTGTGAGATAAAAAGGCGGAAAATGATTCAGATTGGCATCATAACATTATGCGATACCACAAGATGGTCCGGGCAATAAAAAAAAAATCGACCCAGCCCCTTTACAGCCTTTTCTTTTCCTTGATGGCCTCCTTCATAGTGGCACTCCATGATGCACCATGCTTTGCTTTTCTTGGACTTCTTCCAGATTTCTTTGTCCCACATGTTTCCAGGAGTATGTTGAGGAGGTCGTCTTTGAATATCCACTAATGAAGACCTTATTACAATCATATTGGTGCGCAGATTAGGCTGTATTGTTTTGATTTGGGAGGGGGGGGGGGGGGAGGATGATTTCTATAATGATTATGTATGATGTTGGTGAGATAAGTCAGGGAGGAGTGGCAGAATGGTTCAGGCGTGCGCATGCCAATAACTAAACTCGCGGTTCCAGGGTTTGTTTTCCATTTAGGCCTTGACTTGTCTCCTCCGGAAGGGGACGAAAAACGAGTTGAAACTGTGTGCCTTTTGGCTTGCACACACTTTAGATCCATGGAAGCTGAAAATCTTGAAAAGCAGGGCTTTCGCCCGGCTGCTTTGGTATAAAACATTGGAAAGATGTTATTTCCCAGGTCCCTCCCCATGAAAGCCAATTGGCTTTCTTGCCTTTTTAAAGTCTCGGTTGAAAAAAAAAGTTGGTGCTGCAGTGCATCAATACGCTTTCAAAAAGGAAAGCACTCTGATTTTCACATTGTAAATCCCAAAAAATTAACATGAGTATAAATGTGAATATGAATATAAGTTTATATACTGCATACATTGTTGTGCTTTCATCAATTTCCATTTTCATTTGTTTGTTTTTGTTTGTTGTCTTTTAATATTGCAAATGTAGATACACACATTAATACAATGTAGCTGAGACTGTTTTAACGACATTTTAATACAAATATAAGATATGGAAAAAAACAAAACATGTGCTAGGTGGGACCTCAGAATACCACAATCAGTTTGGCTCTTCTCCATCACGTGGCATATGTGGCATCGGTGCATATGGAATTTATTTCGAGCGTGGAAACTGAAACTGAAATAGAAAATGAATATCTGCCATGTTTTATTTCTACTTTGTTTTGCTGTCCTCTACATGTTTCATCTTCTCTCGACAAACGTAGGAAGAGGGCAACGTTTAATGATAGCCTGGGTAGTGGCGTTGATTAGACGATTATCAATGTGGCTTGACGATACTATCATCTGTTGTTACCAGGAGGGTGGAGGATGAAATACAGGGTTGATGGAGATGCTAGGGTAAACTTGCGCGACCAGGATTAGTTGGTGTACAATTTCCTGGAGTCCAGTTTGTTCTAGACAGTTTCATTGCACCCGGCAAATTCCACATGCACTCCATCCAAGTCTGTCAGAAAATATCTGGCGGGATCTTTAAGCCTGTGCGATATCCTATGCGCTGGTAAGATCTTGAAATGGGGAGGGCGGACGCGGGATGGGGGTTGGGGAAGTAATAGAAGCTATAAAAACACGCCTTCAGCTGACCCAATCACCAACCTGCATACAACTCTGATCTGCCCAAGGGTTGAACCAATGACTCCCTGCATTATGAGCACAGCGCTGTTAACCGAAGGAGCTGACAGGTCTACACATCTGAGGATCAGATCCCTGATCTCTGTATCATCAGCATGGCTCTGTAAGTAACAGGCAGACGTACCACCTGTAGCACACCTGAGGATCAAATCCCTGACCCCTGTATCATCAGCATGGCTCTGTAAGTAGCTGACAGACCTACCATCTGTGACACATATGAGGATCAAATCCCTGAATTCTGTATTATCAGGATGGCTCTCTAAGTAACTGACAGACCTATCACCTGTGACATACTTGAGGATCAAATCCCTGATCCCAGTACCATCAGCGTGGCTCTGTAAGTAACTGACAGATCTACACACTTGTGACACACATGAGGATCAAATCCATGAATTCTGTTATCATCAGGATGGTTCAGTATGCAATTGACAGATCCATCACATGTGACACACATGAAGATCAAATCCCTGACCTCATTATCATCAGCATGGCTCTCTCAATAGCTGGCAGATCTATTACCTGTGACACATCTGAGGATCAAATCCCTGCCCTTTGTATCATCAGCATGGTTCTGTAAGTGACTGACAAATGTAATACCTGTTACACACATGAGGATCAAATCCCTGAATTCTGTATCATCAACTTGGTTCTGTAAGTAACTGACAGACCTATCACCTGTGACTCACGTGAGGATCATATCCCTGACCTCTATATCATCAACATGGTTCTGTATAAAACTGACAGACATATCACCTGTGACACACCTGAGGATCAAATCCCTGACATGTGTATCATCTCTGTAAATATCTGACAGACCTACTTATTACCTGTGCTACACCTGAAGATCAAATCCCTGACCCCTGTATCATCAGCATGGCTCTGTAAGTAACTGACAGACCTACCATCTGTGACACACTTGAGAATCAAATCTCTGACCCCTGTATCATCAGCATGGCTCTCTAAGTAACTGACAGACCTACGTACCACCAGGATGGCTCTGTAAGTAACTGACAGATCTACCATCTGTGACACACTTGAGAATCAAATCTCTGACCCCTGTATCATCAGCATGGCTCTCTAAGTTAACTGACAGACCTACGTACCACCAGGATGGCTCTGTAAGTAAGTGACAGATCTACCATCTGTGACACACCTGAGGATCAAATCTCTGAGCCCTGTATCATCAACATGGCTCTGTAAGTAACTGACAGACCTACCATCTGTGACACACATAAGGATCAAATCCCTGACCGCTGTATCATCAACATGGCTCTGTATAAAACTGACAGACCTATTACCTGTGGCACACATGAGGACCAAACCCCTCACATCTGTATCATCAGTATGGCTCTGTAAGTATCTGACAGACCTACTTATTACCTGTGCCACAGCTGAGGATCAAATCCCTGACTTGTGTCACGCCCCTATAAACAGTATCCCCACCTTCTGGAGATTCTGTGCTAGAAATTTCCTCTTTTCTATCACTCGCTTTGTTTCTGCCTTGTTCCTTTGCTTTCTATTGTTTCTTCCTATCAATTTCTGCCTTGCTAGTCCATTTACCTGTATGTGTTCAATGATGTCTTACATACTTTGCCTTAGGATTGATAATTGGGTACATGTATTAAGTGCATTTTGGCTCTAGGGAAATGAGATATGCGGAAGAAATTTTTAGGTAATTTAAGCCCATTTTTATGTATATTTTAGAGTTCTTAGTTATGTTTAAATTTGTATTCAGGTATGTTTATTAATTTCTTGTGTGATAAATTGGACGGAGTGGTCAACACCAGGGGCATCTCCTTAGATCATGTGCGCAAATGCATTGATATGTGTACTTAATTTCTTTTTCCTCTTTTTTTTTTCCTGTTGAAGTGTAACGGCATATGGCTCTACGCAGTCAGCTGGGCTTTAAACAGCAATAACAATAACTTCTGTCACGGCTGTCAACGACGAATTTTTAGTTGAACGAATGGTCAATGCCAGGGGCATTTCCTTAGATTATGTGCTCGAATGCATTGATATGTGTACTTATTTTTTTTTCTTTTCTTTTTCCTTGTTGAGATATTGTGTGTGTTGAAATGGTTATAGCCCTGCTTGATGAACGTTGTAAATGTTTTGAAACTGTTGTAGCCCTGATATAGCTCTACGAAGTCGGCTGGCATTTAACCTTTTGACCCCTGCACCCTGCCCCACAGCATCCTGCATTGTTAGCTATGTTAGTAAAACAAAAACGTAACCCTTTTATTTCCTCACCCTGTCCACCAGGAAGCTGGTGGATAGGGTGGGAGGAAATCAAAGGGTTAAGTTTTTGCAGTTGGTGGATATGGTGTGGGAGTCAAAGGGTTAAACAAAAACAACAATAACAATAACAACACGCCCTAATATGGCTGTACGCAGTCGGCTGGGCTTGCAACAAAAATAACAACAGTAATAATCGGCTGGGCTTGCAACAAAAATAACAACAGTAACAAAGTAAAGCGGGCGTGTGAACTATCAGTGACCTTATAGTTATAGGAGATTTTATGAGGAAAGAGAAATTAGAGCGTCTGGTCACAACAGGAAAATTGGAGGGAACAAGCACCAAGTAGACCTAGGGAGAAAATACTAGACGGACTTGCAGTGTGGCTGAAGACAGAGAGGGTGGGAGATGTACTTGCAGCGACAAGTGATAGATCCATATGGAGGGCCATGATCGCCAACGTTACGCGGCAGGGCACTTGATGATGATGATGATGATGAGCATGGTTGGCAGTGCAGGATGCTGGTGGACAGGGGGCAGGAGTAAAAGGGTTAAACCAATCTTTGTACGATCAGGACACTCGGGTTTGCTATCGTGCGCATGAAAACAAACGAACGACACTTTCTTTTCATGCTAAACACAAGCGAAGCACGCCTCGCAGCAAAAGCAAGCTTTGGTCCGAAAGTGAGTGAAGCAAAACATCAATTTATTGGAATGCTTGTCTGGGAGTCAAAAAGGCACCATTTCAACTGATCGGTACAGGCTAAATGTTACTTTGGTTGAAAAACAAAAACCCAAACTAACCACAGATAAATCTTACATGTATACAGTAGGCCTACACGATCTTGGAAACAAAGAGGTACTTTGATTTTTCTGACACTTGCGGTAGACTCAGTTTTGGGGTCAGTGAAAATCCGCTGTTGGTGTCTGTTGAGTGGGGTATGGTGAATGAATGTGCATAAATATAAACGTGTGTGGTGTGCATATGTATGTGTGTGCGCGCGTGCATGTGAGTGATTTGTTTACAACACACAATAATGTGTATGATCTCTCTCTCTCTCTCATGTAGAATTTTAGTCCTTTGCCAGCTCATTGGCTTTATCAACTGCCCCAATAGAACACTAATCATGTCACACTTAATCAAACACAAACTGGAGAAAATGATTTGATAGACAAAATACGAGGGAAAGAGAATGCAAGCAGTGCACTGGAAGCTGGGTTTCCGGACATTGCGTTGTCCGCTTTCAAACTGATAGACACGAAACAAAGCAAATGCAAAGACGTTACAATGCCCTTGAGCAAATAACATTTCCGTCACGCGCTCATATCGCCAGCACATTTGATCGGACGCTGTTCTGTTTCTTTATGGTTGGTTGTGAATTTCTGTCCGTTTGGTTTCGATATATATATATATATATATATATATTATATATATATATATATATAATATATATATATATATATATATATATATATATATATATATATATATCCGTCGGCCTCTTTACATCTCAGGAGATGATATAGTCTGCACCAGGAGGCGTTGTGGTCATGACGTGCACTTTCTGCTGTGGCTGTGCAGGCCGATTCTTGAGTGGCAATCTCTGTCACATCTGCCACATACAAATTGAGAGTCGCTATTGTCTGGTTTCTGGAACGCTGCTTGCGAAGAGCCCTTTTCTCATCTGCGCTTTCTGCTCTCGTCCTCTCCGCATTCACAACGCCTTGCTGAACGGCTGTCCGCCACGCTGCCCTGTCTTCCGCCAGAGTCTCCCAAGAGCCTGGGTCAATCCCTGAACTTCTAATGTCCCTTTTGCATGCGTCTACAAAGCGTAGCTGTGGGCGTCCTGGAGTTCGCTTCCGGTTTGCCAGTTCGCCGTAGAGAACGTCTTTTGGTATGCGTCCATCCTCCATTCGACGCACATGGCCAAGCCAGCGTAGTCGGCGTTGGCTTAGAAGGGCAAAGATGGTCTGTAGGCCCGCACGACGGAGGACCTCTGTGTTGGTCACCTTGTCTTGCCATTGGATGCCGAGGATGCGTCGCAAGCAACGGAGATGGAAAATGTTGAGCCTCTTTTCTTGGCTGGCGTATGTGGTCCAGGCTTCACTTGAGTAGAGAAGTGTGCTCAACATACATGCTCTGTACACC
>CM060305.1:43251319-43261319 GCA_030674185.1 Monoplex corrugatus | reverse complement strand
AACACTTTTCTGCGTTCACAGAAGAGCTGAAACTGAAACAGACATAAAAATAAAGAATATAATGCAAAAATTATTAGTAGTCATTTAAGATTTTTATTGAGAATGGTTGTTTTATTCTTAAAATAAAGAACATAATGCAAAAATTGGGAGTAACCATTTTAAATTTCATTCAGTTCGGATGCTATATTCTCAAATTGAAGAAGATACTGCAAAAATTAGTGGTATTCTTTTAAATTTTGTTCATTTGGTTGTTAATGTTCCAAAATTGAAGAACATATAGGAAAAATTAGTAAAAGTCATTTCAAATTTTATTCAGTTTGTTATATTCTAATATTTATTTTAATCCATGGATGCAACTCAGTCAATTTGACTCTTTTTTCACATGCAGTATTCTTTGATAAATCACAGTTCCTCTTTGAGTTGCATGTCTCACACCGGACACACACACACACACACACACACACACACACACACACACACACGCACACAACCACACACATACACACTCAAATACGCACACACACACACGTGTGTGTCTGAGCATTACATTGTTAAATTTATTCAATTCATGTCTAATTTTTTTGTCTGTCTTCTTTTATTTGTTTCTTAACTTTTTGCAAATTTTTTGTCCATTCTTTGGATAAAAATGGGGGTTTGATTGGATGTTGCGTGCCAAATACTACTGTGATTTGCGAGGAAAACTAAAAAGTTTTAACAATATTATTGCGCTTGTCCCCCGTCCCCGTCCCCATCGCTCTCCACATACATATACTCATCCCCTCCCAGTCATACACAAGCACACACATGCAAGCACTCATATGCACGCACGCACGCCAGCAGACAGACAGACAGACAGACAGACAAACAGACAGGCAGACAGACAGACAAACAGACACACACACTCGGACTTTCGTCTGGTTCAAATCATAACTGATGACTACCAAAAGTTATTCCAACAGGCGCATAATTGTTACTACGTTCACCAAAATTCTCAACACCCTATCCCCTCTTCAACACACACTTGCCTACTCTCATACATATACGGCCATGCACACAGACAGAAAAACACACAGACATAAACATGCACACACATACACGTACACACAAACAAACACGCACACACACATATATATATTATATGTATATATACACATACACATACCGACACACAGACAAATACACACAGACAAACACACACACACACACACACACACACCACACACACACACACACACACACGCACGCACGCACACACACACACACACACGCACACACACACCACACACACACACATACACACACACACACACAGAGACAAACACAGTGATTCTCCGGCCAGCTATTGATCCACATCTACACTTATATGACCCTGCCATGTTCAGTGACACCGGAGAAAACTCCAGGGATACCAGACAATTACGCCCCTAAGGTTTCAATTGACAGGTCCATTATTTAGCTATGTCGTAGTACTAGCAGCGTAGGGAAATTGCCTCTCCCTGAATCCCCTTCCCATACATACACACGTATACAAGTGCAGGCACAGTAAACACACACACACACACACACAGACACACACAGACACAGACACACACACACACACACACACACACACACACACACACTCACACACACACATACACTCACACACACACACACACATTTACGCACAGAAGAGCTGAAAGTGATACAGACATAAAAACAAATAATATGATGCAAATATTAGTAGTAGCAGTCATTTAATGTTTCATTGAGATTGTTTGTTTTCTTCTTAAATTAAAGGACATAATGTAAAAATTGGTAGTAGTTCGTCTAATCTCACTTATTGTGAAAAGACATTAAATCAAAAAACGAACGAACAAACGAACACACACACACGCACGCACACGCACACACAACACACAACACACACACACACACACACACACACACACACACACACACACACACACACACACACACACACACACACACACACACCACACACAATCTACACACAAAGAATTCAGAGCTCAGAACTGACATGTACGCCCTGGCCTCAAACTGTGAACAATCATGCCTCAAACTGCGAACAATCATGCCTCAAACTGCGAACAGTCAGGCCTCAAACTGTGAACACTCAGGCCTCAAACTGCGAACACCCAGGCCTCAAACTATGAACAATCAGGCCTCAAACTGCGAACAATCAGGCCTCAAACTGCAAACACCCAGGCCTCGACTGCGAACAATCAGGCCTCAAACTGTGAACAGTCAGGCCTCAAACTGTGAACAGTCAGGCCTCAAACTGCGAACAATCAGGCCTCAAACTGTGAACACTCAGGCCTCAAACTGCAAACACCCAGGCCTCAAACTGCGAACAATCAGGCCTCAAACTGTGAACACTCAGGCCTCAAACTGTGAACAGTCAGGCCTGAAACTGTGAACAACCAGGCTTCAAACTGCAAACACCCTGGCCTCAAATTGCCAACAATCAGGCGTCAAACTGTGAACACTCAGGCCTAAACTGTGAACAGTCAGGCCTCAAACTGTGAACAATCAGGCCTCAAACTGTGAACAATCAGTCCTCAAACTGTGAACAATCAGGCCTAAAACTGCGAACAATCAGGCCTAAAACTGCGAACAATCAGGCCTCGACTGCGAACAATCAGGCCTCAGAAATCACAGCTGACATATACGATGGCCTGAGGCCACACAAGCAAACCAGGAAATGGAGTGGGGATGGGGATCAGGGCATTTTGAATCTCATACATATTTCATAGACTCGTAAAACTGAGATAGAAAGAGTGAGGGAAACAGATCTCTCTCTCTCCCCCCTATCTCTCTCCCTCTGTCTGCATGTCTGCAAATCTGTCCTCTCTCTCTCTCTCTCTCTCTCTCTCTCTCTCTCTCTCTCTCTCTCTCTCTTTCTCTCCATCTATCTCTGACGAACCTCCGAGTCCAAACCAACCGAAACTTTCCGTCACCATTAGAGCAGGACAAAAAGGGACCCACAATGTGAGACAGTTTTTCATAGTGCTATGATGACAGAATTGGAATGATAATGATAATGCTATGGGATACCGCTTCTGGATAGATACTGCATGTATCATTATGATTTACTTTCATTATATACCCTGGCGTCAACCAGGTCCGAGAGATACAGGCACCTGTGATGATAGGAAATCTGAGCAACACCCTTAAATGACGCATCTGTAAAGAGATTGTGAATCAGCTGTGTGGTTCTAGTCTTTTCAACAAGCCAACAGTAAGCTCAACTCTGGGTAGGAACAGGTCAGACCCGAAAAATCCCATAAGTTTTTGGATCAATAGGGGTCAAACCCATGCTCTTTCAGTCAACAGTCAGTTGGGCTCTAACCACTTCGCTACAATGGTCTGTACCATTCATATATCATCATCATCATGTTCCCTGCCGCATGGCGTTGACGATCATGGCCTTCCAGATGAATCCATCCCTTGTCACTGCAAGTACACCTCCCACCCTCTTTGTCCTCAGTCACTCTGCAAGTCCAGATTCATACATGTAACTGAGAAAAAGAGAGGTACCAAAAGTTCTCGCAAGAATTTCTCTGTTGTAGGATTTGGATCAACGTCCTATCCAAAATTCTGTACAAACATGGAATCGACAAAGAAATTTCAAATTTGGAAATTTAGATGCTTATCTAAATACACTAAACGATTTTTCAGAGGCTAATCAAATGCTTGATAAACAAAGACACACGTATAAAGTGAAAACCAAGTGGCGCTGTATTATGGTGATTGTTCTGATAAAGTTAACTATTTTAATTTCAGTTTTAGCTTCAAACTTCTCAAGATGGTGTCTTCGCGCTCGAAATATATTCCACGTGCACTGACGCCACGAATTCCATGTGATAGAGAAGATCAAAAATGATTATGACATAAGCCCTAAGCCTGCGCGTGAACCGTTAGTGCTGGCAAGGTCTTGGTGTCCTTGAAAAATTAATTCAATCTAATTCTCTCTTTCAGCCATCGAAAGTCCGTGGTTGGACGTAGGCCTTCCCCAGCTGCTTCCATTCATTTCGTCCCAGCGCTTTTCCTCTCCAGTTTTTGTCAAATCCATCTAGGTCCTCTGTCCATCTAGTTTTCTGTTTTCCTCTATTGCGAGTGCCGTCTCTTGGTATCCAGAACGTGGTTTTTGTTGTCCAACGACTGTCCATTCTACGGGTGAGATGTCCTGCCCAGTGCCATTTCAGTTTGCTGATGGTTTCCAGGATGTCTCGCACTTTTGTTCTTTTCATTCCAATTCAATCCAATCCAAATGAAGTTTCAGTTTCATTTTTTTTTCAAGGTGACGTCTCCGCGCTCGGGATGAATTCCATATGCACTGACATCACAGGTGCCATGTGATGGAGAAGGTCCAGAATGATCGTGGCACAAGCCGTAAGCCTGCACATAAACACATGAGCTGGCCAGGTCCTCAGGTCCTACCTAGATAGTTCCATAACCCTGAGGTCGTAGGGGAGTGAGATAGCAGAGACTTTTCCCGGGGCCAGCACCACGAGAGCGGCGCCCATCCCCTTTCCCTCGCTTCAAATTCATATTCATGTTCATTTTTTTTAAAACCAAGACTTCAGAGAGACAAGAAGGATAATTGCTCTTCAAGGGGTGGGACCTGGGAAATCAACCTATCTCTCCAATGTTGTTTACCAAAGCAGCCGGGCAATGCCCTGCTCTTTACGATTTTTAACTGCCGTGGGATCTTCAGCGTGCGCAGCCAGAAGGCACACGGGTCCGACTCCTTTTTTCGTCTCCTTCTGATGGAGTAGACGTTCAGTTCGATTTTCCGGTCAAACTGAGGAGAAAAGTCGAGGCCTCTACGGGGAGCGAACCCTGGAATCTCGAGTTTCGGTATGAACCATTCTGCCACTCTTCTCCCTTAAAAAGTCGCCAACAGCACCCGGTGTTCCCAGGGGGTCACCCGGGCCAAACGTTGCTTAACTTTGGTGATCGGACGAGAACCGGTGTTTTCAACGTGGTGTGGCCGTTGGTTATAAATTCGTGGCCCGAATGGAGGTCGAACCCACGACCTCCGCGTTATCAGCACGGCGTTCTAACCAACTGAGCGAACGGGCCGCGTCGAAATGAAGATAGATTAACAATGAATTTTCGATTTTTATGAACAGATATCGGTGTAATGGAACAACAAAACAGAAGTAAAACTAATACTTAAATGCTTCATTAGCCGTGGCCCAATTGTGGTAATAGTCCCATAACAAGTTCACCCAAAACATATCGTCGGGAGGGGAATGAAGTGGTAGAGATCTACTGTCATGTCAGCATTTTGGGAGCAGGTGACACGCCTATCTTTCTCTGCTCTATTTTTCTTCAACCCTGAACAGGATCAGGTACTCATTCACATCTGGTTGGACTGAAAGTTTATGCACAAAGTTGCGAGAGTCGGGCTGGAAACCGTACATGCATTCAGTCTTGAAGACCAGTATTCCCACTGCTACTAGAACAAGTAAGAAGGATAACTCCACATATAAAAATCACTTCTCAGGATTATACCAGTTGCCTTCCCCATTCTGGTTTAGGTTTGATACCGTCAACTGAAAACCACAACGACTAGCGCGGTTGTCAAGTGGAAAAGACATCAGTATTCCGATCGCAAGGTCTGGGGTTCGATCCTGCCTGGGTACCTCCTGCTTGCTGAGTAAAGATGGGGATTTTTCAGATCTCCCATGTCAACATGTGTGCAGACCTGTTAGTGCTTAAACTCCTTTAGCGTGCATACGCACACAGAACATCAAGTAAGCACGTTAAAGATCCTGTCAGTGTCTGGTGGCTTATGGAAACATGGGAATATCCACCAGCATAATGCCCACTGGAGGCAGCTATTTAGACTGTCGCAAAGTCAACTTTGCGACGGACTGAGGGTGGGTGGGTGGAGAACCAAAAACTGACAACAGTAATCATCATCATCATCATCGTCACCATCATCATCGCCATCAAGATGAAGATGACGACACACCACCACCATTACTACTCTTTACCAGTATCATCATTATCATCACGCATCATACCCTCCCCAAAATGACTACTTTTTTTGTTTTTTGTTTTTTTTTGTTTTTGGTCAACAGATTTACCACGCGGAATTTAGGCCGCTCTCACCGGGGAAAGAGCTTCGCGATTTTCATTTTATTTATTTGTTTATTTATTTATTTATTTTATTTTGATAACATCATTTGGATAACCGGTACTGTTCTTCAGCTGTAAATCGAGTCTCTGAGGTATTCGCATTCAAATTAAAAATGTACTACGGCTCGATGTGATATATTCAATGTGTGTGTGTGTGCGTGTGTGTGTGTGTGTGTGTGTGTGTGTGTGTGTGTGTGTGTGTGTGTGTTGTGTGTGTGTGTGTGTGTGTGTGTGTGTGTGTGTGTGCGTGCGTGCACGCGCGCGCGAGCGTAAATCCACTTTAAATTTGCAAGGCCACCAAATGGCCGTGAAATTAGCGACGGATATATTGATAAATATACGAACAGACGATGTCACTTACAAAAATGTTCAGGCCTATCCATACAGTTTTACAGAGTCCGGTTAACTCAGAGGACAGGGCATCAGACTTTTAACCTGAGGGTCAAGGGTCCAGTCCTTTATTGGGCGTGCCACTTTTTGAAGTGGGTTATGAAAACTCATGTGACAGCGCCGTATTGGACTGAAGCTAGTTGCTGCTCATTATAAAATTCGCCAGTCAGTCATTTCGGGCGGGCTGCCCGAAAGAGAGATACAGAAGAGAGTGGAGCCAGAGAGGGGTCTTCCATATTCTCTCTCGCTCCGGAGGCTGGGCTGGATCTGGTTGGGTGCGCGTTGTGTGGCTACTGATTGGTGCGCGTTGTGTGGCTATGTCCCGGGGTTTGTCATCCCCGCCCCCCTCCCCCCCACCTTACCATTCGGTTTGTAAACAAGGTAACTGATGACTGGGCCCAAATGGATCATGCAACGCATGGACAGCCCTCCTTTGCTTGGCGAAGTGGCTATCGATTGGCGTCCGGAGCTTGGGAGGTGATTGTCCCGAGAGCGGCGAGGTATTGGTGGTACAGGTCCCATTCACACCCTCGTGGTGTTTCTTGTTAACACCACACCACTCAGTCATTCGAATGGTGGTCAGTCAGTTATTCGTAAGTCATGCGTGAGTACCTCCCCCTTGGTAGGTAAAGGGTGGAGACTTTCTCATCCCCCAAATCAACATGCGTGCAGACCTCTTAGAGCCTAACCGTCTTCGAATGCGCAGGTACGCAGCCTGACATCAAATACGCACGTTAGAGATTGTTAGTCATGTCAGTGTCCAGTGAAAACACGACAACATCCAGCATGCATGCCCATCAAACACAGAGTGTGGGCACTGTGCAGCAACATACCACCCGCACAGTGTAGGCAAAAACAAGGTGTAGCGCATATACGTATACGTATCCGAGAAAAATCGGAACGCTTAAAACAACAAACAAACAAAAACAAAACAAAACAAAAACCAACCAACCAACCAACCAACTAAACTTAAACTCAGTTCTTAGCACTAGAACTTAGAAACATATGGTACTTAAAAGGATATGATAAATTCACTTATTGACTGATGTACGTAATATACCCTACATTTATTGTCGTCCTCCAACCCATGGGAAGCAGGGCTAAATGACTGCGTATGCCCATTTCCCTTCATGTATACCTGTGTGTGTTTGTTTCTGTCTGGACGACTGGGTTTTACAAGATCAGTTACTAACCGTTGTTCCAAATGACTTAGGCCTTTAAGCTGATTTCATTCTGACTTTGAACGGGAGCAGAGTTTTGCTCAGTTTGATCAATGATTTTGATGACGACCGTAATAATGATGACGGATGACGTGTGTGTGTGTGTGTGTGTGTGTGTGTGTGTGGTGAGTGAGTGAGTGAGTGTGTTTGAGTGAGTGTGTTTGTGTTTGTGTGTATGTGTGGGTGTGTGTGTGTGTGTGTGTGTGTGTGTGTGTGTGAGTCACTACAGCGCGTTCATGGCTCTCATGTCATGGCATCTGTGCGTTTTGCACAAAAAGTATTAAGAAGCACCACGAACAGTGCACACATTCATTATATATATGGGCTATGCTATTAATTAGTGGGAAGTTCAACACGGCAAATCCATGCAGGCCTATAAGGCTAAATGTGGGACCTTGAACTGAACGCCGCCATATTTGACAAACGGGACAAAGTGACCCAGATTTTTTGTCACTCTTATTCCTTGTGTATACTCCCGTACACCCTATTACTGCTTCAAACAAGAAGAAAAAACACAACACAGAACATATTCAAGCCACTAAAAGCATCTAAGGTGTCACCGAAATGTCTAAAACCTTATTATCATTCACCACAAGTCGTCTGCTTCTCTGACGCTGAAATGTTGGCGGCGACTAAATGGCCGCCTTTTCTGTTTGAAATACTATGCCAACACATCGACCAAATACGCTCTGTACAGACTTATCACAGCACAATGTGTGTACGAAGCAGGTATCATAGATCTATAGGTCTATATCATTACTGTATTTAAGCTATTTATATAAACACTTTCCCACATAACAACTAAGATCGAAAATACAGCGACGCCACGTCACCCAACTTGCATTCCAAATCCCTTGCACACAAAACACTGTTTTATATCCATATAGCTCGATAGGACGCACCAATCAGTATTAGTTCAAATCTATCATCACATTATAAACATGTTTCCTTCAGTCACTTGTATAAAATCATGTCATCAAACTCTTGTTGAGAAATTTTTTTTCTGACAACTGAGCGTCAGCCAAGGACGCCATTGTGAATTGTGCGAGGAGAAACGTCGAAAACAACCAAAAGAAATTTCGAAAACTGAGCCTTAAAATCATCTGTATGGACATCGACAGCGATGCACTTTATTTTTCAAAACTTGGGCAAATGTTTGGGCTGAATATGAACACATCATATCCATTATAAGTAGATCAAAAACTATGTTTGAAAAAATACTAAGCATAAAGAGAAAAACAGAAAATGGCTGGCGAGCTACTATTTGTGTTTTGTGTGGGTCAGAAAAATGTCACAAACTTTCTCTATATATATAATAGATGTGGCAAAATGGTCAGCATTAGTAGATAAGAGGCTCCAGAATGTGTTCGATGCTTATACACATGGAACGTGTCCAAAGTCTGAAAAAATTATATATTTTTCTGCAACGAATTTGCTTCAATAGGTCGAAAACAACAGCTTATTTCAAAGATTTCTTCTCAACGAAAGCAAATTTGATTGTGATATATGCATTAAAATGAAGCTTATTTATCGGCAATTACTGTGGTATGCAACATGTATTTTATTATCATGCCGTCAGTAAGATATGAACTGTTAAACAAATGTCAACAAACACAAATTGAGCGAACCTCGACCTCGCGAGGCCCGTTTCGCTTGCAGCCGAGTGGTGGTGTCAATGCGGTTCGCAGGCGCAGTATATAAACGGAGGTCGGCCCACCGGAGTTTCATTCGCTTTGTCGGTTCGCCAGCACAGTGTTCCAGCGCTTACGAAGGAAATTTTCACAGTCTCGGTAACTACCACCAAGTTCAGCAGAATGTCTGACGCCGCTCCAGCTGCTCCAGCCAAGAAGGCAAAGGCAAAGAAGCCTGCGAAGCCTGCAGCCCACCCCAAGTACAGCGTGATGATTGCCGCTGCCGTCACCTCTCTGAAGGAACGTGGCGGTTCCTCCCGTCAGGCCATCCTGAAGCACCTCATGTCCCAGTACAAGGTTGGCATCGAGGTCACTAAGATCAACGCTCGGCTCAAAACTGCTCTTAAAGCTGGGGTCAAGGCTGGTACTCTCAAGCAGGCCAAAGGCACTGGGGCCTCTGGTTCTTTCCGTCTGGGAGAGAAGGTTGCCAAACCCAAGAAGGCCAAGAAGCCCAAGGCTGCCAAGAAACCTGCGAAGAAGGTCAAGAAGCCAGCTGCAAAGAAGGCTGCCAAGCCAAAGAAGCCTGCCGCCAAGAAGGCCAAGTCT
>CM060305.1:43243819-43248819 GCA_030674185.1 Monoplex corrugatus | reverse complement strand
CTCCCCACTTGGCTACCGCATCCGTCGTCCCATATGTGCATAGGATTTATTATATTTACAGTGACATTTTTTTTTCGTCGAGACCTGGCAGACGAACAGCATTCGCTTTCAATCTGAATGAGTTTGCAAGGTCGAGCAATAATTCGTGCGTGGTGATCTCTATTGTACTCCGGCTGTGAACGAGTACTGGTATCTGACTTTCAACATCAGGAAGGCAAAGCAGCGAGGGAGGGGAGATAGGTACCGTCCTCATAGTCATACTCGCGGCTAGTCCCAAGAAAACAAAGATCTCTGACAACAACAACAACAAGAACAAGATTTCTGGTATCTTGCTTCCAATAAACTCACGATAATGACACAACTTTCAGGCTGATCTTACGAAGAATGCGTAACTTAGGAACCGCACATATATGCAAAATATGCAATGGTGAGTGGTTGTTACGGCAAGGGAGAGAACTTACCCCTGGCGCTAATACCATACTGACCTGTTGCATTTACCTCCCTGTTTCTGTTCCCTGACTCCATGTAATCAGTCACATCTGAACATTAACGTACAGAAGTCACGGTGCAGCAGGAACTGAAAACTGCAAGGAGGAAAACCACTACAGGAGTGTTTTCTTATTTCAAGGTAACTGATCGCTGGGTCCGAATGGGTCATGCAGCGTATGGACGGCCTCCTCCCCCCTCCTTTGCCTGGCAAAATGGCTACCACGTGGCTTGGCCCAGTTGGGGGAGCTTGGAAGGTGACTGTTAAGTGGTCAGGCACTGTTGCTCTGTTCTCATCCATTATCCGCGGGTGTTTCTTATTAACTTGGTGTTAACTCACACCCAGGAAAAAAAACACTCCCCAAGGTGGAAAGATGTTTCCGAAGGGCACGTGGGAGCGCGCACGCCCGTGTTTACTGTTTATGTAGATCTATAACTGAACTCACAGACTCATCTATTTGTCTTCAAAACCCAAATGCAGCCACATGATACAGGTTGGTTGTAACAGCATTTTAAAAATCTTTTTTGCCTCCTACACGGCGAGCTGTATATGATTGTCAGTCATAGATTTTTACTGTAGATCAAGTGATATTTCACAGCGTGGCACGGCAGGCACTGGCAACTACAATAGAAACTGACAGAGAAACCACGGAAAGCAAATGCATACCAGTAAAACAAACAACAACACGTGCTCGGGCGCGCGCACAACACACACAAACATTGAAACATACACACACACACACACACGCGCTCGCTCGCACACGCACCGGAAAAGAACCCATCAGCAGAAACAACGCAGTCTTAGTTGATGTTTCCTATTTTCAGGTATTCTGTCACTTACCGTTCATATGTAGGCTAATTCAAGGTCAAAGGCACCCTTCGTTCTCAGAAATTCATGCATCTCTGTTCTACTAGTTATGTATGGAAGTGGAAACAATAGCTTCGACTTCAGTTCAAGAACAATAAGAATAACAGCAGGGCCAAGAAATAATACTGGCACTACAGTTGCTGAGTTAGGCTTGTCTGTCCGGTGTATCCTTTGTGGACGGGCAATCGTCTAAATTATTCAGTAGCTCAATATGCATTGGAGCGCAGCTCTCTTCTTTTCTGGTCAGTAATGCAATGCAGCCGCTGAACTTGCAGCTCCGATTCAAAACGCGCACAAACCCAAAGACTTTATCGATTAGATGCGCAGAGTTATCTGTCTTTTAATCCCACTGAAGAATAATGTCAAACTTCCGGTTTTCCTACGCTTTTTCGAGTTAATGATTTTATTCGCAGCAAAGATTTTCCCGCTGTCTTCCAAAGAAGAGGTAAAGTAAAGGTTGGTTTGTAATTTTGTGTGTGTGTGTTTTGATATGTTGAGACATATGTCTTTCCTTCATTTAGCCTAATCAATTATCAATTCAATATTACCTCTTTCGTGGTTTAGATCTAGAGTAACACAAAAGGCAGAACTGAAATTTAGGGGCTGCCTATTTTTGAACATGTTTTAGACAATGACGAAGTAAATTAGCCTGACAGTCTACACTTCGGTATACGCGACAGTTTAATTTCTGACTGACACAGCCAAAAGGGAATTGGAGAAAAAAAAAAAAAAAGGACAGTTCAGTTCAGCTTTCTCCGTTCTTTATCTTTCATTCTTTGTACTTCGTTTATCGATCACGGGAACAGCCACATGTAGTTCTAAACTGCTGACTATGTTCATGTTAAAAAGTTATGGTCAAAATCAGTGACCAAATTAGACAAATCAGTCTGTCTTCGTGATAGAAATAGGCGAATCAGCCTATCTTCCTGCTTTTCTAAAAATGAAGGCAGCATGCTGCCAAGCTTTCTCGTCGACAGATGAAGATCTGCAGATCTAATCACGATTGAGCGATGACGTAGCACGGTGCTGCCAGGTGGCTTGGAGGATATCTATACCGAAAATTTTCGGTCTTCACCCGTTTAGATGATAAAGATCGCCAGTTTGGAGTAACTGACTGATACAAAGGATAACTGAGATAAAAAGAAAAGCTGTGTTCAGGGCTTTCCTTAGGCTCATTCATAGTACAAGCTCAATCATTTGATCAAGATTCTTGAGGACGTCTTGGTGGTAAATTACACATAAACCATTGCACCTGACTGATGTCATATTCTCAGGCTACTTAGTTCACCTTTATTTGATCAAATGAAACAGAAATGTCACAATACGTTTCACTAGCACAGCATGTCATTCTTTCTTTACTTCATAATTTGTTTTACGGTTGTTTGTTTCATTTAAATGATCATCGCACTTACGCAGTTTCATTTGTGCTCTCTTCTCCATCCTCCTTTCACTCTCACCACTCCCACGTCCATTTCCTGTGCCACTTTCAAGCAGTCAGTGGTCTCAGAAGCTGGGACAATCTTACGTTGCTGATGATGACGATAGGAATAATGAAGTATGCTATTTAGGAATGCCTTCTCTGATTGAGACTGCGTGACACTGACAGGACTGGACTCTACACTTACTATCATAACACTATCTTAGCAACAACCAGGCTTGAGAGATACAGACACATGCGGTGTTGGTTGAAAGATTTAATCACCATCTTCGATTACGCATCCGTGAAGTGGATGAGACTAGATTGCATGGTCCCAGTCTTCCCAGTCAGCACATTGCACAGTCACCACTGGGCAGACGCTGGTTGGGACTGAATAATCCCACGGTGATTTTAGTGACAAGACTGGTGGGATCCTAACCCTCCACCTTCCAGTCACCGCTGGTCCGCTGCTCTGACCACTGCACCATGGCGATTAGTTGCTTCACGATTGTCCAGAAGTGATATACTACATGGCTTGGACATTTCAGTGTCATGTCTTTTCGAGTCCAGCTGGCAAGGAAAGGAATGTTTTAGAAACCATAATCTGTATGTCTTCTACAAACAGATTTTATTATTGATAATAGAAAGAGCTCCACACACACACACACACACACACACACACACACACACACACACACACACACATACACATGCACGCATGCACGCACGCACATACACACACACACACACACACACACACACACACACACACACACACACACACACACTCACACACACACACATTATGCAAATATGTAAATCTAACACTCAAGAATAAGGTTTGTTTTTATTCTTGAGCGTTAATGCATTCTACAAGGGGAGAGAGAGAGAGAGAGAGAGAGAGAGAGAGAGAGAGAGAGAGAGAGAGAGAGAGAGAGAGAGAGAGAGAAGGCCGTATGAACATCAAAGGAGTGGAGAGTGCTCACTGCACTTTTTTGTGCAACATGAACCCAGGGAGAAAATATTGGACGGACAAGCAGAGTGGCTGAGGATCGAGAGGGTGGGAGATGTACTTGCAGCATCAAGGGATAGATTCGTCTGGAGGGTCATGATCGTCAACGCCATGCGGCAGGGCACATGATGATGATGATGATGACTCCTCAACGGTCCTCATCTTTGATGTACATTTAGTAAAGATCCGTAAAGAGCTGAGAAAATGCTGTTCACACATGTTTGTCACACATATGGACAGAAAGACACACACGTACACACACGAGCGCACATGCACATACCTCTCCTTGGTAATATGAAGTAATCGGTTTTCGGTTTTGTTTGTTTGTTTTGTTTGGTTGGTTGGCTTTGTCTTCTTTGTGTGTGCGTGCGTGCGTGCGTGCTTGCGTGTTTTAAAGAAATTGAAGTAGAAAAGAAAAACTACCGACACTCACTTGTTTAGTTGCCACTGTTTAAGTCTGATATTCAGAAAAGTGTACGATGTGACTTGCCTATAGATTATGCAGTCACTGGACATTGTAAATCTATAAGCATGATTAGACCTATTTGTCAAAAAGAAAACCATACAAGCATTATGAGTATACTGTATAATTTGGCAAAAAGAGGACAAAGATCACCAGTAAACGTGAACAGTAAATCATGAAACTATTTCTGAACAGAGTGTACGAATTCACTGGCATCGGACCTCCGTCTACTTGTATGAAGTGGTCGTAATATATGCCAACACTTTCAGTTCTAGAAATGCCAATGGTTTTCAAAGTATATAAAGTATGTAATTACTGTAAATTTATTTATATGTTTGTTTTATCAAAATTTCATGAATAAAACACCAGAAAATACTATGTTTATATTTATTACAAATGATCAATGTCTTACACTCAGTAATTGAAATCACTGGGACATGTTCTTTGTAAGGTTTATTCATGATAGGCTGCACAACCCGTCCTTGCCAATCTTGGCTTGGCAAAGTTGCTCCCCTTTTGGCTGTAAGAGAACGAACGGCAGCTGTGTGTGCTTTCATTGCCCTGTGTGTTCCTCAGAAACATGCAGCAAGCGCGTCAGAAACGATCAATAACGGCGAGTACAGCAGCAGCACAGCAGTAGCTAGCTGCTGCAACGAGGGAAGCGCTGTGGCAACAAGAGCGAGGAGCGTGTAGATTAGGCTACCAAATATCTCACGCACGAGCACATACACACGCACGCACGCATACACACACG
>CM060305.1:43236319-43238819 GCA_030674185.1 Monoplex corrugatus | reverse complement strand
ACCCTGGGATAAAGGTTGGAGGGAAAATGATGAACAATCTTCGTTATGCAGATGACATCGTTCTAATTGCAGAAAATTAAAAAGATCGACAAAACCATGTGAATATAATAGAAATAGAGAGGAGAAGTAAAGGACTGGAGCTAAATAGCAAGAAGAATGAACTCATGGTAATCATTAGAAAAAACCTCGTGCAAAATAACAGCAAACGGCAAATACTGACACAAGTTGATAGACTTAAATATCTGGGAACAGTCATCTCACTAGACGGCAGATGTACATTAGAAATTGCCAGGAGAATCGGCCAAGCGAAAACAGCATTAAGAAAATGAAAAGAGTTCTTACCAACAAATGACTATCAATTAACATCAAGAAGAGAGTTTTTCAGTGTTCTATAGATCCAGTACTACTGTATGGATGCAAAACGTGGACGGTCAACACGCAAAGTCAGAACAAGATTGAGGCGACTGAAGTGCGGTTTCTAAGAAGGATATTAAGAGTTCCATGGACATCAAAGAAAGCAAACAAGACAGTCTTGAAAGAAGCAGGCACAAAAAGAACATTAATGAAGAAGATAAGGAAAAGATCAAGCAACATATATAGGTCATTTTATGAGGCAAAATAATTTAAGCACCTAGTAATAACAGGAACGTTAAGATCAAGCAACATATATAGGTCATTTTATGAGGCAAAATAATTTAAGCACCTAGTAATAACAGGAACGTTGGAGGGAAAAAGAAGACCAGGTAGACCCAGGGAGAAAATCCTGGACGGATTTCCGGAGTGGATGAAGATAGAGAGGGTGGGAGATGTACTTACAGCGACAGAAGATAGGTTCGTATGGAGGGCCATATTGCTAACACCATGCGACAGGGCTCATAATGATGATGATGATAGTCCATTGATCAGAGTTGTGCAGTATCATAAAGGCATTGTTATATTTCATCTTTCTTGCAACCATTACACACTTTATAATAAACAGGGAAAATATTTTACATCGTGGTTATGTTTCTCTGCATTGTGAGTCAGATCGCGACGAAACCAAAGCACACGTATACACACACAACACACATTGTTGATGGTGGTGTTGGTGGCGGTGGTTATGGAAATGACAGAAGTAGGAAGAGGGGCGGTTCTAGTGGTCGTAGCGCAGCAGTGATGTTTTTGCTAAGTACTGGAGATGGTAGTGGTAGCAGTGGCAGTAGCAGTTGTGGTGGTAATAGCACTTATTGAAATGTTTTATTTTATTTTATTTCATTGTATTGTATTGTATTGTATTGATATTGTATTGTATTTGCTTTATTGTATTGTATTGCATTGTATTGATATTGTATTGTATTTGTTTTAGATCATTTTACTTTATTCTTTTATTTTCATTTGTTTGTTCATTTTTCTTGGGGGAGGGAGAGGGAAAATAAAAGCACGAACTGTGAACAGACATTAAAATGGTCATTACACACATAAACAGAAGAGAGAGAGAGAGAGAGAGAGAGAGAGAGAGAGGAGAGAGAGAGAGAGAGAGAGAGAGAGAGAGAGAGAGGTGTTGTACACACAAACGCACTCTATCGAATAATTCAATTACTTTAAAGACGTTGGAGATTGACATATTAATAACGTTGATAAAATGGACAAACAGCGAGGTCAAGGAAAATGAAACTGTTGCGCGTGGTGATCAGCACATAGGCCTATTGTGCTATATTTGCATTCAGATTGTCTGAATTAGAAAACGGAAGATGTAAAGAAAAATGAAAATGCAGCACATGGCGATCAGCGTCTAATGTGCTGTATCTCGACTGTCTGATTAGAAAACAAACAGCGGCTGCTGAATACTGACCATGTCTGTTGATGTCGTCTACGGCGTCTGTAGGCTATAACCCAACACAGTTTAGCAGGGTTGTGTCTGATCGCCTGAAGAAATGAATGTGATGTCAGGTAAAGCTGTATGAAAACAATAGCTGACAATACTTTCAAGACTGCATCTATTGCATAACGCTTTCCATTTAGACAATCACAGAACAACGTGATTGCATGACATTCCTTACAATCGCACTTCATTGCAGTAAACAAATATCAGCGCTAAGAACAAAAACAACAACACAATAACTAAAACATAGTTTTAACAAGTTATTCAACGTCATGAACTTCATGATGATATTTCTCATTTGAAAGTTAAATAGAAATAATTGTCATCTTTTTGCATCAACCTTTCGATCAGAATATACCAGTCAACGAGTCTCAGTTGAATGTTTCATTAATGAAGAATTCGGTTAATTGTCACTGATAAAAAATGTTAACTCTAAACAATGAAACCATCCAACGCAATCCAAAAACAACAGATGGATTTCCAACATTTCAGCACTTGCAACCATTTACAGTTTTAAGCTGTTTTTTTTTTAAGGTAACTACATCCTGAGTACTATGTCTGATTTGAAGTGTTCATCTGTGACTGGATTACTGTGTGAGTCCTGTGCACTATGGGTCGGCACAGTCCCTGTAGCTTCCT
>CM060305.1:43208819-43231319 GCA_030674185.1 Monoplex corrugatus | reverse complement strand
CAGCACATAGCGTTGCCACACCTACTATCCTCTTGAGGTTAAGTGGGATTCATGGAACTCGGACAATTCCACATGCACTCCACCAAACTTGCCAACAATTGTCTGATAGAGTCCTTGAGCCTGCGCAAAACCTTATCGGTAATGTCTTATAACGGGGAAAGGGATGGGGGAAGAAGGGACCTTTAAAACAGTACGCTGGTGAACCAGATTGATAAAAACATTAAGATGAAAAAGGAACAGGCCAGTTTTCAATGTTGCTGGGGTAAAAAAAAACCCCACTAAGGCTCGCCCGAGGACTGAACCCACAACCCCTGCGCTATGAGCATGGCGCTCTGACAATTGAGTGTGAGAAAAATGTCATATGACTGGTTGAAGATCTTCGTGCATCTCTTCAAACTGAAAGGATCCTGTAAATGCAATCGTTATGGTGTAATCATAGCAACGGCAGACATGGGAAATACATCACTTGTATTGTGTCATTTTTGGAAAAGAAAGATCGATCAGTCAGTCTGAAGACAATCTTAACTTCTCAACGAAATTAGCACAATACACATACATACACACACACACACACACACACACACACACACACACACACACACACACACACACACAACACACACACACACACCAATCACACACATCACACACACACACACACACACACACACACACACACACACACACACACACACACACACACATATATATATATATATACACGTATATGTATGTATACCGGTACGGCTGAACCTCCTTTTACAAACTGGAAAAATATCTGTATACGACATGGCATCTTCCAAGAGGACAGTTGAGAAGGTATACCTTGTCCCGACTTCAACAGAAACATATGACTGCTCGATACATTTTCGCCCATAAATATTAACTGCTTCGAAAGTAGGCTACAACACACTAGCTTCATTTTGTTTTGCCAAATCACTTCTTTGGAGTCCAGTTACATCAGTCAGCTAACCGTGAGAAATTCTCCCATTGGGATATTGGGGGCTCTTTCAGTGTAAATAGTATCCCCACCTTCTGGATATTCTGTGCTAGAAATTTCCACTTTTCTGTCACTCTTTTTGTTTTTTCCTTCCTCCTTTGCCTCCTGTCATCTCTTCCTACCATTTTCTGCCTTGCTGGTCCTTTCACCTGTATGTGTTCTATAAAGTCTTACATACTTTCTCTTTGGATTGATAACTGGGTGTATGCATAGAATGCATGTTGACTCTAAAGACATTTACCCTATGCAGGAGCAATTTTAGGTAATGTAGTCCATTTTTGATGTATGCTTTAGTGTCCTTAGTCATGTTCACATTTGTATTAATTTAAAAAAAAAATCTTCTGGTGATAAATTCGACGGAATGGTCAACGCTAGGGACATATCCTTAGATTATGTGCGCCTGTGCGTTGATGTGTGTACTTCATTTTCTTTTCCAGTTTTTTTTCAGCTAGATGTTGTGTACGTTTTGAAATGGTTGTAGCCCTGATATGGCTCTGTGCAGTCGGAGTGGCTTTAAACAAACACAACAACAACAACAACAACAACAACACAACAACATCAACACAACAACAGAACAACAAACAAGAACAAAACAAAACAACAACAACAACAACACAACAACAACAACAACAACAACAACAACAACAACAACAACAACAACAATGATAACCGTCAGAATATGAAAACCAAGTTTTTATTGCCATCAGTTTCTTAACTGTGTTTCTTATAAAATAAAGGTACAGGGGGTGATACAGATGCCTCACGTTTTCTAGAGCTAACTTTATGTGGCCGGGCGGGATCCACCCAGCTCGTTCACTGATTGACACTCCTCCAAATCATAAAAGCCGCCTGTACGCTGTCCACCTTTATGCTTTTTCATTCTGGTGGTGTCTTTTCAATGTTTGATAGATACCATTCATTCCTCTCTCTCTCCCCTCTCTCTCTATCTATCTATCTCCCCCCTCTCTCTCTCATTCTGGTGGTGTCTTTTCAATGTTTGATAGATACCATTCATTCCTCTCTCTCTCTCGCTACCCCTCCCCCCCGTCCCTCCTCTCTCTCTCTCTCTTTCTGTCTTCCTCCTTCTCCCTTCGTCCCATTTTAAGACTTTATCAACGAAATATCAAAGAGTCTGTCAGAATTATCCCAGTACGATTATTCCCTCCAAACTCGTTTACCTTGAGCCGGTCCTACTGTCCATTTACGGCTTTTCAAGGGTACTGATGTGAAATGAATCGAGAATCCTTCCAATATAACATATCACTTCAACATGGACGTTCAAAGGAAGAAAAGCCCATGAGTCGTGCTGCACTGGCAGTTATACAGAGTGCTTACCCAGCAGTAGTAAATCACAAAGCCATGATGTCCACGCTACACGTTAGAGAAAGAAAGAAAGAGAGAGAGAGAGAGAGAGAGAGAGAGAGAGAGAGAGAGGAGACAGAGACAGAGAGATAGACAGAGACAGAGACAGAACAGACAGAGAGAGGAGGAGGAGGTGGAGGAGTTGGGGTGATCCCCAGAAGGTTTGACAACGGTCCTTCTCTTCCACTTGATGGCGTCCAACAGAAAGAGCATGCTTATTACTGACCTCTTGTGAACACTCGTCCTGAGGCACTGTCGCCATGTCTATCGCCTAGCATGTCTTGTTGACACAAAGTCTTGTTTTTAGAAACGATTGAGAGGGTAGGGAGGAGTGGTGAAAAACGGAACAGCGTCTGGTTTTGCCCACTCCATACTCTAAGGTTAAAGGTAAATAGTTCCCCATAACCCGAGTAGTTGCTGTAAAGCCAGGTGCCAGAAACCTTGACCTTTTTCGAAGGTGAGGTGGGGGGGGGGGGGGGGAGGGGGGAGGCAGCTTTATTAGAGCGGTGTCTCTATCCTTTACCTTGCTGCTTTCCTTTCCCACCCCTTAAAAAGGAAAGGTACTTACTGTATATATGGCTGGGTGGACTGTGGCGTATCTTTAATTAGTGACTCCCGTGATGCGATTAATGGAGTGAAAACCCAACTGTTACCGATCATTAAGTTGTCTGAAAAGCAGAGTTTGGTCGAATGGGTATCTGTTCAACAGTAAACCACCGTCCTTGAACATATATTGACATACTCGCAGACAAGTATGATCTTCTACAATTATCACATAACTTTTTGGATTAAACATCTTCACCGTGAATGAATAAATGAATGAGACGTACATACCAAGTTTCATAACGCTAGCTGTTGGTTAACACGTACAGCTTTGTCTTACGGAATCGACAGACATCATCGGAAAAGTTACTAATTGTGACTTCCTCCAACAAAGAGAAACGAGCCAGGCCGGTGATGGCTCATCAGTTCGGGCGCTTAATATCACTTCCGACGTGAAACTCGATGAGGAACTTGAAACTAGTGGCCAACTACTAAAAACAGACATACATTAAACAACTTTCTAACGAGTAACTTACGCTCTAGGTACGAGCGCAGGTAAATGATGTTATTGTCACATATGTAGCTAAACAGAAACCCATTACACACGTCTGCATGCCTGCAATTGGCTTCACGTGGTAAAAGTCAGTCGAGTTGAATAAGGATTTATGTTTATGCTTTTGTTGATTACACCAAGGCTTTTGATCGGGTCAGACACGAAGATTTGATCAACCAACTGGAAAGGCTCAATGTTGATGGAAAGTATCTAAGAATAATAAGGAATGTATAATAGGAACAAACAGCAGCAACGAGAACAGGAAACGACATAAGTTCTTTCCAAAATATCAAAAGAGGGGTTAGGCAGGGATGTGTTCTGTCACCAGATTTGTTTTCACCATCGTGAGAAACCTAGAAGGATGCCCTGGGATAAAGGCTGGAGGAAAAAACGATAAACAATCTTCGTTACGTAGACGACACCGTTCCAACTGCAGAAAATGAAAAAGACCTACAAAATCTTGCGAATATGATAGAAATAGAAAGCAGAAATAAAGGATTGGAGCTAAATAGCAAGAAGATTGAACTCATGGTAATTAGTAAAAAACAAGGAATCCCCTCATGCAAAATAACAACAAATAGTACAACACTGAGACAGGCTGATAAGTTTAAATACCTGGGAACGGTCATCTTACCAGACAGCAGATGCACACAGAAATAGCCAGCAGAATCGGCCAATTAAAACAGTATTCAAGAAAATGAACAGCAATCTTATCAACAAATGCCTATCAATTAACACCAGGAAGAGAGTTTTTCAGTGTTATATAGAACCGATACTGTCGTACGCATGTGAAGCGTGGACAGTCAGCACACAGTCAGAACAAGATTGAGGCAGCTGAAATGTAGTTTCTAAGAAGAATGTTAAGAGTTCCATGGATAGCAAAGATAAGAGTTCCATGGTTAGCAAAGAAAACAAACGAGACAATCTTGAAAGAGGCAGACACAAAAAGAACATTAATGAAGAAGATTAGGAAAAGGCAAGCAACATTTATGGAACATTTTATGAGGCAAGAGAAATTAGAGCATCTAGTAACAACAGGAAAGCTGGAAGAGAAAAGAGAACCGGGTAGACCCACGGAGAAAATATTGGACGGACTTTAAGAATGGTTGAAGACAGAGAGGGTGGAAGATGTACTTGCAGTGACAATGGATAGATTGGTATGGAGGGCCATGATCGACAACGCCATGCGAGAGGGCACATGATGATGATGATGATGATGGTGATGCGATGGCGACCTTTAGGCTTGGAACGGTGGAGCTTGTGTGGCTGTTGACGAGCGTGGTCTCTTGAAGAGCAGCTATGCTGATGTTTAGTCTAATAAGATGTCTGTCGACAATAGCCATTTTTCCTGGTGTCAATCATCTCACAGAGGTCGTCGGATATTCCTGTGCACATGGTGCTCACATTCCGGCCAGCGATATGAAGAGCTGGAGTCTTCTTTGATTTGTTGTGTTGTTTGCCCGGTGCGAGGTTTCCATCTGCTTGTCACCAAGTAGCCTACCCACTGGAGCAGGCAGACGTTGGCAAGCCGACACCTTACTGATTGAGGGCTGCCAACTTAAAGCGGGCAGTAGTCGACTGGTGGGACTTTGATGGTTTCTCCCATTGTCGAAGCTGGCCCGAGGGCCCCTGCTCTAAGTCGATCAGGAGGGACTTTAAAACCCGTAAAATGCCTGCTTCCGTGTTGAGTTCTCATTAGGGTGAAGCCGGAGTGGTCTGTCCATGGCGCAGGTCTAGGCTTGCAGTATGGAAATCCTGGATTGCCCAGTCAGAATCCCCCTCTCAGTTTCACTGATGGGATCCAAAAGAATACAGAGCATGAATTTTGGCACCAGCTTGGCTGAAGGAGCTGCCGGAGAGTAACATGTATGCCATCCAACCGCCCTGGGGCGGATTTTCTGTTGGGCTTTGTTCCCTTAACCTTTTCTCTCCCAGAACGACCACAAACCAGTGGTGATGTTCTGTCAAGGTATATTCCCTTAGCCTTGGTCTCTCCGTAGACAACTACAAGGTAGAGATGCCATTTACCCATACCTTGGTATAACATACACACACACACACACACACACACACACACACACACACACACACACACACACACACACACACACACACACACACACACACACACACACACACACCAAAACAAAAACAAAACAAAACAAAACAAACAAACAAACAAACAAACAAACAAACAAACAAACAAAAAACCCCAGGCGTGTCTGTTATAGTACTGCTGAAAAAATGTAACAGGCAAACAAACGAAAGGGAACAAAATACCGCTTTGAAACAACCAAACTCAGTCAGAGAAAACAAGACACAGGACTGTGCAATAAATGCCTCGCAGTTTGCAAATATACATCAGATGAACATATTCTTGGTTTACGTTTTATACGTGATGCAGGAAAATATGGTCACTTTCTTCCGACGATCAAAAACTGGTTCACTGATATGTAACCATTATAAAAGGTAACCATTATAAAAACGGGAACCAGAAAAATACGAAAATAGAATCAGAACATGATTTAATACAATTAGACAAGAGAGGCGCAAATTTTCGGCCAACTGGCCTTTGTCAAACGTAGACGTAAGATATATTACAAAAGAATAAACAATCAATACAAAAATTAGGAGAAAAAGACTAAAATTTCCCTGCTGCTTCATCCATTGGGAGAAAAAGACATTTGACCGTATATTAAATTTAATTCGACATCAGTAATCTGTAAGCTAATGGGATTTCCATTACTTAAAACCTTTATAAACCTTCCATTATAGTAATTTTTGCGACATGGACGTAAGCTACTTTGCGCTTTCGCTTTGTTTTCAAATGCAGTATGCATTTCTTGTGGAAATGCACACACACACACACACACACACACACACACACACACACACACACACACACACACACACACACACACACACACACACACACACACATACACGCACGCACGCACGCACGCACGCACGCGCGCGTGCGCGCGCGCACACACACACACACTCGTTGGAGTGGTGACTTAGTGGTGAAAGGCCTGCCTAGAATGTGAGAAAGTCACTAAGTCTAATTCCAGTCAAACGGAGTTTTTTCTCTCTTCTCTGAGATGTTGAGTGGCGGTGTGGATGCTAGCCTTTTCGTGGTAGATTAAAGGTCTCTCGGGCAGCACGTACTCAGCACACGTAAAAGAACTTAGGAAACAAAGGAGCTTGTCATGCTTACATTTAGAGGAAAAATCCACCCACGCACGTATACACGAACACACGCAGACAGGACGAAAATGAATAAGCAGAGAAAAGGGATTGGGGCAGGGGACGCTGCACTATTGTGACGCACTTTTCCTGAGAACAGCAATCCATATTTCACAAGAAAAATCTGTTGTGACAAGAAAACAACAGCAAAACAAACCAAAAAATAATATACTAAAAATATTCAAAAGATTTCGTAAAACATGACAAACAAAAACAAACAAACAAACAAACAAACAAACAAACAAACAAACAAACAAACAAACAAACAAACAAACAAAGTTAAGAAAAAGCATGCATACAACCGCACAAATACGCTTCCAACACATCACACACACACACACACACACACACACACACACACACACACACACACACACACACACACACACACACACACACACACACACACACACACACACATACACACACACCAACGACATCAGAATGAGACTCACATTTTCCATTCCATGCCAGCCCTCTTGACGACTGTGTAGACCCCTTCCACCAGGAATGGTAGGATGGCGGCAGACAGAAGCCAGTACTGTTCTGACCAGGACACCGTCACCCTCCATACCACCAGTACGAAGTGCAGACACAGGAAAAAGCGGACCACCACAGCCTTCAAACGGTTCAGCTTAGACATGGTTATTGACACGTAGATCCTTCACGTCTTTTGAATTAGTTAGGGTGGTTAATTACGCCCAGCTCTTGGGGGTAATTACGAGCACCTGGGTAGATTTTCGGTGGTTAAGAGTATTTGGATAGATTTTGGTACGAGGTATTTCTCTCTGGCTCTAGACCCAGCCAGCGTATATGGTTTTGCTTAGGTGTCACAGAGCCTGCCAGATCATCACTGACAAGTTTGATGGAGAATGTATGAAATTGTCCGAGCGCGATGAATCTGTCTTGAACAAACTCTGATTCTCTCTGACAGACCAAGGACGTCTCTAGTTATCAGTGGCTTCTCTAATGGGAGAGTATGGGTTTCTCTCGTACAGTTCAGAATAGATCTAAGTACTATGCATGTCTGTCAGGTAAAACAAACACTTCAAAGTATTTTTTCTTTGTTACTGTGTAGATCCAGGTATAACTAAGCACCCTTTTCAGGTAGAAGTTATAGTCTTTTAGATAGTTTTGTGTACCTGGGTAGATCTAAACACAAGTCATTTATTTCAGATGGAAAATGAACGTCTCTGAAATAGGACTGAGTTGTTTCGGTATTTTTCTGTGTAGTTTGGGTAGATTAAGGTAACTAGACAATTTTCTAGGTAGTAGAACAGACTCTTGTTGGGTAGATCTGGGTAGCAAGGCGCTTGTCTTAGCTTAATGAGACTTTTGTAGGGTAAATACAGGTAATTCATGTATTTCTCTTGGTAGAATTGGTTCTTGTAGGGCAAATTTATGTATCAGCACTTTTCAGGTCGACATTTGCCAGGTACATTTAGGTAACTGGATACTTTTTTTCAGAGCAGGCACCCGTTTGGATAATCTTTGCAGCTGGGTACTTTTCTCAATAGAACAAGCACTTCTTTTGGGTATTTCCATGTACCTTTGTAGATTGAAGTATCGGGCACTTCTTTCAGAGAGGACAGACACTTTGCTAGATGGTTTTTGGGTACTTTGTTGAGTAGATTCTACTAAGTAGTCCACTCCTCTCCGGAAGACCAGACACTTTTCGTCGGTGGTCCTGGGCACCTAGTATTCTGGCATGATACGATGTTTATGAAGATCTTACTTGCGAAGCACTTCTGCCGTAGAGATCAGGCAGTTCTCTTCTGTATTTGAATACAGACACTGTTCTCGGCAAGATTTGAGAGGGGAGAGAATGGGGGCAAAGCACATCTCTCAAGTACACATATTTACACAAAAGTCATATCTCAAGTAGGTCTGTTTACCACTGGTGTAGACCTGGTATCAACAGCCCTGCAAGAATCACAAGGTCTGAGGCACTTCGCCTGAAGATGGGCATTTATAGGCCTACAGCTGACAAAGAGACGAGAGGATTCCTTAACAGCAGGGTCGGCTCGTTTTTTTTTGTCGTTATTGCTGCAGAAGACCCGTCCAGTTTGATGGTTCGCAGTTCTGATGTCAGTCTGGACAGAAATGAATAACTGTCACAATAACGTGTAATAATCATAAAAGTAAGGTCTCAAGAAAACTGACAACGACAACAACAACGATTGAAGCAGCAGCGTCTCCAACGACAAAATGGAAAATGCTGAGAGAGAGAGAGAGAGAGAGAGAGAGAGAGAGAGAGAGAGAGAGAGAGAGGAGAGAGAGAGAGAGAGAGAGAGAGAGAGAGAGAGAGAGAGAGAGAGAACAGTATCATTCATTCATATTTAGGTCTTGGACCCCTCATAAATGGGGTTTGCAAGCATTTTACAAATTATCTTTTCATCACAGAAACGAAAGCAAGAAAATGGTATGCACAGAAATGTGAGTACATAACGATTTATTAATTCCAATATAGTCTGAAGAAGTTGTTTTATCCCTGAATTAAAGCGCTTTATGCAGAAATAAAGACAACTTTCGAACAATATCAGTAGTATTGATAGTTAATGGTATGAATAAGGTGAATTTGAAATAAGGGAGGGAAGAAGAGAGTGAGTGGGAGAAGAAGAAGAGAGATGAGATGAGTATAGAGAGAGTATGAAGATTAAGATAGAGAGAGAGAGAGAGAGAGAGAGAGCCAGCCAGTCAGCCAGACAGAGAGAGAGAATGCATATTTTTTAATGCATAACTGTAATTTTTGTACACACTCATCTCACCACGCATATGGAAAAAATATCACCACACTATGAATTTACATATTGAAACTATGGCAAGAACTGTTTTGCTTGTTTCAGGTTAATTCTGGTTTTCGTTTTTCCTTTGTTTCCTTCTTTCATTCCTTTTTCCCTCCTTTTGTTTCTCTTTTTTCCTGCTTTTCCACCGCTGTGTCCATTTTAGGAACATGGAAAACAGGGATAATTCACACAAACCAATAACAACATACTCTGTGAATAAAGAGACCAAAAGTGTTATGCCAGGTACACAATTAAACTTGTGTGTGTTATATTTAAACCAAAAACCAGTCAACCAAGTTGCCATTTAGCCAGACAACCAATGACCAACACGCCAACCGACCAACATAATTAATAACAACCAACCAACCAACCAACCAACCAACAACCAACCAACCAACCAACCGACCAGCCGACCAACCGAATAATCATTAAATTCTGTGTAAAAAAATTCAGTAGTCAAAAATCACACAGGCTCCATTTTCTCATGATCCTTATCCTGATGTCCAACAGGAAACTATATATCATAACAGACCATATGCACAAAGAAGAGTGATATTTTTCGTCTAATAGCAAAACGAGTGATGACTTTGATGACTTTTAACAAGAGATGGATAAACGATAGATCTACCATTTTAGAATTTACAAAAAAACAAAATAAGAGTGACCTACATTGTGAAAAAAATATCTGCCTGTTGACATCTCAGTTTAAAAGATTTACATACTCTCTACAATATCATGAAAACGAATTCATTCCATACAAGCGATAAATGTTAATGAAAAAAAATTGTAACAGATTTATGACACATACTTGCAGAACTTTGCGCATAACAGTATGACTGTGATTTCAAGCACCTATCATCACAATCAGAAACGATAATTGTTTATCTTAATAAGCTACGTAGACCCCTTTTGTGCTTTCATATTGATCAGCGAAGCATTTTGATTGTTGTTTTCAAAATTCAGCAGAAGCATCCCATACTGTTCAATTAACAAAAAACAAACAAACAAACAAACAAACAAACAAACAAACAAACAAACAAACAAACAAACAAACAAACAAAGCAGGTCAAATGTTCTTTTTTTTATAAAAAAGGAAGAAGAAGAAGACAAAGAACTGGAATGAAAACGAACCAAAATTCAACAACATGTATGCTTCTTTTTCTCTGCACAATCATCATTTGAAATTTTATCAAACACTAATTTTCTCATCAGAACGACAATCAGACTCTCCTACCAACATATGTTAAAATGTCTTACTTCAGTTCTGTAGTCAAACCCTCCTACCAACATATTTTAAAATGTCTTACTTCAGTTCTGTAACTCTAGTCTGCTGCAGCAATACCACGCCATACCGAAAGAGTCCAGTGTTTTCGTCTACATCTACTGGTAAGATTCATGACCTGGGCCGTTAAGGTGACGGGCCTGGATTGATTTACACTATGTCGTATTGTTACCTATTTCCTGTAACTTGCCATTTGTGTGTGTGTGCTTGTGTGCCGTTCACACGCAAACCCCTTCTCCCCGTCATAGAAACCAGGTCCCCAGTAGGAAATGTTTGGGCCTACACCGTTTTACACACACTCGGCCATCACCACTGTAACAATGTCTTTCTTTCTTTAACCACTTTCCTTTGAGCCCAGCCACTGCCACTCCTCCATGTGTGTGTGCATGTGTGTGAGTATGTGTTTGTGTGTGTGTGTGGTTGTGTGTGTGTGTGTGCGTGCGTGTGCGTTTGTGTGTGTGTGTGTGTGTGTGAATGTGTGTGTGTGTGTGTGTGTGTGTGTGTGTGAATGTGTGTGTGTGTGTACGAGTGTGTGTGTGTGTGTATGTGTGTGTGTGAGTGTGTGTGTGTGTGTGTGTGTGTGTGTGTGTGTGTGTGTATGTGTGTGTGTGTGTATGTGTAGAAGTGTGTGTGTGCGTGTGCATGTGTGTGTGTGTGTATGTAATGTATGTGCGTGAAAGAGAGAGAGAGAGCGAGAGAGAGAGAGACACAGAGAGAGAGAGAGAGGTGTGTGCATGTGTGTGTGTTTGTGTGCATGTGTGTGTGTTTGTGTGTGTGTCTGTGTGTACATGTGTGTGTGTGTGCGTGCGTGCGTGTGTATGTGTGTGTGTGCGTGTGCGCGCGCGTGTTTGCATGTGTGTGAGTACGCTCGTACACTCCTCAACCACCTCTCTGTCTCTGTGGATCTGTGTGCGTGCGAGCGCGTGTGTATGTGTGTGCGTCCGTGCATGTGTGCGTGTGGAGGCACGGTCCGACCCCTCCCCCCTCTCTCTCACTCTTTTTGTGCGTGCTTGCTTACTCTTCTTTAATTTAACGTCTTAAATAAAATCTTAATCCACCTAGGAATCGTACCATCAGGACTTTTCGCGTCCAGGCAAGAACGGTGCTTCAAGACTGAGCGACAAGCTCTAGTTCTTTTTTCAACCTTATTATACTATTCAAACTCACACATATAAGGTTACACAAGGGACCAACCATTCCTAAGAGTCCAGCCATTTGCAAATCAAACACACGTATCCTTACAGCCAGCCGAGAGTACTACGAACAAAATGCCCCAAGGACCAACACGGGTAAAAACACCAATCAGTGGACAAACACCTGCGCACAGCTCTCTGGATGGATAAGCACAGACATGAGAAACTCTACATTGATTCGTCATCCACTATCTCACCCCACCTACACCACCCACACACGCATAAGTGGTTAGGAAGGTTGGACAGTGTGGCCAAGAGGTAGAGCTCCCGTATTCCGATCTGATCGCACAGGTTCGAATCTGGCCCATGAAACTTTGTACCGCGGCTTCCAGGTTACGCAGCTGTGAAAGGGTACTCAATTTTGCTCAAATCGGAGAAAGTGAAGTATTAATAATAATAACAACAATAATAGTAATAATGATGATGATGATGATAATGACGATAATGAATGTTGATACTTATAAGGCGCCAAATCTTGATTCAAGAACCAAATTAAGGCGTTCACTCCCCTCATTCACCAGGGGGCGTAGGGGGAATTGTCAAGCCATGATAACAATCTCCCTTTAACATGAATATTAGTACCGAAATCCCGATTTTTTACTTCTCAAGGTCACAGTAATCTTGAAGAAGCTTCAGTTGAAAGGAAACTTGACGTTCAGCAGGTATAACGTGCAGACTATCAGCACAGTGGAAAAAAAAAGATTTAAAATGTTGTCAGAATCTGGTAGGAAATTTTTGTTTATTCACTTTTCTGTAAAAGTGCTGATTTTAGGCACTGTTTTGGTCCATGTGACCATGACCTTGGAATTGCACCTTCCAAACTTATGTTTCCGCTAGTCCTGAACAGTCTATAGCTGCAGCCCCAAACTGGTAAAGATCCACCCATAAAGAGCTGAGGAAATGTTGTTCCAGATTTTTGTCACGTACTGAGGTCAGTGGACACGACTGGCGTGGGGTCTGTGCCCATTTTGAGACACATTCCACCTACCCCCCTTTCCCCCTTTCCCTAGTGATGTGTTTCTTGTGCACTGAGGAAACCATTGCAGCAGTCGTCTACATCCTTGCAACTACTCCTACCCTCCCCGTATTTTGTGTTCGCGCTGTTACAGCATATCGAAGCACACACGCACACGCACACGCACGCATGCTCTACCTCACATACACGCACGTGCAAACAAATTAATAGATGAAAACTAAAAGAATGCACACATACACACACGCACACATACACACTCACACATACACACACACACACGCACACGCGTGCACACACACATACATACATACATGCATACATGCATACATACGCACATACATACATGCATACATACATACATACATACATAAATACATACATACACATACATGTATACATACATACATAGTTACATACATACATACATACATACATATACATACATACATACATACATACATACATACATAAATACATACATACACATACATGTATACATACATACATGTATACATACATACATACATACATACATACATACATACATACATACACACCCCAACTAACTAAGCTTGAAAAAAATGACAGGGAGCATAGAATACATTGAGTAATCAACCCAAAAATGATCAAAGAACTTATCTGAAAGACAAGTGAGTGAAACATGTAATGGTCTGTGAAAAAGGCAAACATCTCTGTCTGTTGGATAGGACTTCGGACTTTTCAGAAATCAAAATTCCTTAAATGTTGTTTACAGTGTAAATGCCATCCGGTGTGCAAAATCCAGCACGCGTTCTAATCAAAAAAAAAAAAAAAGAAAAAAAAAAAAGGACTTTGGAATTTCATCCAGAAGATTTCATCGCACTCGAACACTTCCATACGCGCATACTTCATATCTACTTGCAGATATACAGAGAACCCCTATGGCCTAAACAAAACCGTATTCGGGACAAAATATTTGTTTGTCGTATATTTTGTTTTCAAGGTACAATATTAATTGGCACAGTATAACATCGAACACACATTCTAATGAATAGATTTGGGGGGTGGGAGGAGGGGGGGAGGAGGGAAAGAAGCAAACGAAAGAATGAAGAAAAACAGCTATCTGCAGTATTATGTTTGAATAGAAGATACGACATGCATACATACGTGACAGTTGTGCACACATACGTGACAGTTGTCTAAAGAAGAGCGGAACTGGAAGAAATAAGAACAAAGAACAAAGATAATAACTATGAATAGGTCTTACAAAGCACTATTCTTAAAAAAAAAGCCAATGCGTGTCACCATGAATATACGTGAACAGTACATAAACTGACATACAGACGCGAGCGCGCGCGCACACACACACACACACACTCACACCATGCACACACATATACATACACACACACGTGCGCGCGTACACACACGAACACACACACACACACACACATACACACACACACACACACACACACACACAACACACACAAGCACACCACACACATACACAAACACACCAAAAAAAAAAAAAAAAAAAAAAAAAACCCAACAACAATCCATAAACAATAGAGACTGAAATTGATGTAAAAGATTCAGGCAATATAATATGTACATTATAATGCTTCTACAGAGCATACATTTAATACAAATTTGCTATAGCGTGAAAACATCAAAATAAAACAATTTGGAATGGCAGGAGTATTCAGAGAGAGAGAATCAGAGAGAGTGTCAGCGACAGACAAGCAGACACAGAGACAGACAGGAATTTCAGTTACTTACGTTACCAAAATATGAAACACATTCAACACAAAAGAAACATTCTCCTGATACTCGATAACAGACAGAACAACAATGAGAACAGAAGAATACAGATAACAGGATTAAAGCCTTCCACCATACCAAGTGGGCCTCAGGCGATGTCCCTGTTTTGATCTCCGTGTTTAAGACAAATAGAATTCACACTCCTAATCACAGACATGATTCTTTCGGTAGTCTGACACATTTTGAAACATCCGACTGACATACGTTGTGCGTACTTTCAGAATAGAAGTTAGTGCAGCGATTACACGGAGAATTTCAGTTACCACTCACGAACGTTTTTAGCTAGGTAGATACGTAAGCTGTCTGAACGAAGAAGCAAAGGTGTGTGTGTGTGTGTACATGTGCGTGGCACTAAGACCCACCCACCCATACAGAGACTGTCACAGTTACAGTCGATTAGGTTTCGGAACTTGGAGAGAACCTGTCCTTGGCTATGAAGGAATTCGAAAAGTGTCTGCACGCTTTTCTCACCGTCACCATTGGCGCGATAGTAGTTAAGGCCGTGTCACACACACGGCACGAAACAAGGTTTATAGTAAGAAGTCCAAAATAAGTGCGACCACCCGCTTTCAAGCAAACAGGAACCAGTAAAAACATGATAATAAAACCAGAATGCTTATTTAATACAACCAGACAAGATTGGCGCAAATTTTCGGCCACCTAGCCTTCGTCACGTGTGAACGTAATATCACAAAAATAAACGTAAGACCACAAAAGAACAAACAACTAATAGGGAAAGTCTCTTTCCTCCCACTTAACGAAGTAGCAGGAAAGTTTTGGTCTTTTTTCTCTTAATTTTTGTATGTGATCTTACGTTTACGCTTGACAAAGGCCAAGTTGGCCAAAAATTTTCGCTTGTCTTGTCTGATTGTATTAAATACGCGTTCTGATTCTTTGTTCAGTTTTTTTTTCTAGTTCATGTTAAGGTTTATAGTAAATTAATTCAAATAATCTCACAACAGATTGTCACTTTCTGCTGCTCAACAAGTTGGCTACTGTTTTTTCCCTGCAAAGTGTTGTGATTTATTTTTTGTCTTTTGTGTACACTCAACGACGGCCATTTGGCCGATAATTTGCGCCTGTCTTGTTTTGTTTTGTTAAATAAGCTTTCTCATTCTATTTGTTTTTCTGGTTCCTAACGGATTGCGTATTGGTTGTCATCCTCTGCAAAGGCGTCTTCGGTTTTAGGAAAACAATGTAAAAACATTTAAGCAGTAGATTTCACTAGCAAAGAGAGAAAGCAGGGTTACCTGCCTTGTTTTTAATTTCATCACATGCTTTAATTCTCGAAAAGTAATAAACATATTAAACTTAATCTCAGTTCATTAGAAAAGAAAGTGCTTGATGTTTGGAAATAATATAGGCTATGGGTCTTTAAAGAGCATATCAAATACATCATGTGTTATGCATAATTATGTTTCATGGCATATTGTGTCATAAAACAGTATTTTGTGCTCTACATGTGACTTTACCTTTAGGATACTCCAAAAATGACTAGGGGAGTGAACAAATTTTCCACTACATTAAGACTGTTTAAATAACATCTCCTGGCGGAAATCACGGACACCCTTTTTGTTGCTTACAGGTAGGAGTGAGAAGGTCAAGTCATATCAGGTCAGATCACCAGGTCATTGCTATATATGTCAGCTATGAAAGACGTTAGATATCCGTGTTAGTGTAGTGAAAATGTTTTTGAACCGTTTTCGCTCGAGGAGATACTTTTGTATCCCATACGCACTCAGTCTTATAAATCGGTCATCCTTAACAAAAATGAAAAGCCCAGGCATCCTGGTTGACACTCATCGACTCTTTTGCAAATCTCTAAGAATAAGCGAGAATTTAATGCTTTTCCCCCAAATATTCCATTTGGTTGTAAATCCATTAATGTGCATTATATTCTGCCTTCGAAAGTTTTGGTCAAAATGAATATAAAGAACCACTTTATTATTGCACATGACTGTACTGAATAGTCAAGACTCAGCTCCTCCATATCAAATTCAGTTTCATCAAAGTTTGTGTGAACCATTTTTGCTTGAGGGAATGTTTCTGTATCCTATAGGAATTCAACATTACAAAACAGTTAATCTTAACATCGATAAGAACCATAGTTCCTTGCAGACACTCATCGAATCTTTGCACATGTCTAAGAAAATGCGAGATCTTGACGTGTTTAAACAGTCCAGTTAGTAGAGAATCCGTACATGTGCACTGTATTCGGCCACCTACAAGTTTCTCAGAATGAATCTACAGAACTACTGCAACAGTTTTCATGAGTGTACTAAAGAGTAGAAAGTAAGAGTCCTCGCTTTAAATTCCTCCATTATATCTATTCAACCACATCATGCTGCATAAAATAGGGATAACGAAATCAAACAAATGCATATGGTGCCCACACACTTTACAGAACATGCCCTTTGCAACTGAAAAAATTGTCTCCCTGTTGAAATATGATAAAACAATTTATACCAACGAACACGACTACCAAACTGATATTAATGAAACTATAGCCGTCTTTGGATTACCAAAACAAAAAAACAAAAAACAAAAAAACAAAAACAAAAACAAAAAAGCAAAAAAACATACAAAAGGCTAAGAAACCAAATTTACCCCATGTCATAATGACCGCTAGATTTGCATTAATTGAGCCAGCTGGAAGCTGAAAGGGCTGCATTCCACTCAAATGACCGAACCAGTTAATGTTCTGCTGAGGAATATGATGGTGAATTGGTGTTACTTCTATTACTTCTTTCATTTTAGTGCTTCTAACCATGTCGTGTTTGGTTTTGTTACAGCTCATCTGAGACAGCTCCTCTAAACAGGAGTAAGGATCTAAAGCCCGCTTTATTTCATAGAAGAAAAACACCGACAGAATGTGACAAAGACAGATGAATAAGTTGAATAAACAGACGAAAACAAATACTTACGTTGATTCAATCCATCAGCTATGAACAGTCTAAACAACCACCGAAAACAAAAAAAACCAAACCAAAACAAAACAAAAACAAAGAAACACAATCCTGCTGAAAAATGTTAGTTGAATTTAAAAGGAGTCGAACATTTGATAACTGGAGTCGTTTTTGGGTTGATCTTTACATTGTCACCAAAACACGCCCCCATATCCGTTGTGAGACTGAAAACGTGATGATTTTACTGGGACTGCGGTGTGTGTGTGTGTGTGTGTGTGTGTGTGTGTGTGTGTGTGTGTGTGTGTGTGTGTGTGTGTGTGTGTGTGTGTGTGTGTGTGTGTGTATGTGTGTGTGTGTGTGTGTGTGTGTGTGTGTGTGTGTGTGGTGTTTGTGTGTGTGTGGGCGCGCGCGAACATTTAATGCTTGCTTACGAAGACAGCGGTGTGGACAATTTCCTTTTGTCGATGACTCATCTGTTTCCTTGTGAGCCTACACTTCATCTATGTCAACTTTGCAGCTAACTGTATTTAGATATTGCTTGAATGATGAAAATCATTACAGATATGGAAGACTCTAGCATACCACAGAAAACTTGGAACAAGTTGTAAGATTTAGATGCTAGCGATAAAAGAACTGGGAAACGATTCTGCATGTTTGATTGAATATGGATTTGGGTATGTGTAGCTATGTCAGGGTGTTGCTAAATCAAGTAGTTTTACACGTGCTTATCATCACCAGTTGATAGATTATAGATTGTTGATGGCAGAACTGGAATCATCAATCAAAATAGCAAAAGATCTGGTCTGTTTAGAACCTTATCAATTTATATCTGACGTTGTATTTGTGATTTAATAGCGATCAGCATGTAAAACATGTATCAAGATCTAAATTGGTCTTCGCATTTGACTGTACACCGTCTCAGATACAAAGCATTTCCCGATAGTGGCTTACTATATCCTTTATGAAAGAATCCAAAGATGACGAAGTACATTTTGTTCTCAGCTGTCAAGTATTTAATGATATTAGAGAAAAAACTTATAAAATCTAATTATTGCAGACTGCCTTGCTTATTAAAAATTAAACTAAGTATATTGATACCACCAACATACCCCAGAACTGTGCGTAGTACTGATTGTTCTTGTAAAAAACTATGAAAATTTAGTGAAACAGCTTGTTTCATAATATTTGTTTTCTTTTGTGAATTGCAGAACTGTGTCACGAGCATTCAAAATGTGATGTATGTAATCATTCGAAATAAACTGCTTGTGAACATTGAGAAATTGAGAAATCGTCATACGTTATGTTGTTGCTGTGCTCCTTCATGAAGGGTCAAGGCTATGACATGAATGAATCATTCATCCATCCATCCATTCATCTTTGTAAGCATACACGTCAATGTAAGTTGCATGGTTAGTTTGGCAAAGGCTTTTCCTTTTTCAAAGACGGTTGCTTGTACAATTTTGAAAACGTCTAGCACACACTTCGGTGGACATTTTAAAATCGTTAGCGCACTGACAGGTGGATGTTTGTAGAAATGTTTAGCGAAGATTTTGCCAAACATTTTCATAAATGCTTACAGCACATTTTGCCAGTTTTAGATTCGTTTTCCGCACAGTGTACTAGACCGTTTTAAAGCCGTTCAATGTACTCTTTGTTAAACAGTTTTAAGCCGTTCAGCGTACTCTTTGTTAAACAGTTTTAAGCCGTTCAGCGTACTCTTTGTTAAATAGTTTTAAACCATTCAGCGTACTGTTTGCTGGACAGCCTCAAAACCATTCAGCGCAGATAGTATTAGAACCGTTTAATGCACACGTTACAAGGCAGTTTTAAAACCACTTAGCGCACACTTTACCAGAGAGTTTTGAAATCGTTAGCGGACTGTTTACTAGACACATGCAGTTTTAAAATCGTTCAGCGTACTCTTTGCTGGACAGACTTAAAAACAATTAAGCGCACTGTTTATTAGATGGAGTTAAAACCATTTAGCGCACAGTTTGTTATAGTTTTAAACCACACAGCGCTCTGTGTATTAGTTTTAAAACTGCGTAGCACACTGTTTATCAGATAGTTTTAAAACAGTTCAGCACACAGTTTATTAGATAGTTTTAAAACAGTTCAGCACACATTTTATTAGATAGTTTTAAAACCGTTTAGCGCATTGTTTACTACATAGTTTTTAAATCGTTTAATGCACAATCTACAAGGCAGTTTTAAAAACCGTTTAGCGCACTGTTTATTAGGTCTTTTTAAAACCGTTTAATCCACAATTTATCGGACAGTTTTATAACCGTTTATCGGATTGTTTACTGGATAGTTTCATAACTGTTTAGCGGACTGTTTTCAAGACAATTTTAAAATCATTTAGCTTATTGTTTGCTAGAAAGTTTTAAAACCATTTTACGCAGATCTTGCTAAATAATTTTGAAAGCGCCCAGCGCAATTTTTGCAAACAATTTTAAAGCCATATCATGCAGTTTTTTTCCTGAATAGTTTTGTAATTGTTTAGCACCACTTTTTGCTAGAAAGAGCGTTTCGTGAGGATTAAGCGCATACTGTTTACTTTTTATTTCTTGGCATATCTATTAATCTCTTTCTCTCTGTGTCCATGATCGTATTTAAATCTGTGAATGTGTATGTGTGTGTGTGTGAGCGAGAGAGAGAGAGAGAGGAGAGAGAGGAGAGAGAGAGAGAGAGAGAGAGAGAGAGAGAGAGAGAGAGAGGAGAGAGAGAAAGAGAGAGAGAGAGAGAATGGAAGAAGAAAAACGAGAACTAAACAGACTAAACATAAAAGTATCACGACCAGTTGATGTGAAAGTAGTAGTGCTAGTAGAAGTAGTAGTCGTCGTCGTCGTAGTACTAGTGGTAGCAGTAGTAAACAGTAGCCGTAGTAATACTTGCAGTAGTAGACGAAACAGAAACACGCACACACACATACACAGACAGACAGACAGACAGACAGACAGACAGACAGACAGACATTTAGTTAGTTAGTTAGATAGATAGACAGCTAGCTAGCTAGCTAGTTGTCTAGATAGCTAGCTAGATAGAGACATACATACATCCATACGTACATACATACTTACATACATACATACATACATACATACATACCACATCACACCACACCACACCACACCACCACCACACCACACCACACCACACCACACCACACCACACCACACACACCACACCACACACACCACACCACACCACACCACACACAACACACACACAACACAACACAACACAACACAACACAGCAAAACACAACACGACAGAACGCAACACGACACAACACAACACACCACACCACGACACACCACACCACACCACACCACACCACACCACACCACACCACACCACCACCACACCACAACACAACACAACACAACACAACACAACACAACACAACGTAACGCAACGCAACGCAACACGACATGACACGACATGACACGACACAATACGACACGACGACACGACACGACACGACACGACACGACACGACACGACACGACACGACACGACACGACACGACACGACACGACACGACACGACACGACACAACACAACACAACACAACACAACACAACACAACACAAAAGATATAACACGATACCCCATGCATTCCAAATGGAAGCCAAGGAACATTTCCCCCTTCAAACTGTTCTAGCCAAGACAAGCACGATTTCACACGTGGATGATGTTCTCCGTGTAGTGAGGTCCCGTTTATCGCAAGACTGACCGAGCAGGACACACCAGCGGCTTAATAATGCTTGTAATAGCTCTGCCTGTATGACAGTCCCCAGCTTCACCTATCACTTTACTGTCTGTCCTCTTCAAAGCCTGAAGTCTTGGCCTGTTTGTGAAAAAACAGAGGTGACGCACAAACAACGAGGAAAAAACCCAAATGTTGTTGTTGTTGAGCCTAAACGAGAAAGTTCACATAAGTTACCGGTTTTGACTTTCAGGGTGTGTGTGTGTGTGGGGGGGGGGGGGGGGGGGTCTTCACTAGCCCAGGGAATCAAATTTATTTATTTGTCTATTGATTGATTGATTGATTTTTTATTCATTCATTCATTCATTCATTCATTCATCATTCATTCATTCATTCATTCATTCATTCGTTTCCTTACTCATTTATTTATTCCATTTTTTTTATTCATTCGTTCATTCAATTATTAGAAATGTGACATTGATGAAGAACAATGGGAAATGATGGCCACAAACAAGTCTGAATGGAGGCAAGCTGTTTGCAAGGGAACAGAAGCTTATGAAAGTGAAAGACAAAGCAGCCAAGTGGAAAAGCGTGCAGCAATAAAGGCCAGAGCGTTCCATTGAGTGTCCAGTATGCGGCTGCCTGTGTGCATCAGATTTTGGCCTGAGATCCCGCATGAGGGTACACAAATAAAGTGCTAGGTTGGACTTTATCGACCGCGATAGTCGACCATATACATTCTTTTATTGATTTACTAATTGATTTATTGATTGGTTTATTTATTTATTGATTGATTGATTTTAGCTTTTCGATGTTTTTTTTTTTTTTTTTTTTTTTTTGGGGGGGGGGGGGGGGATGCGCGCATGCATATTGCTTTGATCACACTGTGTAGGCGGTATGTTGCTGCGCAGTCTGCATATTTTTCTTCGGTGGGCGTGCACACTTGGTGAGTTCTTGTTTGCAGAACCCTTCGGATATTCTCATGACTTACAACATCTTCAAGCAGATATTTGATGTTCTGTGTGCGTATACACACAAGTGAATCCAAGCATGAATAGGTCTGTACACATGTTGACCTGGGACATTGGAAAATGTTCTATCCGTTACCCACCAGGTACACCCCCACGGCAGACTT
>CM060305.1:43178819-43193819 GCA_030674185.1 Monoplex corrugatus | reverse complement strand
CTGATAGCTTATGGATAGTGGGTTCGATCCCCAGCAGACTGGCTGGGTCTTCTGATGTAGCCGTGGACTCAAGATTTACGGTTCCATTCCATCTAGCAACATATAAGTCATGGACACGTTTTTGGTGCTGTCAGCCTGGAATAGACTTACTTCTTCTTCTTCTTCTTTCTTTAAACATCCACCATCATCATTTTGATGGTTCTGATGTGTATAGAACTGGGGGTTTCCACTAGCTAGGTTGTTGGTATGTAGAACTGGCAGTAGGGATTTTTTGGGGTGGGGTGGTGGTGGTAGAGGATGGGGGAGGGGGCAGGGGGGGCTGGCTGGTCAAATTCGGGACTTGAAGCATTCCATCGAGGCTGAGGAGATAACCTCGGGGGGCAGACTGTTCCAGTCCCTGACAGTCCTCAGGAAGAAGGAGTACTTCCTTACGCTCTGCCTTCGCCTAACGTGTACCCTTCTTGCTTTTAAATCCAATTTAAAAACCCACCTCTTTTCCCAACGATGAATTCTACAACTCCTTCTTTCCCTCAGTCTGTGTATTAGGTATTGTAAGGTGGTCCTTCTCGACTGTATGCGTATGCCTGGTGCGTGAGTGCGCTTTGATTTGAATTGTCAAGATTTAGCGCCGTATAAATACTGTAATCGTTATTATTAATTATTATCGACGGTCGGCTTGTTCTCTTTCCCCAGTTCAAAACTGTTGCAGAAATATACAAACAAACAATCATGTATACGTAGGTTTAACTACAACATACATACATCTTGCAGACCAAACTTAGAATTGTATGTATAGCATGACTGAAAAAAAAGTGAAAAAAAGGAGTCTTGTGTTAGAATGATGAAGCACAGAAAGACTCCTGCAGTCACACACAAACGTTATCTTTATTCTTCATTTTTTTACATTTCTTTCATTATTTGACCCGGCTGAATCAAATCTAGTAAAATGAACTGAAATGATGATAAAACAAAAACAACAGAAAATGAAATAAATGAAATAAACTGAGCTGAAGCAATAAACGACTAAAGAAAGAATGGGTACAACTCATGCACATATTGCATTACTGCTTGACAAGTGTGAGTAGATAACAGCAATAGCAACAACACAATAACAACGACGACAAAGCAACAGCAAGAAAAACAAGAACAACAATAACAAGAACAACAACAATAACAATAACAACAAGTACAACAAGAACAAGAACAATAGTACTGCTATTACTACTAACAATAATAACAACAAGAACAAGAATAACAAGAACAAGAAAAACAAGAACAAGAACAATAATAATAATAATAATAATAATAATAATAATGATAGTAATAATAATAATAATAACAATAATAATAATAACAATAATTCCTTAGAATAAGGAAAAGCAATGCATAACCCACGTATTCTACTTTTTTTAAATACGTAAACACACCAGCGCGCGCATACATTTATGGTTCTCTCTGTCTGTCTGTCTGTCTGTCTGTTCAGGATGGGTACATCTACGTGTTCAGCGTGTGTGTCTGTGTATCTGTTTGTGCTTCATGCATGCTCGAGTTTGTTGTGTGTGTGTGTGTGTGTGTGTGTGTGTGTGTGTGTGTGTGTGTGTGTGTGTGTGTGTGTGTGTGTTGTGTGTGTGTGTGTGTGTGTGTGTGTGTTGTGTGTGTGGTGTGTGTGTGTGTGTGAGTTTGTCTATGTCTGTGTTTGTGTCTGTGTTTGTGTGTGTGTGTAAGCGTGTATGTGTGTATGTTTGTGTGTGAATGTGTGTGTGTGTGTCTGTGTGGCTGTGTGTGTGTCTGTGTGAATGTGTCTGCGCTCATATAAATATATATGCAAAACATCTGTAATGCGTGTGTGTGTATGTGTGCTCACCAATGCGTGCTTATGGAGAGAGAGAGAGAGAGAGAGAGAGAGAGAGAGAGAGAGAGAGAAAGAAAGAAATATATATATACATTCCTTATATGTACACCTTCGCGCATACACACCACACACACACACACACACACACACACACACACACACACGCACACACACACACACATGCACACACACACGCACACACACACACACATACACACACACACGCACGCAATATAGCTTATTCACTCCTTTAATTAGAATACGAAACAAAATCTGAGTAAACAAAGAGCTTTATTTGACACAGTTGCGCAAAATTATTTCAGATGTGCAGAACCACCTTAACATTCTGATACTGAAAACAAGATCAGATCAGATCAGCCTGTGGATACACACAGACTGACAACCAATACATATGGACACAGAAATGCAATGAACATCCATACTCAGGGCAGAGCATAATGTACCCTCGACTTTTCATCCACTGCCCAGCGCCCCTTCATACAAATACGAGTACATATGCAGCCATGCACGCATGTTACGTGTTAGGGCACTATTGGCTGATCGTGTGGCACTATGTAATCATTTATGTATGCACATATTAAAAAAAAGTGGCTGAAGATATATTACACGTGTGTTTACATGGATAAACTCTTTCGTACGTATTCGTTTGCGTAGTGTGATATATTACACGTGTGTTTATATGGATAAACTCTTTCGTACGTATTCGTTTTTGTAGTGTGTGTGTATGTGTGCGTGCGTGCATGCGTGCATGCGTGCGTGCGTGCGTGTGTGTGTGAGCGTGTGTGTGTGTGTTTGTATGTGTGATATTAGTGCTTCTGTATGTTACACACTATGCGTCCTGTACTTGTGTAATGCAAGATGAACACGCCTCTTAACTTTGCTGCCACGTCATTATGTGCGTTAACTCAATTTTCTCCTAGAAAAAAAGGGAAAAAACAACAACACCAAAATAGATACAATATCAAAATAAACTCACGTTACATTGAGCAGTAAGTTGGAGCAAATCGCAGACGACACCAACAAATACATAGATTACTGTTTTGTTACTGTTCTATACATTTGTGATGATGTGCTCGCTGACTGCCTTTCAAAGTTAACAAGGTTACATATTTTGTCTTTGTATTCTGATTCAGGTGCCTTATTTACAGACATAATGAGAATCATTCCGCCTTTTCAAGAGATCAGTCGACATGTGATCAGGAATGAATACGTATTATGCACCAGATCAATCGAATAGTTACAACAATACCGATGTGTTAGTTGTCAGTTCCCCTAAAAACAAGTCAGCATCCTAACATGCCTGTCAGTGCTAGTATGACTTGGTGGGCATTATCACTTGGTCCTTACAGTGCTAACCAAATACGCTAAACCACCATACAATGGCATGTAAAGTCACTATTGTTTCCAGTTTCCTTGTCATCCACAGTTCATCATGCATCCGTCAGTGGCATTGCTTGTGGAATTGGAAGAAGGAATCTGAAAGCTGGCCAATATAGAAAGACTGAAAATAAAGCCAACCACAACGAGGAAAATCAAACAACAGAAAACAACTAAGCGAGTACACGCAGACGGTGTCCCTGGAGAAGGCTTGAATCGCCGATGTTTCACGCTGTCTGGAAATCGCCGTCCTCCTGAGTAAAGCAGATCGTTGACCTCATCTTCCGTCAGCAAACAGGGCTGTGGACCTGGTTTATGCCGAGAAAGACGAGGAATCATCGTATCAGAGAAAAACGAAAAGCGTGCCGTCATGCGGGAGAGGAGGGAAGCATGAGAGACGTGAGGAACGCCAAGGAGCAGCAGCAAGTCGGAGCGCGGCATGGTCAGGTAGCGCACGTGAAGCACCAGATTCTCAGCAGAGGCGCGCATCTCTTGCCAGTCAGGGTCCAACACACCTCGCTTCCTGCACGCGCAACGGGCCCACGTGACCACAGCCTGGTAGACTAAAGTCTCTGGGACCTTGGGCAGACGTTTGGAGGTGATTAAGGCCTGCATGCAGTCCTGACACAACTCGCCTAACCCTGACTCACTCCTGAACACTTTTGCAGCTCTCGTCTTAAGGATCTTCATAGACTGAGTGTGGTGTTGGCTGTAACCAAGCTGATGAGCCGTCTCCACCACTGTGCAAATGTGGCGGCTGGAGTGGCGGTTTTTGTGTTGATGTAGCAAGAAGTGGAAGCACTTGTTGACGAGCCCTAGGACATGGTACTTGTCTGCGGCTTTGAGCACGTCCCACACTATGCTCTCTGTCAAGTGAAGACTGTCATCACGCAAAGCGCACCTGAAACACAGAAAGTGAAAGTGTGTGACGTTACTCTATGTGTCTGTGAAAGTGTGTGACGTGACTCTGACTGTGTGTCTGTGAAAGTGTGTGACGTGACTCTGACTGTGTCTGTGAAAGCGTGTGACGTTACTCTGTGTGTCTTGAAAGTGTATGACGTTACTCTGACTGTGTGTCTGTGAAAGTGTGGGACGTTACTCTAGGTGTCTGTGAAAGTGTGTGACGTTAGTCTTACCATATGTCTATGAAAGCGCGTGACGTTAGTCCTACCGTTTGTCTTTGAAAGTGTGTGGCGTTACTCTGACTGTATGTCTGTGAAAGTGTGTGACGTTACTCTTATTGTGTATCTGTACCGTGTGTGTGTGAAAGTGTGTGACATTACTCTGTGTCTGTAAAAGTGTGTGACGTTACTCTGTGTGTCTGTGAAAGAGTGTGACGTTACTCTGTGTGTCTGTAAAATTGTGTGACGTTACTCTGACTGTGTGTCTGTGAAAGTGTGTGATGTTATTATGACTGTGTGTCTGTGGAAGTATGTGACGTTACTCTGATTGTTTGTCTGTAAAATGTGTGGACGTTACTCTGTGTGTCTGTGAAAGTGCATGGCGTTAGTCTTACTGTGTGTCTGTGAAAGTGTGTGACGTTACTTTGACTGATGTCTGTGAAAGTGTGTGACATTAGTCTGATAATGTGTCTGGTGAAAGCGTGTGTCATTAGTCTGACCGTGTGTCTGTGAAAGTGTGTGACGTTAGTCTGATCGTGTGTCTGTCAAAGAGTGTGATGTTACTCTGTTTGTCTGTCACAGAGTTATGTGGGTATGTGCGTCTGTGAACGTGTGTGATGTTACTCCGACCGTGTGTCTGTCAAAGCGCATGACGTTAATCTGACCGTGTGTCCGCGAAAGTGTGTGATGTTACTTTGACCATGACTGTGAAAGTGTGTGACGTTAATCTGACAGTGTGTCTGTGATGTTAGTCTTAAACATGTGTCCGTGAAACTTTGTGATGTTGCAATGACCATATATCTGTGTGTCTTTCCTTTTGTGCAATTTATGCCTTTGATGACATGTGGATCTGTCCATTGTTTGTTGATCTTTGATGTCTTTCTTTCTTCTCTTCTATGTACTCCAGACTTAATATCTTAGAATGTAGGAAGAAAAACAACAACAACAACAACAACAACAAGCATGACAAACAAAATGAAGCGACGACTGTAAGAGAAGAATATTTGACCTACAAAATTAAAAATCCGTTTAATAAAACAACAAGAACAAAACCATTATTGAGGAACTTACACTGGCATAGTCCTCTGTTGAGAAGAACACTTTACCTTTTACACTTTTGGACATGTCTAGAAGTTAATGGACCGGAATCTGAAACCTGGATCCCAAATAATGATCCCAATATAAGGGAGGGGAGGGGGACGATACATGTTCATTCTGATCTCCCAGTGTGACATGTATTACTAGTCGTGACACTCCTTGACCCTTTGACTCCCGCACCCTGTTCACCAGCATCCTGCATTCCCAACTATGCTTACAGAGCAAAAATGTAACCCTTTCATTCCCTCACCTTATCCACCAGCTTCCTGCAGGAATCTGGTGGATAGAGTGAGGGAATCAAAAGATTACGTTTTTGCAGTTGATGCATAGGGTGCGGGAGTCAAAGGGTTAATGGAGCTTTATTTCATATATCTATGATGTGCCCACAGACATAGATATGTTACTATTTCTTCCTACGGTGGGTTCTCAGTCATAGAAACGATACTATTTATATCTATAGTGTGCCCAAAGGAACCACTTCTTCCAACAGTAATAGTATGTAAGCTTGTTTGGTCTGGTCATCAGCCTTGACACAAGTTCTAAGATCATCCTTCAGTTTACTCTGGAAGGAGGCTGTCACCGAGGTCAATACAGACAGAGCTGTGTAACAAATGTCAAAGACTGGACCAAATACAGCATGAACCAGAAAAAAACAAGAACAAAAAAATCAGAACGTGTATTTATTTTTCTTTTCGTGCCCCCCCCCCCCCCCCTTGTTTCTGTTTGCTTGAACGCGGGCAGTCCCACTTGTTTTGGAGTTCAAATGCAGCATATTTGGATTGCTTGTTGATGCACCATAGAGACAGAGGTGGGAGATTCTGTCTGCTACTGCGTCTCACCTCCCCCATCCCAAACCTCACCATCTCCCAAATGTACTGATTAATGGTTGATCAAGTGATTAAAAGAAGAGAAAACCAAACAATACACGCATCACAATGTTACAACGTACCTAAGGATGACGTGAAAGGCTTGTGGGGTGACGTCAGGAATCTCCACTCCCTCCTTCCGGTCCTTCCAAGTTCCATTCAACATGGCTGCAAACACAGGTGACACCAGCTTCAACTCTTCTGCTTTCCCCACCATGAGTTGCCTGTCTTCGCCCACGAAAAATTGTACGTCATCGTTCTGTTTGGCAGCAAAGACAGTTCTTTCTTCTGTGCTTGCGGAATCCCCTGAAGCATGTTCATCACAGGAAAGTGTCTGTGGTGTGAGAAGAGCTGTAGAGCTGTGTGTTGTGGGGTCTTGCGAACTGACTTGATGATTCTTCGAGGACAAAGACTGCGTGATGAATGCCTGCTTTATATCAATGACCGTGTGTTGGCTGCCTGCTGAATCCAAAGGAGCACTTAGCACGTCGGCCATACCGATGCTGTTCTAGTGCGGAGACACTGAAAATGGAATAGGTCAAGATGTGGATAAATGAAGTGCGTAACAACACATTCAGACAGACGAAAATATCATCAGACAACAGATTATCATACAGTGTGTAAAAGTAAAAATAAGTGTGCGAAATCAGCTAGAATAACATAGGCAGTACAATGACTTTCCACAACAAAGTTAAAAAAAACCCAAAGTACTAGCTGTTCTGTTTAAAGCAACTAACCTCAGATTCTCTATCACAAATAACACAAATATCGTAGGGAAAACAGTATGTTATAATGAAGACTTCACTTCTTTTACATTTCTTATTTTTCGATTACAATAGTACCCACTGAACCATCTGGCTATAGAAGTCACAGAAGTTGAATCCCTATCTTCAAATACATATGTATTAAATAGCTCTGATCCGAAGGAGCTAAGAAAGACAGTAAACTGAAAAAGAAAGAGACTTCCAGCAGAAAACCTCACCTAGGGCTGGAAATCCAGTACCCGACAGCGATACAATACTTACACAACACAGACGTGACAGAATGCGTACCAACTGAAACCTTATCTTCTGTGTCTGTCAGCACGAAGCGACACTGGTCTGACAACAACACCACTGACACCATCATGAAACGTGGTTACGGTCCATGTCAGTATCGGCTGTCTTGTGTTTGTTCGTAAGAATCAGTGGCAGTGCTCTTGTAAGCGCATGTGCACACTCACTTGACTTACACACAGCCAGTTTTCTTTGCTCCAGACAGAGGGTTAACTTTTAAAGTGTCAACAAATCTTCTCCAGCCACAATATCCTAAACGAGTCAGGACAGTTCGTTCTGTGTTCTGTGAGCTTCCTCCATTATTTGATGAATGCACCGCCAGGTGCCAGTTGGTCTGCCCTTGTTTCTTTTCCCAGATGGTGCCCATGACAAAGTTGCTGAAGCCTCGTCATCTGGGTACTTGTTCATTGCAGATGTTTTGCTCCCATCTAAGTTTTAAGATACATGCCATAAACATCTTCTTTCAAAGTGCTCTGGCGACTCTCGGTCTTGCAGTTAATTCACTGTCTCTTAAGCATAATTAGAACAGGGCAGGATCGGACATTAGATTTCTACATCTTCAGCTTTGTGATGACATTGATGGAAGACTTCCACAAGTTTCTGAGTGTGATGTATGTGCTGCCATTTGAAGTTCTTGTAAAGGCTGCCTTCTCGATGTGGCTGTTCTTATTTTCAGTTCCAGTTTCAGTTTTCTCAGGGCAGCGTTTCCACGGTCATAATAAATTCCATATGCACTAACGCTGGAGACACATTCTGACGTAAAAAAATCAAAACAATCGTAGTATAAAGCACAAGCCTGCACATAAACCCAACGTTCTGATAAGGTCTTTCTGGTCTATCTGTTCTATCCAACTGATGGATTCCATACTCTATTGTCTATAACTGTATCGATCAGTTAATGACTCCCATGCGGATGCCGGGGACTCTCTTTCAGTATACATAGTATCCCTACCTTTGGGAAATTCTGCGCTAGAAATTTCCTGTTTTCTGTCACTCGCTTTGTTTCTGTCTTGTTTCTTTGCTTTCTGTAATTTCTTCCTGTCATTTTCTGCCTTGCTGTTCCATTCACCTGTATGTGTTCGATAAAGCTTTACGTACTTTCTCTTAGGATTTTAAATTGGGTACATGTATTAAGTGCATCTTTGTTTCTAGGAAATGAGATATGCGGAAGCAGTTTTAGGTAATGTATGTATATGTACATAATGCCATCCAGCACAGCTGCTTTACGATTTTAAATTTCTCATATGTTTATAGCCAATCGTATCTCTCCTTTTGAAACTGGACGGTTTAAAGTCGTTTCTTGTTCTCCGTTACGTCCATCTGGTAATACATTATCAACATATGTGTCTTTCGTCGATATATTCTTGAAATGGTCGTGATTATGCTACTATTGTTAAAAGATCGTTTTCTTCTCAATGAAACTGTGTACAATGTTCCGGAATAAGACCGTTTTCTTTTCAATGAAACTGTGTACAATGTTCCGGAATAAGACCGTTTTCTTTTCAATGAAACTGTGTACAATGTTCCAGAATTCTTTCCAAATGTTCACAGACAATATTTTTTCTTCTTTCAACAATGCATCATTAAAGACTTTCATCTTTATACTTAGTAAACTTTTTTGCATTGTCTCTTTCTTCTGCACCAATAATCACGATCTTGATAATAAAAAGATTGATGATATTTAGTCAGCGAGCTATGAATATTTCTTATGTAAGAACCCCATTCCGTGTCGAACCAATCTTGATATTTAAATCTGTTCTTAATGCTTATTTGGTTCTTCATGCAGTCTGCAACACCTTATATATATATATGTATATATATATATATATATATATATATATATATATATATATGTTTTCAATATCAAAGTGTTTCTCTCAAATCATCAACCAGAATGACTGCAAACTCTATTTCTCTTGACATTTTGTGAACATATAGTATCTATGTATAAGTTCAAATAATTTTCGTTCCCATCCCCAACCTCCTTCCCCTACAAAAAAGAGACTTTTTCATAGTAAAGTTTCAATGAATTTGTGATATTTTCTGATTATAACTGACACAAGTGAAATGGAATCCATCAGGCATGTGATCATATTCCATTATCTCAGACATTCAAACGATGGAATCCAACAGGCATGCGACTATATTCCATTACCTCAGACATTCAAACAATAGAATCTAACCGGCATGAGACCATATTCCATTATCTCACACATTCAAACAATGGAATCCAACAGGCATGCGACCATATTCCATTATCTCACACATTCAAACAATGGAATCCAACAGGCATGCGACCATATTCCATTATCTCACACATTCAAACAATGGAATCCAACAGGCATGCGACCATATTCCATTATCTCACACATTCAAACAATGGAATCCAACAGGCATGCGACCATATTCCATTATCTCACACATTCAAACAATGGAATCCAACAGGCATGCGACCATATTCCATTATCTCACACATTCAAACAATGGAATCCAACAGGCATGCGACCATATTCCATTATCTCACACATTCAAACAATGGAATCCAACAGGCATGTGACCATATTCCATTATCTCACACATTCAAACAAATTATACACCAATGCAAACAAACAACAGGACAACATTATGCAGTCATTCAGGCTGCATCCGCTCTATGATCGCGATGATGTATGTCGTTAATGCTACGTTTACACGGGATGCAACTAACGTGCAACCACTGGGTTTTACCAGTTGCACGAGGAGCCGTGCAACCGCAAAGTTGTGTGGAGTTGCATTCGTGTAAAAGGAAACGTGCAACCGTTAGGCTCCTCCCCTGTTCCCGCCGTTTCTTGAGGCTCGCGCTGCGTGTGTCACGGAGGCACGCGTGGCGCGAAACTACTTCCTGCCTATAACCCCAGCCAACTCCAGGCAACTCGTGTAAAAGTGTTCCCAACTCCACACAACCGTTTGGGGCCCTGCAACTGATGCAACTACAAAAACATTATCGCTCAAGGACAATATTATTTTCGGCCGTGCGACTACACGTACAACTAAAAATGGGATTTTACCGAAAAACTGACAACTCCAGACAACCTCAGACAACCGATTGCCTGGAGTCGTCTGGGGTTGTGAATAGGTTGCATGGTAGTGCAACCGATTAGTTGCACGCTAGTTGCACGTCGTGTAAACGGGGCATAAGTGTTGACGAATCAAATGCAGCACACATATACAATAACACCATTTCATAATTAGTCGTTACATACTAATTTGGAGATTTTAAACCAGTATTTGCAAGGTGATTCACCATCTCCCTCATGATTATGAGACAGATTACAAATTTTAGATCTACCATTCGTACCATCACACGGTAAGACATGAACATCACCGTAAGCTAACATGAACACGATCGGTTAATGCCTTCCAATAGTGCTGCCCTATTTTCACAGCCAAAATGGGCATATTATGGACAACTCTCAAGATGAATGTTATTGTAGGAACATATATGTATGTTCCTACAATAACATTAACAGTGCCGACTAGCTTCTTGTTGACGATAAGGGCTCCGGTGTTACTAGAGTTACTACAACTTTGTTTTATGTACGGCATGATCTCATTTTTGATATAGCACTCAACTTTATCGTCTCCCCTGCGTTGTACAGAAAATATAAATAACACAGTAAACAGTTGAACTGACTTCTTCAACATATGTCTCAACAACAAAACAGATACAAACAGATGCGCAAGCACAGGAAAGAACGTATTACCACATAATTATCTTTGAACTAGTGCAGTAAGGTTCCTGTGCAACAAAACAAAACAAAGCAGAACAACAACAGAATAGAACAACAACAGAACAAAACAAAAACATGGCTCTACACTGCCGCATGAGTAATCTGGTACAATATCATCAAACTTGGTTTGATAACTCAGTGCATTTTCCCTTCAAGGAACTTTTTTTTCCAAGAATTCTTCTACGTGTTCACAATCGATCTCAACAGGGGGAAAAACCCAACAGACTCATCCTCGACATGACTGACTTCAGTTTCGCCCCACTAGCAAGCAACAGCACATGCATACTCAGTGTGGTTTAGTAGGTCAGCCGTTGGAATTTGCACCGGTGTTTCATTACATTTAATAATAATAATAATAATATTGGACATTTGTTGAGCGCCTTCCTCCCTCACAAGGAGGGAGCACAAGGCGCTTCACATAATAGACGCACAGAACAGCCACAAATAGTGTACACATATAACATAAGACATATGGACAGATATGTCACACTTCATACTGCAAAACACATCATACCGCATAATACCACATGATAACATAATAACACATCTCATACCACATCACTACACACAAATATGGAAAGGAAAACAGAACTATGCATGACAACAAAAACACCACACACACACACACACACACACACACACACACACACACACACATACACACACACACAGCATGCACCCTCTTCAACAATGGGATAAGGAGGAATGATAGAATCAAGAGTGAATATGGAGTGTTGTCTCAAAAGCATTTTTGAACAGGTAGGTCTTGAGACCGGTTTTGAAAGATGTGAGAGAAGGAGCATGGCGAAGGTCATATGGGAGACTGTTCCAAAAGAGAGGAGCTGAGAAAGAGAAAGAGCGTTCACCAAACGACTGAGTTTTTACACGAGGTACAATTAGCAAAGGGTGTCAGAACTTGATCGGAGCTGTCGTGATGGCAGGTATGTTGAAATCATTTCTGAAACATAAGGGGGAGCTGTGCCTGTAAGAGACGAGAAAGTCAGAGTAGCTATTTTGTATTGTATCCGTGCAGATACTGGTAACCAGTGAAGAGACTGCAGAAGTGGTGTAATATGATCTCTCCTTTTAGCCCTACAGACCAGTCTAGCTGCCGCATTTTGGACTTTCTGTAGTTTTTGGATCAAGTAGTGTGGACAGCCAACAAGGAGGGAATTACAGTAATCAAGTCTTGACAGTACCAAAGAACAAACCAGGGTTTGTGCTGCCTGAGTAGTGAGAAGATGCCGAATGGAACTGATTTTCCGGAGTTGGAGATATGCGGCTTTGCAAATATTATTTACATGCTGCTTCATGGAAAGATTGCAATCAAGAGTGACACCTAGATTTTTCACTGAGGAAATGAAATTGACATCAGATTGTCCAATGCGAAGAGAAGAAGGTAAAGTGCTGTTTACAGATTGTCTGCCAGAAGAAATGATAATAGCTTCTGTTTTACTGTCGTTTAACTGCAGTTTGTTTTCATTCATCCATATCTTTACATCTTCAGTACAGTTTTGGATAGAATCAGTACAAGAATCGATGTCACGAGGATGCGTTTCTTTGTAAAGCTGATTATCATCAGCAAAAGCGTGATGATTGACCGAATGTTTTCTGATCACATCAAAAAGCGGTTGGGTGTACAAGATGAACAAAACCGGTCCAAGCACAGATCCCTGGGGAACGCCATACTGAATGTTTGAAGGAAGAGAGTGGTTGCCATTTACGGAAATTGTTTCTGTTCTCTCTGTGAGATAAGACTGAAACCATGAGAGTGCAGAGGCTGAAATACCAAAAGTGTTTTGTAGCCTGTCTAGAAGAACATCGTGGTCTATGGTGTCAAACGCAGCAGATAAATCAAGGAGTGTGAGAATGAACATGTTGCCGTTATCTAGACCTGTCAAAAGATCGTTCAAGATTCTCAGCAGCGCTGTTTCAGTGCTGTGATGTGGTCTGTACGCTGACTGAAGGGGACTGAGAAGATTGTTGTGAGACAGGTGTTCATTGAGCTGAGTGAGGACAATTCTTTCTAGCAGTTTGGACAGGAAAGGGAGATTCGAAACTGGACGGTAATTTTTCATATCATTTGGGTCAAGAGAAGCTTTCTTTAATAGTGGTTTGACCAAAGAAGACTTGTATGGATCAGGAAAAGTACCAGAAATCAGAGAGTTGTTGATGATCTTGGTAATGACAGGCAAAAGAATATCCAGAGAATCAAGGAGCACATGAGATGGAAACGGATCGAGTTCACAGGTTTTGACAGGAGAGGCAAGAGTTGTGCGTTTAACAACTTCTTCATTGACAGGGGAGAAGTGAGTGAGAGGCTGGCCCTGAAAACTGGATTCAACAATAGGCACATGAGATGAAGTTGAACTGAATTTATCTCTGATAGTTGTGATTTTGTTTTTGAAGAAAAGCAGAAACAGGTTTGGGAGTTCAATCAAGGGAAAGGAGGTAGGTAGTGGAGAGGATTTCTTTATCCCAAGCAACTGATTAGCCACCTGAAACAAACGTCCACATGTCACACTGTCTTTGATTTTATTACAATAATATGTTGTCTTTGCACAATGAATAATTCTGGAGACAGCCTTTTTTGCTCTGTTAAACAACTGTTTGTGGATGGCTGAACGAGATTTAGTCCATTGTCTCTCCATCTGACGCCTGTGCTGCTTGGCAGCACGGGTTTGATCATCAACGTCTTTGAACCAGGGGTCACATTTGGCTGATGACACTTTGCGTTGAGAGGCAGGGGCGTGGTCATCCAGGACACTGGTCATGACGGAGTCCAGAGCGGCAGCAGTGGGGGAGGACGACAGAGAAGAGAGGCGGGAGGCCAGGTCATGCTTCAGAGCGTGACGATGCAAGGCCTTCAGATTGCGTGCAGTGACGTAGGCTGGCTGCTGATTTGGAAGACTGATATTGAGGTGGCTGATGACACAGAAGTGATCGGAGGTGATGTTGTGGGTGACGTCAGTGGCCTGCACTAAATTGTCATCACATCTGTGAATCATCCAGTCCAGGATATGACCTTTGACGTGCGTGGGCTGAGTCACAGTCTGAGTAAGGTCAAACATGGTCAGAAGGTCCATTACTTTAGCTGTAGTCGGGTGTTGTGGTTTGTCGAAATGAACGTTGAAGTCACCAAGGATGACAAAAGGGCTTGAAAGAGAATTGCAGAATTCAAAGAGATCATGTAGCTGTTCCAGAAAGTTGCTGTCTGTCTGTCTGTTTTTGCGGCTTGGTGGAGGTCGATACAAACACAGGAAAGAAACGGTCACTTTAGGTAGGGAGAAAGACACATGGACAAGTTCAAAGGCAGGATGAGAGAAAGGAAGTACAGAACTGAAGGAGATAAAGGGGGAGAAGCGATCATGATAAATGACAGCCAGTCCTCCTCCTCTGGAAGTTTCTTCTCTCAGATAACGAATTTGGGACCGAGAGGCCAACTTGCTACTTCAGTATAACCAGTTTATTATTTTTAACCAGCTTATCTTTATCATCTAAAGAGTACTTCTTTCCATCGATGCACAGATGATCAGAGCTCTTCGTTGCTCTCTTACCATTTCGCCTAACTTTCTACGAGTGTGATATTAATCTTTCTGTAGTGCCCCAAACACTGATAGAAAAGCCTTCACCAATGAAGACGCTTGAACCTAACAGCGACGTTAAGCTTTCTAAATAAAGAGTACGCTGGATGATCACTGGACAGTCAGGCTTACCATTCAGGCGGTTGACCCGGTCAAACTTTGTGCGGTCAGACAGATCCTGTTTGTCTGTCAACAGTTCGTGCAACACGCCTTTACAGTTTGCAGAGGTCTCCTTGTCCCTTGTCGGCAGGATGTA
>CM060305.1:43158819-43173819 GCA_030674185.1 Monoplex corrugatus | reverse complement strand
TCCTGTCTATAAAATACTGTCGCAGGTTATTTTGAGATATTATTGTGCGACAAGACACTAAAACGTTGTAGTCATTGGATACCGTCACTTGCAACAATTTCTCACAGAAGCATTGTGTTGTAACGATTTTTTCTTTCAAGGAAATCTTGCTGTCAGAGACAGGATATTCTGTGGAATAAGATCACTGCAACATCATTTCACAGCAAAAGGTTTTAGTTGCGAAATAGAAAACTGTCACTGTTTTTAAACAACAGACTATCGAAGTTAAATAAGAGAGCTCGCCGTGAAAACTTGTAGCATATAGATTTGCGTTTCTTATAGAAAATGTGCGATCATTGGGTGGGTTGGGGATACGTCCTTGTGTGTGTGTGCGTGTGTGTGTGTGTGTGTGTGTGTGTGTGTGTGCGTGCGTGCGTGCGTGCGTGTGTGTGTGTGTGTGTGTGTGTGTGTGTGTGCGCGCGCGCACTCGCGCGCGTTATGTGTGTGTCTGTATAGTGTTTTCAGTTTCTATGTTGGTTTGGTTTAGGTTAATGATTATTGGATTTGTTGCAGGGAGGTAACTTAACTCTTGGCCGACGAAAATGCCGAAAGACAGAGTTTGTTCCCTTCTATGTGTTGCGAAGCCTTCTCTGTACATAAGTTTATAGACAATATTCTGTTTACATATCTGGTCGTTGTTGTCATGTTGCGGTGGCGGTGGTGATATTGATGCTATTGTTTTGTTTTGTTTTGTTTTGTTTTTGGTGTTTTTTTTAAAAAACTTTTTATTGGGGGGGGGGGGGGGATTTATTATTTTTTTTTTTTCCGGGTTTTAACAAGTTCAGAGAGTTGCGATTTCTTCCCAGCACTATGGCTTGTTGCCGGTCTCCTCTTCTTAACTGTTGTGTGTTCCCCTTCTCTATAGAAAGTCAAGTATATTGACCGTGTCGCTGTTTTCAAACCATGTCACGAAACGGGTCACCCGTCCATTTGACAGTCATATTCAATCGTGTTTGATCTCGCCTTTCCGCTGTCCTCTGAATAAAGTATTAAAAGGTTGTCAAGTGTCCACCTTCTCCTCCTCACTCTTTTGCTGATTTACCTTTCCCTAACCCCGAGGAGGAGAGTGGAGTGAAGGGGCGAGGGAGGGGAGAGGGGAGAGGGGAAGCAATTCACAACTGGGTGGGTTGGAGACCGCACCCACAAAGTTTTTCTCCGGGGGGGGGGGGGGGAGGGGGAAGAGGACGATTTGAACCCTTAATTACTCGTACGGTCAGGTTTGGACGGAATGCGTTTTACCTCTACTTACGCCAACCAGGCCTCTCAATCTCAACCAGGTGCTCTACCAAGTGGTTTTAAGATCTGATGTCACGAGTTCAGTCCTAACTTGGCAACATGAAAACTGGCCTGACCGTTGCCCATCGTAAGTGTGGGCCCCAGTAACTCAGTTGGTCTGAGCGTCGGATTCACATGCTAGTGGTTGTGGGTTCGACTCCCGGGATGTGCTACATTAAAACTGACCTTCTCACTGTCCCATCTTAACATCATTGTTGTTCTGGTGGCGTCAGTACAGGATTAGATAAGCCCCCCTTCCCCCACTTCCCTGGGATGGTTATCCCCGTCGGATATATCACCTGAGGTGGGTGTCGACGTAAAAACTGAATCAAATCAGTCAAATCAGCCCATCTTAATGCTACAGCTATTCGGGTGGTGTCTCTATCCCCTCCCCGTTCATTTCGGTTCTCCAACACACCTGGAAACCCATTCTCTAACACACACCCAAACCCGCTCTTAAACACACCCGAAGTCCGCTCTCAAACACCCCCCAAGACCGCTCTCAAACACTCCCCCAAGACCGCTCTCAAACACCCCCCCCCCCCCCAAGCCCGCTCTGAAACACATCCCAAGCCTGCTCTCAAACACACCCCAAGCCCGTTCTCAAACACACCCCAAGCCCACTCTCAAACACACCTCAAGCCCGCTCTCAAACACACCCCAAGCCTCTCAACACCAAGCGTCTCAAACACACAAGCCCCTAACCCAAGCTCCGCTTCTCAAACACACCAAAGCCCCTCTCAAAACCCCCAAGCCTGCTCTCAAACACACCCCAAGCCTCTCTCAAACACACCCAAGCCCCTCTCAAAACCACCCCAAGCCCGCTCTCAAACACACCCCAAGCCCGCTCCCAAACACACCCCAAGCCCACTCTCAAACACACCCCAAGCCCGCTCTCAACCACCCCCACCCAACTCTCAACACCCCCCCCAAGCCGCTCTCCAAACACACCCCAAGCCCTCTCAAACACACCCCAAGCCCGCTCTCAAACACACCCCCCAAGCCCCTCTCAAACACACCCCAAGCCTGCTCTCAAAACACACCCCAAGCCCGCTCTCAAACACACCCCAAGCCCGCTCTCAAACACCCCCCCCAAGCCCGCTCTCAAACACACCCCAAGCCGCTCTCAAACACACCCCAAGCCCACTCTCAAACACACCCCCAAACACCCCCCCGCTCTCAAACACACCCCAAGCCGCTCTCAAACACACCCCAAGCCCGCTCTCAAACACACCAACCCCAAGCCGCTCTCAAACACACCCCAAGCCCGCTCTCAAACACACCCCAAGCCCGACTCTCAAACACACCCCAAGCCCGCTCTCAAAACACCCAAGCCCGCTCTCAAACACACCCAAGCCCGCTCTCAAACACCCCCCAAGACCGCTCTCAAACACACCCCCAAGCCCGCTCTCAAACACACCCCAAGCCCGCTCTCAAACACACCCCAAGCCCGCTCTCAAACACACCCCAAGCCCGCTCTCAAACACACCCCAAGCCGCTCTCAAACACACCCAAGCCCGCTCTCAAACACACCCCCAAGCGTGCTCTCAAACTACATCCCAAGCCCGCTCTCAAACACACCCCCCAAGCCTGCTCTCAAACACACCCAAGCCCGCTCTCAAACACACCCCAAGCCCGCTTCAAACACATCCAAAGCCCGCTCTCAAACACACCCCAAGCCCGCTCTCAAACACACCCAAGCCCGCTCTCAAACACATCCCAAGACCGCTCTCAAACACACCTCCAACCCGCTCTCAAACACACCCCAAGTCCGCTCTCAAACACACCCCAAGCGTGCTCTCAAAACACATCCCAAGCCCGCTCTCAAACACCCCCCCAAGCCCGCTCTCAAACACACCCCAAGCGTGCTCTCAAACACATCCCAAGCCCGCTCTCAACCCCCCCCCCCCCCCACCCCAAGCCCGCTCTCATATACACCTCTGAACACATCGAAACTAAGGTCACCATGAGATCGGGGCACTGAAGAACTTGGGACAGTTTTTCACAGTGTAACGTGATGCTGCTGTAAGGTTCTATCTAGGATTGAGACTGTGTGACAGGAACATACCCTATGCCTCCTTTGATGATATAGTCTGGCGTCAACCAGGTCCAAAAGATACAGACACCTGCGGTGTTGGTCAGCTCAGGAAATTTTAAACAGTATCCTCAATGACGCATTAGTAACGTGGATGAGACTTGGTTGTGCGGTCCCATTCTTCCCAGCGAACCCATTACATGTTCAGCTCTGGACAGGACCAAAAACTCCTAGAAAGGTTTGTTTTTGTTTTGTTTTGTTTTATTTTCTTTTGTGTTGTTTTGACCTGACTCACGACCTTCCACAACACCACCATCAAGATGACGTACTGTTTCTCAATTCTTAGCAGAAAGTGAGTCAAAAACCAGAGTGTTGAAAGCCGAGTTTCCATTCAGAACATGTCATCTATCAATATCAAGTGTGGCGGCAAAAATATGACATGCTTTATTGTTGTGAAGTCAGGTATGGCCTCTTGAGCTATTCCAGGCACTGAGGGATTCTGAATTGACTATTGTGTTCCTTGTATCTGTGAATCGAGTCTGAGTTATATATTTATGGCTTCTTTGAAATTCGTTTCTGTCATCTCATTGGAATCAGTTGACTTTCAAGGTTGATTATCGGGAAGATGTGCCAACGTATTTTGAAGAGACTTCTTAATGGTATGGCTTGACAATCTTGATAGATTGTTGTTATTCATTTCTGTTTTCTTTTTTAAATTTTTTTTTATTTCGTTTGTTCATTCGTTCGTTCGTTCGTTCGTTCGTTTATTTATTTATTTGTTTGTTTGCTTGTTTGTTTGTTGGTTTGTTTGTTGGTTGGTTGTACGGCTGGTCGGTTGGTTAGTTGGTTGATAGGTTGGTTGATTGGACACAACTAGCGGCATAGGTCACCCCACGGCTGTACACAGTTGGTGATAGCAAAGACGAAATATATACATTTGTGTATAGATAATCATATCCCTTTGGTGCCACTCAGCCGTAGCAACGACTGATGCTACCATAGGCAACCATAGGCAATATATTATGTTAACAGATATCCGTTCTCTAAAGGGCATTCACGTTTTTTTTTCCCGTGGCCAGTAAAAGGAGAAGAAAAGACGAGAGTAGCAATTCCTGTAGTGACACTTAATAAGAAAAAAATAAATAGTAATATTCTGGCAGGGAGGGAGCAGGCGAAGTGGTTAGAGCACGCTCTCCCTTGAACACTGAGGTCAGAGAGGAGGCTCGCGTCGTTGCCTGGTGGATAAGCGACTAGGTTCGTGATCTGGTTTGAACAGACCTGCCCAGTCTAACCATCACCTGTCCTTTGTGGACAGTGAAAGTAAAGCAACAAACTTTACACCTTCGTAACATGTTGTTTCTCAAGGACAGTGGTAGCATTAGCTTCTGTCGGGTCTGTCTTACAGCCAGTCCCTGCTACTCTACACATATACGTACACATACAGATACACACAGACAACACAGACACACACTTACACACACAGACACATACACAGACACAGACACACACTTACACACACAACAGACACACACACACCACACAGACACAACACCACACAACACACACAGACACACATACACAGACACCAGACACAGACATACATACACACACACACACACACACACACACACACACACACACACACACACACACCACGCACACACACACACACACGAGAAAAACACACACACGCACACACACACACACACGTACACACACATGATGGTTACGTGTAAAAATGTTCATTGCAAGATTTCCTATTTCAATGATTGATTAAAAAAAAAAAAAGATTGTTAGGAGCTACATAATTAAACGCAGATCTATTTATAAATACAGGTATGTATTTTCAGTCCGAAAAGAGGGAGAGTAGGGTTTAGAGTTTTCTCCCTTCTTACCATGACGTAGGAACGCAGGAGTAGCCCCTGCCCTCGACCTCGCTGCTGCAAGCTTCGTCTTCTCCTCTGCCGTCTTCGCCTTCGCCTTCTGTCCGGATAGTACGGCCTTCACCTTCTGTCCCGCTGGTGCCGCCTTCACCTTCTGTCCCGCCGGTGCCGCCTTCACCTTCTGTCCCGTCGGTGCCGCCTTCGTCGCCACCCCGGCCACCACCATATGACTGTGATAAACTAAAATTATGCCTTTTTAATGCTCAGTCAACATGCAAGGATGGCAAAGCCGAAGTCATTGCTGATTTTATCACAGATGAGCATGTTGACAATGCTTTTATCACAGAGACATGGCTTAACCCCCTTGGTCACGAACCTATACATGCTAGCCTCACTCCGAGTGGTTACAGGCTTGCTTCTTTCCATCGCTCATCCCGAGGTGGCGGTATCGCCATCCTCTACAACGACTCACTCCATTCCCGCCTATCTTTCTCGCAGTCTCTGCCTTTCTCCCATCCTTCTTTCGAGCACGTTGAAGTATCCTTCCAATCCACCCCTCACCCCATCACCTTCTCCTGTGTCTATCGACCCCCACCTAGCTCTGCCAACAAACTCACCACATCCACGTTTCTCTCTGACTTTGACCAATTGCTTGACCACTACTGCCTCTTACCTGGAAATCTCATCATTCTAGGTGACATCAATGTCCACTATGACAACACTCACCGTTATGACACAAGACATATCATCAACTCTCTGTCCAATCACAATATGACTCAACACATTTCTGAACCAACCCATCAAAAAGGTCACATTCTTGACTGGATCATTTCTCGTGATCACCACAATTCCGCTACTGACAACTGCTTAGTTCTTTCTACCCGTCTAACTTCAGCCCTTCCATCTGATCACTCTGCAATTCTCTGTTCTCTCGACATTTCTCCTCCTTCCCGTACCATGCGCACAGTGACTCGACGCAATCTCAAATCTATCGACCTCTCCATATTTTCATCTGATGCCTCCCGTCTCCTATCTGAAAAGTCACATAACCTTGCCGATGAATTCTATACTACTCTCCACCATCTTCTGGACACTCATGCTCCAGCCACAACCCGTCTTTTACCTGACCGCCCCCCTACCCCCAGGCTCACTCATGAGATTGCCTGTGCAAAACGTGCCCGCCGCAGAGCAGAGCGCCGTTGGCGCAAATCCAAACTCACTGTACACAGGCAACTTTTCCAAGCCTCTAAAACAAAAGTATCCACCCTCACTGCATCAGCAAAAACAAGCTATTTCCAAACCAAAATCCTGAATGCCTCTTCTTCAAAAGAACTCTTTACAACCATGAATCATCTCCTTGGCACACGAAAAGATTTACCTCTCCCAAACAAAACATACAAATGAAGAACTCCCATCTGTATTCTCCAAGTATTTCACCACCAAAATACAAACTCTTCGTGACAGGCTTGACAGGACATCCTGTCAACCATGCCCACCTGACCCTTCCTTCTCTGGCACACCTCTTACTACTTTTACCCCAGTCTCACAAGAAGAAATTTTCAACACAATCAGATCCATGTCGTTCAAAACCTGCGAACTGGATCCTCTTCCAGGTTCTCTCTACTCTGACTGTCTCCCTACTCTCCTCCCATTCATCACTGACATCATCAACACTTCTCTTCAAACTGGAACTGTCCCAGATTCTTTCAAGTCTGCTATTGTTCACCCTCTCCTCAAGAAACACAATTTAGACCCAAATGAACTGAAAAATTACCGGCCTATCTCTAATCTCTCTTTCTTGTCAAAACTCCTTGAAAAAGTCGTCCTCAACCAGCTGAACTCTCACCTGTCTGCCAACAATCTCCTCAATCCTTTTCAGTCAGCCTACTGCCAGTGCCATAGCACTGAAACTGCCCTACTACACATTCTCAACAATCTCCTCCTTGCAACTGATACTGGCAAAGTCTCTCTCCTCACACTCCTTGATCTGTCTGCAGCCTTCGATACCATTGACCATGGTATTCTCCGTTCTAGACTTCATCATACTTTTGGCATCTCTGACATTGCTCTCTCCTTTTTCACTTCGTATTTATCAAACAGAAAACAAACTGTTCTCATCAATGGCACTTACTCTCAACCTGCATACCTGACCTGTGGTGTTCCACAAGGATCTGTCCTTGGCCCTGTTCTTTTCACTCTTTACACCTCCCCCCTGTCCACCATCATCAACTCCCACTCTATAAAACACCACTTCTATGCTGATGACACCCAACTTCAAGACAGTGACTCACCTGATAATATACAGCGCCTGTTGACTCGCACCACTGAGTGTTACTCGGACATTAAGAACTGGATGACGTTCAACAAACTTCAGCTTAATGACGACAAGACAGAAGCTATCCTCATTGGCACCCGTCAGAAACTTTCTCAGCTGCCTCCTCTTTCTCTCCCATTATGTAACACATCAGTCCCAATTTCTGATTCAGCTAAAAACCTTGGTGTCTGCATTGACTCTACCCTCTCCATGAACAACTTTGTTTCTCAAACTGCCAGATCTTGCTACTATCATCTCCATCGTTCTAAGGCTGATCAGGAAGTATCTCTCTGTCGAAACAACTGCAAAACTCGTTCTCTCCACCATTCACATCCTACAGCGCATTCAAAACAATGCTGTACGCCTTGTACTCAAAAAGAAAAAAGCTGACCACATATCTCCTCTCCTGGCACAACTTCACTGGCTCCCTGTATCAAAGCGCATACAGTACAAACTAGACACCATGTGCTACAAAAGCCTCAATAACGCAGCCCCCGATTACCTGTCAAGCCTTCTTGAGATCTATGTTCCCTCACGTACCCTCCGCTCTGCCTCCGATCCTCTGACTTTTCGCTTTCCACGCACTAAGCTCCACGAGCCTTCTCTGTTTCTGGTCCACTCTCCTGGAACAAACTTCCTCTCTCAGTCCGTCAGCAACCTACTTTTGTCTCCTTCAAGTCCGCTCTCAAAACTCACCTTTTCTCCTCCGCATAAAATCCTAACCTCACTCAACCCCCCCCCCCCCCCTCTGCAGCCTGTCTCCGCTCGGAGGGGAATCACATGGTCATAATATATAGGCCTAATTGTATATGCTATGCTCTCTATAATTTTCCATTGCTTTTATTCTTGCTTTTATTGCTTTTATTCTTTCTCCCCATTTATAGCCATGCGTGTGTGTGTGTGTGTTGTGTGTGTGTGTGTGTGTGTGTGTGTGTGCGTGCGTGCGTGTGTGTGCGTGCGTGCGTGCGTGCGTGCGTGTATGTCTGCTTCAGCGCTTAGATTTGATTTTATCAAGATTTTGCGCTATATAAATATTGTAATTATTATTATTATATTAGTAGCTCTGGACTGAGAGCATTGTGTAGTGAGTCACAGGATTATTATAGCTCATCGGGAGCATGTCGTCAGAGGTCACTGAACATGACAGTATAAATGTATGGCAGGCATCTGTCAAAATACTGATGTTTCACGATCAACCTGTCATGGGAAAAATATATAAATGATTGGTTTCCACAAAAGGCACTGTATAGACTCTTTTGTTGATCCAACAAATCAGGAAAAAGTATGCCCGAGTTTCAAATTGACATGGATATTTACTGTCTAATATAGGTTTGGGAGTCCATACACAGCTGGTATATTCACACACGTTTCCTGCTATTCTAAATGCATATCTGTTGCAACATGTACTGACTGTTTTGCATCTTTTAGATGATGTATCAAAACATTTATTGAATGACATTGTTTGTTTTTCTCGTTCAATAACATGTATGTAACTGCTGCCTGTGTACTGCATGTAGTGCATATGAACGTGGTATATACGAGGTAATATGTTTTGCTTTGTCTTGTTTTGTTTTCCACTGTATTTAACTATTTGCCCTGAAAAAGAAGAAGAAGAAGAAGACGAAGATATATATATATATATATATATATATATATATATATATATATATATATATATATGTGTGTGTGTGTGTGTGTGTGTGTGTGTACGCACGCGCGTGTGCGCGCGTGTGTGTATATATGTATATATGACTTAGAAAAGTTACACATAAATCTCTGCTGTTTTATAGGTGTTTCTGAAAAGATATGTTGTGCAAGCTTTTCTTTTTTCTTTTTTTGTGTGTGGAATAAACAGACTCTGGTTCGTCTTAAAGATACTGGATCAAAAGCAAAGAAGGATTTCTTTCTAGAAATAGTTAGACGGGACCGGTGTACAGTCTAGAGAGTAGGGAGACTTTGGAGCTCTGAAAGATTTGTGGGGCAGGTGAAATTGTGACATTTATATTGGATTTTTAAATAATTTTTATTTCAGACAGTGTAATTATGAAGATACAGATGGTCTAGAACTATTAATCACTGTGATCTTTAAAAAGCTTCATATGAAAAAAATCTGATCATGCATCTAGGACAATGGTAGACTGTCATGACAGCGAAAACGGATTTCAAATATTGTCAGAGGTTCCTGGGAAAATGCTACTCACACGCCTTTCTCTAAAAAAAGTTTATGTGCAATCTTAAGGCTTGTGCCATGATCACCATACACATGGCATCTGTGACGTTAGTGCGTATGGAATTCTTTCCGAGCGCAGAGACGTCATCTTGAAAAACTGAAAATTGAAATCTCGAAAAGTGCTGATTGCTAGCACTTTTTTTTTTTATCAGTGTGACCTTGACCTTGGTACTTTTCCTTTCAAACGTTCCGTTTTGCGACTGCTTCACGGCCATTTAGTTAAGATCCACCCCAAGATTTGAAAATTTGCATCTGAAATTCTTCTTCGATCTTCAGAAACGAGAAGACGACCACAGTCTTTTATAATTAAGGAGGGAAATACGTGCGAAGAGTTCGATTACCTTTACTACTGTGTACGGGGTACCCTGACAACCCAGCCCATCCAGTCACCCAGAACGGACAGGGCTGAGAGATTGACACAAACCGACACAACCCATCAGATCAGAGATATAGATAGATAGATTGGAAACAACACATTTCGTTGGTGCTTGCTTGCTTTTATTGATTGGTCTTTTATTTTCCAACAGTAAACACAATAACGCATTACACGATTGTTTGGTAAGTCTTCCATCTCTGAAATCTACTTGATAAATCTGAATTAAAATGAATTAAAACAAGCGTAAGAGCAATGGATAAACAACAACAACAACAACAACAAACAAACAAACAAACAACAAACAAACAAACAAAAACACCCAGCTCTTAAGTTGGTTGATTTATGCAGAGATATGGATAGAAACACTGGCAACTGGTTCTGTCGTTAAAAGTACCGCAGCGTATTGCATGTGACGAGCCGTTGAGCATCGGGCACCTCCTCCTTGATTGCTGGGACTTGTACGATGTGAGACAAAAGCACTACACAGCGGACTCCTTAAAGATCCTCTTCCGAGACGTCCTTCCTTATGCAGTTTTCCAGCTTTTATATGAGATGAATAGATTTCACCTGATATCATTTTACGTCTGTTTTTTTTTAATTGCATTTTAGACTTGCAAAGTCAATGGTGAGCATAGTTTTTGACTGTTGTCTATTATCTTAACCGGGTTGTCGTTTTTGACATGGTGTTAGCCCTGATATGGCTCTAGTAGTCGGCTGGGCAATAAGCAATATGAACTCGGGCTCTGTCGCACTCTGTGCTATGATTGCCTCACTATGCCACGGGGTTTGAAGCATACAGAGCTAAATAAAATTGCTGTCTCAATCAGCTTGCTTCGGTTTAGTTTTGTTGCAAATTTCTTTTATCATAACTTAAAAAATTGAAAACCATACGCAACCAACTTCCAAATCATTCTGAACGGAGAAGTTAATGACCAAAAAGGCCCATTATTGAAGTAGGAAATGAAAGAGACTTGACAAAAAAGCTCCCATCTTGGTTAACAAAACTCGTTAGGACTAAACTCATCATCATCATCATCAGGTGCCCTGCCGCATGGCGTTGGCGACCATGGACTTCCAACCATCTCTATCTCTCGTTGCCCCTAGCATCTCCCCCATCCTCCTCATCCTCAGCCACTCTGCAAGTCCGTCCAGCATTGTCTCCCTGGGTCTACCTGGTGCTCTCTTTCCCTCCAGCTTTCCCGTTGTGACCAGGTGCTCCAAATCCCCCTTCCTCATAAAATGGCCTATAAATGTTGCCTGTCTTTTCCTAATCTTCCTTATAAGTGATCTACTTGTGTCATTGAGGCAGCCGAGATGTGGTTTCTCAGAAGAATGTTGAGAGTTCCATGGGCAGCAAAGAAAACAAACGAGACGGTCTTGATGGAGGCAGACAAAGTAGATCACTTATAAGGACCAAACTATTGACACATAATCACAATCGACGATCTGTACCTTGTTTCAAACTATAAAGGCATTGATCCGACAAAATAATTGGGAATATATACTGAAGCTATCGTAGACTTTGGTTTCGCTGATTGATTGATTGATTCATATCTGCAATCGACGCCAGCACTTAATATCTGTGTGCAGGCCTACGCAACAAAACGGGAATAGTTTGCTGTAAAATAACTGATCTCTCGATGTTGTGTTATGTTATTGTTGTTAAAAGCCCGGCCGACTGCGTAGAGCCATAACAGGAGAGATAAGTTGATTTCCCAGGCCCCATCCCTTGAAGACCAATTAGCCTTCTTGCCTTTCTGAAGTCTTTGTTAAAAAAAACATACAGAACTACAACAGGAAAAAAAAAGAAAATTAAGTACACATATCAAATGCATTCGCGCACATAATCTAAGGACATGCCCCAGGCGTTGACCACTCCGTCCAATTTATAGCACAGGGGATTTAAAAAACACACCTGAATAAAAATATAAGCATGCTTAAGACACCAAAACATGTATAAACACAGATATAAATTACCTGAATTTGCTTCCGCATATCTCACCTCCCTAGAGCCAAAAATGCACTGAATACATGTACCTAACTATTAATCCTAAGAAAAAGTACGCAAGACTTCATCGAACACATACAGGTGAATGGACCAGCAAGGCAGAAAATGATAGGTACAAATAACAGAAAGCAAAAAGTGACAGAAAAGAGGAAATTTCTAGTACACAATTTCCAGAAGGTGGGGGATACTATTTATACTGAAAGAGCCCCCGGCATCCCCACAGGGCGATCTCTCGATACCCACGTCTCTGATCAGATGATCTGTCCATGTTTACCCTCCACTATGAGCAGTGAGGCGTGACCATCGATCATAGCGTGTCAGCGTGGGATGAAACGTATTAGCTGTGTTGTCAAGTCAGCCATGACCTCTCCGTATTCCTGATATAGGCCGGCATTGACTGGCTCTGAGAATTCTGCCTTGACCTCACCGCTTGCCCTGTTCACTGTCGTATACAGACCTGTTTTGATAGAAGTTCCATTCAAATCGACACAATCAACTCGATCCAACTATTCCCCGTGCAGGCTGACCGGCTCAGTAGACAGAGCCGTAGGCTCGAAATAGAACATCGCGAGTTCAATTTAAGTTTCAACACCATGAAAACTGGCCTGCTCGATGACTGTCTGAATGTGCTGTGAACTAAGATATGATATCTCCAGTTCACTTCCCGTCTACAATGTAAATTTGCCTGTATGATTACCACCTTGATGGGTTCGAATCCCGGGATGCGCTACATTAAAAATGGCCTTCTCACCGTCCCATCTTAGCATCATTGTTGTTCTGGTGGTGTCAGTATAGGATAAGATAAGCCCCCCTTCCTCCCCTTCTCTGGGATGGTTATCCCCGTCGGCAAACTGAACCAAATCTATCAATCAAATACCACCTTGATGCTCAGATCATCTTGTGTTGTCGGCTTACTGTTTCACACATCCTATTCTCCCCTCTTAGTTCAACACAGGCTTTGGGCAGTTTATGGAATTATTTGGCTCAAACAAGGGAATTTACATGACAATTTCCACGTAACACACTGCGATTCCTTGTAGATTTCCTGAGAGTTACATTACAGTCTGGGAAACGGTATTTAAGATCATTAATTAGACGTTTAATACATACAGACGTCTAACAAAATATTTTCAAGACCTTGCCAGCGCATAGGGTTTTGCTCAGGCTCAGGGAGTCTGCCAGTTAATTGCTGGCGGATTTGGAAGGAGCGCATATGGAATTGTCTGAGTGTGATGAATCCCTCCTGAATAAACTCCAAACTCCAAATTACATGCAGCTGCTGTGCCGATGAACGATTTCGCCCGATAAATGTCACTAAAGACACGATCAAAATGAAGATGGCGCGACATTTGACTGTGTGATTCCTATCTTCCCAATACCCACATAGGTTTGGTTAGAAGCTAGTCTAAAAAAAATTGACAGGAATATCTTTAGGTCAAATAAGATTTGTACACACTCCATTTTTGTCAGTAGAACATGTCCATCTTAGACTGTTTCTTCTAGTCTTTGCTCGCGTCTACATGGTCCCTTCATTTAAGGGAGAAGAGTGACAGATTGGTTCAGACGTTCGCCTGCCAATATCTAAACTCCAGGTTCCAGGCTTCGCTTCCCGTAGAGGCCTCGACTTTTCTCCTCAGTTTGACCGGAAAATCGAACTGAACGTCTAGTCCTTCAGAAGGGGACGAGAAACGAGTCGGACCCGTGTGCCTTCTGGCTGGCGCACGCTAAACATCCCACGGCAGTTGAAAATCGTGAAGAGCAGGGCATTGCCCGGCTGCCTTGGTACAAAACATCGGAGAGATAAGTTGATTTCCCAGGCCCCATCCCTTGAAGACCAATTAGCCTTCTTGCCTTTCTGAAGTCTTTGTTAAAAAAAAGTGAATATGAACATGAATTTGAAGCAAGGGAGAAGGGGTGTGGGCCGCCCGGGAAAAGTTGAGGTATCTGCCAGCTCATTCCCCTACGACCCCAGGGTTCTGGAACAAGGAGGAGAATTGAACTTTATCACCACAAGAAACGTCAAGGGATTTGTTCGACTGTGGAAATGTGTTTTTATTCGGCAAAAAGTATGGTTTGACAACGTGTTTCTTCTGTGGACATCACGATCGTCTTCTTTGTGTGTGTATTTGTGTGTAAGTATGTGTGTGCTTATGTGCATGTACTATGTGTGCATGTGTGTGTTTATGTGTGTATGTGTCTCTGTGTTGATATGTGTGTTTGTGAGTCTGGTGTGTGTATGTGTGTGTTTATGTGTGTGTGTGCGTGTGTGTGTGTGTGTGTGTGTGTGTGTGTGTGTGTGTGTGTGTGTGTGTGTAAGTGTGTGTGTGTGCGAGTGTGTGTGAGTGTATGTGTAAATGTGTGTTATGTGTGTGTGTGCGTGTGTGTGTGTGCGTGTGTGCATATATGTGCGTTTGTGTGTGTGCGTGTGTGCGCGTCCGTGTGTGTGCGTGCGTGAACGCGAGCGCGCGTATGTGTATGTGTGGGCGTGTGTGTGTATGTGCGCGCGCGTGTGTGTATGTGAGGGCGCGTGTGTGTAGTGTGTGTTTTATGTGTGTGTGTGTGTGTGTTGTGTGTGTGTGTGTGCCGTGCGCACGTCACCTGTACACAGTTTTAACTCCGCTTCTCCAGTAGGGGGGAAAGAAAAGATCAACCAACGGAAACCTAATACATCCACAGTTTGCACAACATGTCGATTCGTGTCACGATGGTTGACTTAAGTTATTGACGAGGTCTGTTTGTATTTATTTTAGATACGGAAATACCATGCCAACCATACAACATACACAAACATACACACGCACAAGCATACGTGCACGGGCACACACGACCGCACACACCAC
>CM060305.1:43138819-43148819 GCA_030674185.1 Monoplex corrugatus | reverse complement strand
TCTATTCATATGAATAAATATCAGTGATTATATAATCCCCATACGTGTGGTGGATTGGGGAGGGTGATGTGTGTGAGGAAGGGGTGGAGGGAGCGGTGTTGAATGGACCAGGAGCAGAGAGGATCCTGAGCCCCTGTCTCTGGAGGGTGAAAACAAACAGTTCAGGTTTACTGTTATTGTTATTTTCGTTTAAAGCCCAGCCGACTGCGTAGAGCCACATCAGGACTATAGCCGTTTCCAAACATGCACAATACCTCAACAGGAAGAAAAAAGGAAAATGACAAGAAAATTAAGCACACATATGAATGCATTTACACACGGAGGGAAGCAGTTCAGGCTTTCTAAGGTTGATCCAATGTAGCATCAAGGTTTGTCAGCCATGCTGGTGTTTAGTTCAGCCTTGGATTACTTGCTCTTCCTCGATCGACCTCGGCGACGGCCCCCTTCCAAGATATCCTAAAGGATGAACATGAACAGTGTGTCATGCACGGCCCGGGTGGCATGACCAAACCAAAGCAAGCATGTATCGTTTTAAAGTCTCCAGAAGCGGTTCCTGTTGGCGTCCCACATTTTGTTCAACCCTTTGACTCCCGCACCATGTCCACCAGCATCCTGCATTGTCAACCGTGCTAGCAAAGCAAAAAGTTAACCTTTGACTTCCGCACCCTGTCCACCAGCATCCTGCATTGTCAACCATGCTAGCGAAGCAAAATTTAACCCTTTGACTCCCATACCCTGTCCACCAGCATCATGCATTGTCAACCATGCTTGCAAAGCAAAAACTTAACCGTTTGACTCCCGCACCCTGTCCACCAGTATCATGCCTTGTCAACCATGCTAGCAAAGCAAAAACTTAACCCTTTGGCTCCTGCACCCTGTCCATCAGCATCCTGCATTATCAACTATGCTAGCAAAACAAAAACGTAACCCTTTGACTCCCACACCCTGTCCACCAGCATCCTGCCTTGTCAACCATGCTTGCAAAGCAAAAACTTAACCCTTTGACTCCCGCATCCTGTCCACCAGCATCCTGCATTGTCAACCATGCTAGCAAAGCAAACACTTAACCCTTTGACGGTCTCACCCTATCCACCAGCTTCCTGCAGAAAGCTGGTGGATAGGGCGAGAGAGTCAGAAGGATAAGTTCTTGCAGTTGGTGGATAAGGTATGGGAGTCAAAGGGTTAAAGCCTTCCGATTTTTCTCGGATGCATGTAGTATGCAATTTGTTTTGTCCATATTGTTCAGGTGGTGTGCCTCAGCACATAGTGTGTATACACCGTGTTCGGTGGGTGTGCATGCTGGGTGTTTATCCCACCGCTGCCACCAACTCAACTTACTCACTCACTCACTTACTAACTTACTTACTAACTTACTTACTTACTTACTTACTTACATACCGAGCTATGATTAAGAAAATATTGTCTTCACCTAGTTGATAGACAGCTGAGCATTTGGGCATTGACTGGGGGTGGGGGGTGGGGGTTCTGTCATGTGAGACGAGTTTATACAGAATGGCTGGTTGTGTTGTGATTCAGACCTTTAATCATGTATTTATTTACTTTACATATATGTTCCTTTTTTGAAGGTAAGATACACACACATGTCATTTACATGTAACCAAGATTATTCCAGTGGTAGGCTGATAAAATACCAATATAAAATACAGACTAGGTAAAACATAGTCTAGGTAGGGTCTCAGAACCCGGCCAGCTCTTGGGTTTATGTGCAGGCTTAAGGCTTGTGCCATGATCACCATGCACATGGCACCTGCGACGTTAGTGCATATGGAATTCGTTCTGAGCGCGGAGACGTCGTCTTGAGAAACTGAAACTGAAAACTGAAGCTGGGTGTTTATATTTTCCCTACGCCACCGGACATTGACCTGACTTACAGAATCTTTAACGTGCATACATGATGTTCTGCGTGTGTGTGTGTACACACGAAAGGGGTTTTAGACGCTAACATGTCTGCACGCATGTAGACTTGAGTGATCGAAAATATCTCTGTCCTTTGCCCACCAGGTGGGAGACACTCAGTCAGGATCGAACCTCAGACATTCTGGTTGGCAGTCTGTCTTCTTACTCTCTAGACCATTGTGCCCCTCGTCAAGATGTTGAACTTAGTCTACATCAACTCATTTGGTCTAGTGTTTGAGACAGGATATACGAAGCAGTTTCTTCAGGCACTTTATAATGGAAACGGTGTAGTGATTGGTATTGTTGTCAATATTGAAATCTCTCTCACCTGCGAATTCAGGTATATAGAAAGCGGGCAGTTTTTCTCTGTCAAGTTAGTCTCATTTTCATAGAAGACAGGACACAGACATTTTTTTTCAACCCCAGAAAAAGGTTCCTGTGGACCCATAACAGTATTTATATTAATGAATATTGCGCGTTGCTGACAAACTACATGCTGATCCCTTTGAATAACATGTCACTGTATACGATAATGACTGGCAGTGGCGTAGACACGGATGGTATCGTTATGGGCTGTACTCTTCAACTCTCTTTTTGTAATGGGGACCGTGTTGTGGTAGGTGTTGTTGTTTAAACTGAAATCCTTCTCAGCTGCGAATTCAGGCATTGAAGGCGGAGAGTTTTTCTGTGTCAAGTTAGACGGTCTGATTTTCGTTGAAGACAGGACATATACATTATTCATTTTCTATTCACGTTAAAGATCTATTGTTTTAAGCAGGGAATCAAATTGAGAACTTTACGATTCTAGATGTGCCAACTTTCAAATTAAAACAAAACGCACCTCCCCTCCCCTTTCTCTGTCTCTGTCTGTCTGTTTATTTGTCTGTCTGACTCTGTCTCTGTTTCTGTCTCCCTCTCTCTCTCTTTCTATTTGTCTGTCTGACTTTGTCTCTGTCTCCCTCTCTTTCTCTCTCTTTTCTGTCTCTGTCTCTCTGTCTGTCTCTCTCTCTCTCTCTTGTTCTCTTTCTCTTTCTCTCTGTGAGTGTTCATTTTATTTTTGAATGTGTAGATTTAGCGATAACCGATATTCAATGATAATCAGTTTTTTTCACTGAGTAACTTCATATCTGGACGGAAAATGATGAAGTGAATTAAACAAAATGTATAAAATTTGACCAAGTTGTGCATTCATGTCATAGATACTTAAATTTCCTGTCAAAGACAATGTTTCGCGTATAATTCTTTGTGCTAAAGTGTTATATTCCGAGGGGTTTTTGTTTATTTGCTCTTATCCTGCATAGCCCCGTTGAAGTTAAAAGATCTATTCTACTAAAATTTTAACTTCTCTCTCTCTCTCTCTCTCTCTCTCTCTCTCTCTCTCTCTCTCTCTTGTGTTTTATAATGTATGTGTGTGTGAGTGCGACGCATTATTGATTTGTACGCATTATAGTCTTTATATTGCCATTGTACAGAGCTCTGAAGGGCATGTGGGTGCTGGACGGCTTTTAAAATTCCGAATTATTATTATCATTGTTATTATTAGTCATAGTAGTAGTAGTAGTAATCATAGTAATAGTAGTAGTAGTTGAAGTTGTAGTATAAACAGTAGTAAGTAAGTAGTAGTAGTAGTAGTAGTTGTGGTCGTGATAGTGACATTAGTAATGATAGTAGTAGTAGTAATAGTAGTAGTAATAGTAGTAGACATCATCATCATCATCATCACTGTTATTATCATTATTATGTTATTCTTATTATTCTTTTTATTTTATGATGATGATAATTGTTATAATTATTATTATTATTTAAAATGAACATACTTACTGTTCAAAGGGGAAAACGTGGTAGTGCTAATATACTTTTGGGAGTGAGATGGTAAAAATATGATTACTGTCTGGTCAGCTTTATGAGAGGGAGTCTAACTTGATTCCATTACTAGAGTACCTTGTCCAGCCCTGAACATTTTATTGTAATTTTTTGTTTTAAACCCAGCCTAATGCGGAGAGCTTTATCAGGGCTATGACCGTTTCAAAACGTACACAATACTTTAACAGGAAAAAAAGAGGGAAAGGAAAATTAAGCACACATAATCTAAGTAGATGCTCCTGACGTTGACCATCCGTCCAATTTATCACACAATGGATTAAAAAAACAACCTGAATACAGATTTAAACATAATTAAGGAACACTCGAAGATATATATATAAACGGGACTAAATTATCTTAAACTGCTTCCGCATATCTCATCTCCCTAGAGCCAAAAATGCACTTCAAGTTCATATTGCTTATAGGCCAGCCGACTACTAGAGCCATATCAGGACTAACACCACGTCAAAAACGACAATCTGGTTAAGATAAAAGACAAGGTAAAAACCATACTCACCGTTAAAAATGCACTTAATGTATGTACCCATTTATCAATCCTAACAGAAAGTACGAGACTTTATCAAAACACACAGGTGAATGGACCAGCAAGGCAGAAAATGACAAAAAGCAAGAGGAACAAGGAAGAAACAAAGAGAATGACAGAAAAGAGGCAATTTTTAGCACAGAATTTCCAAAAGATGGAGATACTATTTATACTGAAAGAGCCCCGGCACTCACACGGGGGACCCTGGACAGGGAGACTTGAGGCCACATGCACAAAGTCAGGCTACAGTCCTTACAGAAATCTAAACCATATGAAAGTACAGTGGCAGGCACTTTGATTCAGATTAAACAAAAATAGAATTTTTAATTGACGAAACAAGAGAAGCACAAATTTTCGGCTTACTGGCTTTTCTCAAACGTACACACATACACACACACACACAACACACACACACACACACACACACAACACACACACACACACACACACACACACACACACACACACATACACACACACAGACACACACACACAGACACACAGACACACAGACACACACACACAGACACACAGACACAGACACAGACACACACACACAACACAACACACACACACACACACACAACACACACCACATACACACACACACACACACACACACACATCACACAATTTAAGACAAAATCGATGGATGAGATAACTCCCCAGATAGGCGGATTCCGTTGGTTAAGTGCAGAGGGTAAATCTTTAAGTCGGAAAAAAAAAAAGCGTCCGTCTTTATCGTCAGTTAATTACACGTTTTCATTCCATGCTGTTATTTTTTCATTTGTATTTACTAGACAATGGCTGTCAGCATAATTCAGAGAGCAACCCACACAGTCAGACTGGAAATCGGAAGATCTACCTCTACGCAAACCAGACATCCCATAATCACTGTGTGCGCTCGTAACGCGTTTGCGGAGCTGACTAATTGGCAGGAGAAATCACATTCTACTCCAGTTATGACATGTTTAACCTATAGATTTTTCACTACGATTTCTGTTCCTTTCTGTCTTTCTCTTCTTTTTCTTTCCCACTGTTTTTTCTTTTTCTTCTTTTTAAACACGTCTCCTTCTTAAAATCCCCCAGTTCTGAACAACATCGCTCTATCTAGCCCCATCATAGCTTATGAAACCACAAGTTTAAATGAAGGCTAGTTGTTTTCAAATACTGTTCTTCGCACCGATACCGCAAACTATCTGGAAAAGATTTGTTCTCAACTATTATCTTTTAAAAACAAAACAAACAAACAAAACAAAACAAAACGAAACACTTTTGGCATCCCTCCTGCATGTTTGTATGAATAATTGTATTTCTTTTATTAAAAACATTACTGACATAATGATTTATACATGTATATGTGACAAAATATTTCTCTTCGTCTGTTTGACTTCTCGTGTGCTTACGATATGATTGATAGTAATTTCTTCTCGAACATATCAGGCATACGGTCGGAATTATTGAACTTCATCGCTCCTACATTTGTTACTGAACCTCTGACCTCATCCATCCTGTCGTCAGTGTTAAGCATGTCCCACCTATTTATTCCGCAATATGGTGTGCCGCAGGGTTCTGTTTGTCAGGCCTGTGGTGTTTTTACTGTACACAGTCTTCCTCTTAGTCAGTCTCTTGTTGATTAAGCTGATTAGTGATTTTATTTGGTTAAGTAATTCATTGATAACTGATATATATGTATGTTTTTACTGTACACAGTCTTCCTCTTAGTCAGTCTCTTGTTGATTAAGCTGATTAGTGATTATTATTTGGTTAAGTAATTCATTGATAACTGATATATATGTATGTTCTTACTGTACATAGTCTTCCTCTTAGTCAGTCTCTTGTTGATTCAGTTAACTAGTGATTATTATTTGGTTCAGTAATTCATTGATAAGACTAGTGATTATTGTTTGGTTCAGTAATTCATTGATAAGACTAGTGATTATTGTTTGGTTCAGTAAATCATTGATAAGACTAGTGATTATTGTTTGGTTCAGTAAATCATTGATATGACTAGTGATTATTGTTTGGTTCAGTAAATCATTGATAAGACTAGTGATTATTATTTGGTTCAGTAATTCATTGATATGACTAGTGATTATTATTTGGTTCAGTAAATCATTGATAAGACTAGTGATTATTATTTGGTTCAGTAATTCATTAATAAGACTAGTGATTATCATTTGGTTAAGTAATTCATTAGTAAGACTAGTGATTATTATTTGGTTCAGTAATTCATTGATAAGACTAGTGATTATTATTTGGTTCAGTAATTCATTAATAAGACTAGTGATTATTATTTGGTTCAGTAATTCATTGATAAGACTAGTGATTATCATTTGGTTAAGTAATTCATTAATAAGACTAGTGATTATTATTTGGTTCAGTAAATCATTGATAAGACTAGTGATTATTATTTGGTTCAGTAATTCATTCATAGCTGATATATATATGTTTTACTGTACACAAGTCTTCCTCTTAGTCAGTCTCTTGTTGATTCAGCTGACTGGTGATTATCATTTGGTTCAGTAATTCATTGATAACTGATATATATATATATATATATATATATATATATATATATATATATATAAAATGTTTTTACCGTACATAGTCTTCCTATGTATGTATATATGTATGTATGTATGTATATATGTATGTATGTATGTATGTATGTATGTATGTATGTAGTATGTATGTATATATGTATGTTTGTATGTATGTATGTATGTATATATGTATGTTTGTATGTATGTATGTATATATGTGTGCATGTAGTATGTATGTATGTATATATGTATGTATGTATGTATGCATATAGTATGTATGTATGTATATATGTACATGTATGTTTGTATGTATGTATGTATGTATGTATGTATATGTTTTTACTGCACACAGTCTTCCTCTCAGTCAGTCTCTTGTTGATTCAGCTGATTGGTGATTATCATTTGGTTGTGGTGGTAATTATTTGGTTAAGTAATTCATTGATAACTGATTGACGATTATCATCTGGTTAAGTAATTCATTGATTACTATTTAGCTAAGTAATTCATTGGTCATCCATCGATTGACAGACTGAGTTATTTGATTGCTTACAAGATCTTACTGGCAGATTGAACAGCTGATCGGCCGGTCGATCGATACATATGAGGCTTTGTTTGATTGTTTACCAATTTAACCAAGTGATCTGGCTGAAAGGTAATGCTAGTTACTCTCTTTGATGGTTGAACTTTTGATCAGATGAGCGAATGATGAATTAATGTCTGTCTAATTGATGCACTATCGTTTGAACTAAAAGTTGTAATGTAAATCATAAGTATGATAATATGATTACGTATGTGCAATGCAATACAAAATGTAGAGATCTTTAGACTCTTTAGCGTAGTTGCGGTGATTATTGTGCAGGGTATATCCTTTCTATATGTATTTGTGTGTATGTAGGTATTCATATGTATGTATGTGTGCGCATGTACATATAAATATTTATAAAAAGAATCGAAATATATATATGTATATATATATATATGCATATATATCTGTATATCTGTATATATATATATATGTGTGTGTGTGTGTGTGTGTTGTGTTGTGTATGTGTGTGTGTGTGTGTGTGTGTGTGTGTGTGTGTGTGTTGTGTTGTGGTGTGTGTGTGTGTGTGTGTGTGTGTGTGTGTGTGTGTGTGTGTGTGTGTGTGTGTGTGTGTGTATGTGTGTGCGTGTGTGTTTGTAAGAAATATGTATGGAATTGTCAAAACCCGGATCCAACCCACCCCCTTCATTCCTTTCACGTGTTTGCATTGTGGCTTAAGGCCAGTGTACATTAAACAATTCTGAATCTGAGTCTGAGTCTTCCTCTCAGTCAGTATGTTAGTAGGCTTTTATGAGTATACGAACAATACTCAACTGGAATATAATGTCTTTCATTACGAAATTTCCCTTCTGAAAAATAAGGCAGAAAAAAATTCTTCGGTCTTATCAGCTGATATTCAATCATTATAAGAAACTCCATCTCTATGGCCATGATCACAAGACAATCGCTGTGCTGAAAATAAGATCTAATTGTGATGATCCAACACAGTTTCTGTGTATCTGAAACGCATTATCTGAAAAATCATAATAATACGTCTCATTCGCGATTACGATCGGACGATCATCACTACCTTTCGTGAATCAGAGAAATTACACCGCTCCCTAGCGAAGTTCAGGAACCATCTACACTTCACACTGCACTGCAAACATCACGGCGTCTTTCCCACCAGCCTAAAAATCAAAACTTCGATGAAAGGAACAGCAGCAAATAATATCATCAATCAGGCACAACGAGCACTCATGAACGAACGCATCAAGCAAATCAACACCCGCATCACTTGTCTGGAAGGGAAAATCCAAGACCTCGAGGAAAGACTGAGCTCTAGCACACTACCAGATGCTATGCTCTCCGAAATCAAAGAGTGGCTAAACAACACACGACGAATAGAATGGGACAAAGTACGCCAACGCCATCGAAAGAAATTCGAACTTCTAGCACCAAAAAACAACAGGAGACAACAGAATGACAAAAGCGAGATTACACCTGTACCGGAAGAAACAAAAAGAAAGACCAAAGAGAGGTGGGTGATCAATCTATCAGATCGCCAACTCACTAAACCAGAACAGGAAGTACTAGAGAAAGGACTAAATTTCGCCGTAGCCCCTAACAAGCTTCCAGTGGTAGACCTCATCACAAGCATTGAAACAGCTTGCAGGTATATTGGCCCTAATTCAGAAGAAGCCACACACTTAAGATCAGACTGTGTCAGAATCATGAAACAGGCCAAACTACCGAAATCCAACTTAACACCGGACCAAAGACGGGCTCTGGCGGATTTAAAGAACGAACACGCCACGATGATCCTACCAGCTGACAAAGGTCGTGCCACAGTCATCATGCCTAGACCCATGTACTATGAGAAGGCAAGCAAACTTCTGGAAGATACTACAACATATGAACGCCTCAAGAAAGATCCTACTTCCAAGTTTTCCAACAAACTGAAAGACACACTGAAACGCCTGAAAGAGACGGACCGCCTGTCATTAGAACAGTACAGGAAATTATACCCAACTGTGTCCGACGTCCCCAAGTTCTATGGTCTACCCAAAGTCCACAAGAAAGAAGTCCCCCTCCGTCCCATAGTCGCATCCAGAGGTTCCATCATGTATGAGACGGCTAGATTTGTGGCGGACATCCTATCACCTCTCGTAGGACACACAGATCATCACATCCACAACAGTGCTGACCTAGTGGAAAAACTGAGTAACTACACCCTCGCTCATGATGAACTCCTTGTGTCATATGATGTCTCTGCCCTATTTACCAGCGTACCAGTGAAAGAAAGCATAGAGATCATACGCCGAAGGTTACAAAACGACCAAACCCTCCACCAACGTACATCTCTCACAGTGGACGACGTATGTGAACTCTTGTCCTGCTGCCTCACCACCACCTACTTCACCTTCCAAGGTGAATTCTACCAACAAAAAGAAGGAGCAGCCATGGGCTCCCCAGTAAGCCCAATAGTAGCCAACCTGTTCATGGAGGATTTTGAAGAGAAAGCATTGGCTTCTTTCCACATCCCACCACGATACTGGGGGCGCTACGTAGACGACACCATGACTATCCTCCCCCAGCAACTGGTCG
>CM060305.1:43113819-43128819 GCA_030674185.1 Monoplex corrugatus | reverse complement strand
CCTGCGATATGTAGGTGAATTCGTCCAGAGCAGGTTATGTTTACCTCTTCGGTGTTATATTGTCTAGTTTTATTCAAGGCATTTTCCATACAATTGAGTAGAACTTCCGCCTCTGTACTGAGCTGTCAATAGGGACATGGGAGAAAAAAACCCTGGTTTTTGGTTACGGGCAAGAAATACTTTGGAAGACTGGAGAAGTAGAAGAAAAGTGTGTGTGTGTATGTGTGTATGTATGTGTTTGTTTGTGTGTGAGTATGTGTTTGTTTGTGTGTGAGTTTGTGTTTGTGTGTGTGTGTGTATGTATGGCAATACAAATAGAACAACTCACAGATACTGGCTGGCTATAGGTTAGCACGTGAACTGAAGGAGGAAAAGAGACCGAGTCACGGGTTAAGGCTTGCTTGGTGTAGAGGTAGAGCCCCCCGTCCTTTCAATCTGACTGCGCAGGTTCGAGCCTGACTCAAAAAGAAAAAAAAAAGAAAAAAAAAGAAGGCTTTCCCTGTGTGGTTTCCAGTTCCTCCGGCTGTGAACTGGTCCCTATGTCTGTTCAAGGCTGGGAAATGTAAAGCAATAAGAGAGAGGAAATGAACATCGCTCTAACAATACCTGTTACAGACTAACACCGAGTGAACACACAGACTCGATTTTTTTCATTAAAATGATTCAGAATCTTGTAAACAGTTTCATCTGAGGAAAAAAAAAAGGAATATATTTGAGCAACACTTTCAGTATGTAAAATTCAGGGCTTCCCTGGATGCATATGACGTTATAGTAGGAAATCATGACTCAAAAGCTGTAGGATTATTTCGTTCTGATAATTCTCAATCCCCGCAGGAATTATGGGAATATTTGATTTCTCAAAACGACCCCACCCCTCTCTCTCTCTCCCCTTTCTCTCTCCATCTCTCTAGAATTTGGCATCTTTATTGCGTCTCTTTCATTCTTTTTGCCCCAACCACTGTCTGTTTTGCTGGTTTATTTTTGTTTGATTTTGTGTGTTTGTTTGTCTTTGTCTTAAAAAGTCGGAAACTGTCTTCTACTTCTTCTTGTGGTAAATCTGGTCAGATCGCCAATCCATGCATCGGACGAAAGCTGCTGTGCTTTCTAAATCTAGGTGATGCTTTGTCCTTTATCATCATCATGTGCCCTGCAGCATGCCGTTAGCGATCATGGCCCTCCATACAAATCTATCCCTTGTCGCTGCAAGTACATCTGCCACCCTCTCTGTCCTCAGCCAGCCTGCCAGTCCGTCCACTATTTTTCTCCCTGGGTCTACCTGGTGCTCTCTTTCCTATATAACATCTTGTCCTATATACATTGGTACATGTGTTTTACACATGCTGACCGGCGGATTCTCCTGACAGCTTTGAAGCTTGGACACATGCATAAGACGTGATGTGTTGTCTAGTTGCCCAAACCACACAGACACGAGGGTGAGAGGTGGTGGTGGACTAGTGCCTGACTAGTTGCCATGTGATTGTTGAATCTGTTGCAAGTCAGAATAACACACGAAATGTTTCTATAAGCATGGTGGGGTAACCTCCTCCTTGTGAATTTCCTTCTTAGCACACATCGATAGCATCAAGTTTTGACTGTTCTAGCGTGCGTTTGGGAAACAGGAGCTGATTTTGATACCACCATCCAACTGTGCAAGCTGGTTAACTCACAACAAGCACAGTAACGTAATCAGTTGAGTAAGTGTCTCGTTATGCTACAACATGTTTGCGAAGTCAATAAATGCAGTAAAAATACTGCAGATATAATGTTCTCTGCCACTGGGATTGGCCTTGGTTCACCGTGGTGCTGCCACAACCTAACTCAGAACCATCGTGCATAAAACATGAACTTCATCATTACGGGAAAAGTGTATGACCGATCATGTTTGAAGCCCGTGCTCTGCTCTGACCGTGGCTAGGATGACGTGAGTCCATACGATCCGTATGCTTGCTGATGAATTAATTATAGCTCTCTTTCCCTTAATACGGTGACCAAACAGCTAGGATAGGGGTATTTTCGTACAGCCATTTTATTCAGCAGCTGTTTGTCTTTACCCTTAAAGCCTACGTTCAAGCCTTAGTGTGTCAATAATCCTCTTGAAGCCAGCTCGCCCGATCATGACGTCAAATTTCAAGTCACAACACACGCTTAATCACCCTAAGCTGATTAACATAAGCGGGTTAAAATGCCGTGATGTGCACAGTTTTGTACCTGGATAACCGGGGGAGTGCATTTTGCTGTTTATCTGTTTCATTTTGTCTTTCAACACGCTCACATATACAACCGATATGGGATCAGAACAGCAAAGCTTTGGGCAATGATTCGCCCAACACGTTTTGTTCTGTGGTGTGGGCAAGAAGAACTTCACACGCCTTTCTGATTGAATAATTGATCGGTTTGTGAATTATGCTCGGCCAGAAGTTTGAAATACATTGCTGATCGGTCGTCACGTTGTTGGGCCAGCTTCTGACGAGTTCAGTTTGAATCCTGTTATTACTTTTGACGGGCAGTGTATTGTTTTAACCCACAGTGTATCCAAGAGTGTGACAAGTGAAGATTCAAACAGATGAGATTTTTTTCAGTGATTCGCTTTGTGACAAAGGATAATCTCTGAGTGCAAGACTTCAGTCTTTGTCATTTCATAACGTCCTTCTCCACTGATCTCGTGTCAAGATGAAGGCTTCACCATCAGGTATAGCCTAATTTTTTGTATTTCCTCAATCACTCATCTGAAAGAAAAAAAAAACGTATTTGATATTTACCAAAGGGTTAGTTTGGAGTTTGTTCAAGAGGGATTCATCATACTCAGACAATTTCATACGCGCTCCACCCAAATCTTCAATAATCTGGCGTACTTCTTGAGCCTGCACAAAACCCTATGTGCTAGCAAGGCCTTGGAATGAAGAGTTGTTAGAAGGGGGACCCAGGAAACACTAAACTGACACCAGCAGAATGACTGAAGCATTAAGATGGGCAGCAAACAATCTAGTTTTTCAAATGCGGGCTGGAACTTAACTCGAGACATAAACATTCTGTGTCCAAATCTATATCAAAAGAGTTTAGTCAACCAGGCCCAGGAGATACAGACACTAGCTGTTCAGGATATTTGAACAAGTCTTTCAAAGATGCATCAATGACGCGGACAGCACTTTATTTATGTGATCCCAGTCTTCCCAACTGAATCCATAGCTGACTTGACTTTAGGTCAGAGCCGGTTGAGGCCTGAAAGTCCTGTGATGGGGGATTCAAGCTCACAGTCTTGTAACAGTCCCCCGTCTGATCTTGTGTGCTACTCAGTACGTCATGACGATTAGTGTTTGCTTCTTTACAGTGGTGATTTTATTTGCTGGTTTGGTTGGTTGGTTGATTGGTTGGTCAGCGCTGACCACAAAGGGATAATACTGAGAGGTTTAGTATAGTAGCGTAGCTCTAATATTCTCCAGGTAATCCGAGTTACGATCGCTCTGTAGACCTAAAAATCATCACTGTTGATACGTGGTACTCTTTCTACTTTTGATACGTGGTACTCTTTTCATTTATCAGATCATTCCAAGAACTCACAAACCAACCAACCAATTAACTCACCAACCAATCAACCAACCAACCAATCAGCCAACCAACAAACCAACCAACCAACCAATCAACCAACCAACAACCATCCAACCAACCAACCAACCAACCATCCAACCATCCAACCATCCAACCAACCAACCAACCAACCATCCAACCAACCAACCAACCAACAACCACCCAACCAACAACCAACAACCAACCAACCAACCAACCACCAACCTACCAACCAACCAACCAACCAACCAACCAACCAACCAACCAACCAACCAACCAACCAACCAAACCAGCAAATAAAGTCACCACTGTAAAGAAACAAACATTAATCGTCATGACGTACTGAGTAGCACATCAGATCAGACTGGGGGCTGTTACAAGGCTGTGAGCATTAATCCTTTCAGGCCCCAATCGGCTCTGACCTAAAGTCAAGTCAGCTATGGATTCAGTTGGGAAGACTGCGATCACATAAGTCAAGTGTTGTCCGCGTCGTTGATGCGTCTTTGAAAGACCTGCTAAAATTTCATGAACACCAAGTGTCTGTATCTCCTGGGCCTGGTTGACTCACATTGTATTTGGGATAGGAACTGTGCAGTCCAGTCTTGTCACTTAGTCTCAGTCTAGAATGGACCAGGCTACCACGCTCTTCCCTGTTTTTCATTTTGGTTTTTGGTTTTGTTATGATCTGCTTCATGTCATTATGTAACGAGCGTGGAGTATGCTTTGACATAAACTGTTTTGCTCTACTAATGGAATTATTGTTGTTATTATTATCATTTTTATCATTATCATCATCATTATTATTATTATTATTATCATTATTATTATTGTTAATATCGTCGTCGTCGTCGTAATCACCATCATCATCATCGTTGTCGTCGTCATCATCATCATCATTATTATTAGTAGAAAAAGTGGTAATAGTAATGTCATTATCATTATCACTAACATTACTGTTGTTATTACTATTCCTCTTCTTCTTTTTGTTATTGTTGTTGCTGTTGTTAGTTGTTGTTGATGGTGCCGTTATTGTGGGTAATAGATACCGTCGATGGAGTGGGAAAGGGATGGTCTCCATATTAATGGAAGGAGCAGAGGGGGCGGAAGTGCAATGAAAATTGATTTTGACATATCTTTGGGGATTTTTCCAGTGTCATAAATCCCATGTAGGAGGACTGTTGTTTTTTCAATACCAAATTCCTCCAGGGCTTCCATCATCTCTGTAGTGACGTTGTCTGGTCTTGGAGCTTTTCCTGGTTTCATGTTTTTCAGTGCTGCTGTAATTTCATCTTTCATTAAGGGTGGTCCTTCAACGTTCTTTCTTATAAAGTGTTCTTCGTTTCTGTCATCTTCAAAAAGGTCTTTAATGTACTCACCCCATCTGTCTAATATTTTGTCTTTTTCAGTGATAAGCGTACCATCTTTCGATTTTAAGCAACCAGTTGATGTGCATGTTATAACCACTGCAAAATGTACACACCTCGATAACCCTAAAACAAACAAATAAACAAATAAAGGGTAAAAATATGTAACCTAACAATGTATTTGCGCACAGTATTTAAGGATATGCCACAAGCGTTGACCATTCCGTCCAGGCTATCACCAGGAGGGTGGGTTTAAAAAGTAAACGTGAACACAGATGTAAACATAATAAAAGACACTAAAACATACACAAAAAACTGGCCTAAAAACTGGCCTAAGTTACCTAAAACTGCTTTTGCAGATCACATTTTTTTGGAACCAAAAGATGCACTTTATACATGTATCCAATTATCAATCCTAATAGAAAGTATGTAAGACTTTATAGAACATATACAAGTGAATATTAATGCCATATACATCCTAAGAACTATCATAGAGAGGTCAATTGAGATGAATAAGGATTTGTATTTATGCTTTGTTGACTATACCAAGGCTTTCGATCGGGTAAGACATGATGAATTGATCAACCAACTGGAGAGACTCAATGTTGATGGAAAAGATCTACGAATAATCAATCAGGAATATGTATTGGGAACAAACAGCTGCAATGAGAATAGAAAACAATATAAGCTCTTTCCAAAACATCAAAAGAGGAGTCAGACAGGGTTGTTTTTTGTCACCAGATCTGTTTTCACTATATAGCGAAAACATCATGAGAAACCTAGAAGAAGACCCTGGATTAAAGGTTGGAGGGAAAATGATAAACAACATTCGGTACGCAGATGACACCGTGCTAATTGCAGAAAATGAAAGGGACCTACAAAACCTTGTGACTATACTAGAAATAGAAAGCAAAGGTAAGGGGTTGGAAGTAAACAGCAGGAAGACTGAAGTCATGGTGATCAGTAAAAAACATGAAATCCCCTCCTGCAAAATAACAGCAAATGGCACAACCTTGACACAGGTTAATAAGTTCAAATACCTGGGAATGGTCATTTCATCAGACGGCAGATACACATCGAAAATAGCTGGCAGAATCGGCCAAGCCAAAACAGCATTCAAGAAGATGACAAGCATTCTTACCAACAGATGCCTATCAATTAACATCAGAAAGAGAGTCCTTGAATGTTATATAGAACCAATACTGTTGTACGGATGCGAGGCGTGGACAGTCAGCAAGCAAAGCCAGAGCAGGATTGAGGCAGCCGAGATGTGGTTTCTCAGAAGAATGTTGAGAGTTCCATGGACAGCAAAGAAAACAAACGAGACAGTCTTGATGGAGGCAGACACAAGTAGATCACTGATAAGGAAGAGTAGGAAAAGACAAGCAACATTTATAGGCCATTTTATGAGGAAGGGGGATTTGGAGCACCTGGTCACAACGGGAAAGCTGGAGGGAAAGAGAGCACCAGGTAGACCCAGGAAGAGAATGCTGGACGGACTTGCAGAGTGGCTGGGGATGAGGAGGGTGGGGGAGATGCTGGGGGCAACGAGAGATAGAGATGGTTGGAAGTCCATGGTCGCCAACGCCATGCGGCAGGGCACCTGATGATGACGATGATACAAGTGAATGGACCAGCAAGGAAAAAACAAACAAACAAAAAACCAAACCAAACAAAAAAATACGAAACAAAACAAAACAAACAAAGGAAAAGGAGGAAGAGATGACAGAAATCCAAGGAACCAGGCAGAAACAAAGAGAGTGACAAAAAAGAGGAAATTTCTAGCACAAAATTTCCAGAAGATGGATATACTATTTATATTGAAAGAGCCCCTGGACCCCCCACGGAGAAAGGCTGGAGGCAGATACATAATGGATAAGCGTCAGGCCATTGTCAGCATATGAGTAAACACACCATTCGTGTTATCATATATCCTCAGAGGCTGCTTGGATTTCATGCCCTTGGCACTGAGACGTATTGTGCTGCAATACATTCACTGCAATCACAAACACACGCCCGTCCGTGAACATTAAACATGTACGCACATGTACATCCACCCATGCATGCAAACACGTGCATATGCATCGGATGCATGCACGCAGACAGACATGTGCATACATAAACACATACGTACACACTCACACTATACACTCGCCACACCAACAACAGCTAAGTGGAAAGACTAAAACAACAACAACAACAAAAGCTATCAGTAGGCTTCAAAAACGCTTTAAACCAAACTAGTTCGATCAGTTATAAATAATAACGCGTAAGTAGACATCCACAATACATTGTGTATCGGATCATAGACATAGATAGGGAGACAGGCAACTAGCTCCGTCACAGTCTGTGATGTGATCGCCTCGTTGAAGATGTAAGTAATCAACCAGCACAGTATTTTAAGTAGAGAAGTTTTCAATGAAGAAATAAAGCCCAAGACTGAAGAAAACTCCACAAAAATTCAAAAACGAAAACGAAAACAAAAACAAAACAAAAAACCCGAAAGGGACTCTATTGAAAGCTGCTGTCTTCCGTGATATTCAGTGTTGTAGCCCTGATATGGTTGTACGCAGTCGGCTAGATTTAAACAACGATAACAAAGTTAAAAGTAAAATGTTACTGTTACGTAAATATAACATTACTTACTAAACAACAATCTCTAAATTGTGTCAAAGGTTGTGCTGTTTTCTTTTCCTTCTTATTGTTATTGTAGTAGTTGTGTTTAGATAAAAGAAAGGCGTTAATCCGACATAATAAGCTGGAATCCGTGTTAGGCCGATAAAGGACTGATTTCTGTGATTAGCTGATCTCTGTTACTATTGATATCTACGATCGAACGCAATTGTTGTAAGTGCAATTTATGGTTGAGCAAGCAAACATGTATTGTCTGTTATGGTTACAAGCTGTCTTCCAGGGATTTGTGGATCCGGCCTATTGTGCAGTTGCTGTCTTTTTTGTCTGTTTCTTTCCTTTCTTTCTTTTTGTTTGATTTCTTTCTTTGTCTTCCTTTCATTCTTCTTTTTGAAGAATAGTTTTAGCTATTTCCAGATAAGTTCTGAAGTGCAAGATAAGCGCAAAGAGTTTTATGTGCTTATGTTGAGTGCACAGATGGAGGTAACGGGATTTTTTGAATATGTTTTCTTTTGTTACATTTGCTGGTTAAGGTATTTGTCTAAAGACACAGTTAACCTGTACACTGCCAGTTTGTCTACATCACTGCTGAGCTGTGCTGTTGGCCGCTAAGTCGCCTTACCTTACTTTGCCAGGCGGCCACAGCTCGTACTTCTTATCTGATTATCCCATGGGAGGCATAGGGTAGCAACAGCACTTCAAGAGAGGACTCAATTCTGGACTGTTAACCCCTAAGTCGGTCCATATCCAGCTGCCTTCATCTCGTTTTGTATCACTTTCTTCACTTCTGTATTGTTCTAGCCACTTTCCGTTTCTTATGGAGGTTTCATACGAAAGGCTTGCTTGAGATGTTGTCTGGAGATAAGGGTGTGATCCAGCCCCATTCTCGGGGTTTTCTTAAATTTCCCTGCTAATGGGAATTTGGTTTACTTTTTCCAGCAAGTGACATTTTCATATTGCTTCTGACCACACCTCAAACATTTATTGATGAAAGTTTGGACTTTGTCGATATCCAGCATACTGTCCTAAAATCAGAAAGGCTTCATTAAAACCCCAATACCTCATTCCCCAACAATCCCGGAGTTATAGGATAGCCTTTACTTTAACTATCCCAGGTACAAATGTATTGATGTTCATCCTTTTTGCATTGTGTACATAAATGAACTTAATAAATTGCTGTGCGGTCGATACTAATCGTCATTGGAAGTAAAAGGGTTAAAACTACGCTTTCCTTGAAACTACGTGTCCAGCTTTAACGTAAGGATAAAGTTGTCCTGAGGTGGACGGGGAATGAGGTGGAAGTAACCTCAACTTTCATCGAGGACAGCATTGTGAAGGCGATGCCCATCTCCTGTCTCTCGATGCTTCACCTTACCCAACCCCGATCAGGGTCAGGTATCCCCTCACAGCTGGGTGGATTGGAGGCCACGTGTTCAGTTTCCCAAGCCAGGTTTGAAACCGTGCAGTCAGACTGAAGTTCGAGAGGTTTACCTCTACACAAAGCAAACCTTTCCCCATTTGCACGCTATTCAAATTTGCCAGCAGTATAGTTCTACGTTCTCAAACAAATTTTGAGTAACCCTCTCCGGTAGCTGTCCAAAGAGAAAGACGGCAGTTAATGCACACTTCCACCTAAAGTAGCATTATGTATGGAGCAACTAACTATATATATGGCCAGCTTTAGGAGAAGACAAATCAATATGTCACGAGGCCCATCTCTGTAACGGGCAGCTATCCAAACTGGTCAGGTAGGAGCTAAGTACTCAGTTGGAAAAAGAGACAGGTAGTGTCCAGTGAGTCCACCTCAAACACAGCACCAAGGAATCGATAAGATGCTTTAGGTAGTAGACCACAGTTCATGAAGGCGATGGGACTGATTGTCCGTCTATTTTTAGTGGATCGACTTGTGCGTATGTGTGTGCGGGTAGTGTTTGGGTTTTTCTCCCGTCTTGTGTGTAACGGTGTGAGGGATCCTAAACTGTGAGCTTCTTTCTTAACAATTTTCTGGAACTTGGTTACGGACTGCATATCACCGCATGTATTGTACTGCTTCACATCGTATCGTGTCATATCGTATCGTGTCATATCGTATCGTATTGTATTGTGTTGTATTGTGTTGTACTGTACTGTATTGTATTGTATTGTATGGTTATTGTACATTGTATTATATTGTATTGTGTTGTTGTATTGTATTGTATTGTATTGTATGGTTATTGTACATTGTATTATATTGTATTGTATTGTATTTACGAATATTTTTTTTATGTTATATTTTATTCTGTGTAAAATTTGGGCTGCTTTCCCTTAAGATAACAGGTTGCCATAGGCGTGACGCCACCCCCAAGAAAGCTGGAGGGAAAGAGAGCACCAGGTAGACCTAAGGAGAAAATATTGGACGGACTTGCAGGGTGGCTGAGGACAGAGAAGGTGGAAGAAGTGGTTGTGGCAGCAAGGGGTAGATACATATGGAGGGCCATGATCGCCAACGCCATGCGGCAGGGCATATGATAATGATGAAGAAAGGCTCAGATCCGCAAGGTTGAGGTTCTCGTAAAGGTTGTTCCTCACAGACCATCCAATATTTGTTCAAGGAAACCCTTTGTTCGGGAGTTCACAGCTCTCTTAAAGGTTGTCACTCACAGACCAATCATAAACATATCTATTTGTTCAGGAAAGCCCCGTGTCCGGGTATTCGTAGTGCTCTTAAAGGGTTTTGCTCATAGCCAAGTCATAGTCATTTCGTGTTTGTTCAGGGAAGCCCTTTGTCCAGGAGTTCGCAGTATTCCTTAAATTTGTCACTCACAATCATAATCATCTCCATGTATATGTTTGTTCAGGGAAGCCCCAGGTCCGGGAGTTCGTGCCTGCAGACCTTCCGAGTCACCAGCTGCAGCAGTCGGCAGTAGGTCTGAAGGTTTCCCGCAAGAGCATCGCCAACGACGACAATCACAAGAAGGCTTCTGCTGGACTGATGGCGGTAAGCACTGGGATATGTGTGTGTGTGAGATTGTGGTGGTGGTGGTGGCGGTGGTGGTGGAAGTGGTGGTGGAGGGGGCATATGCCTTATAATCTAGCATTTTACAAGGAAGTCAACCATGCTAACAAAAACAAAACAAAAACAAAAACAAACAAAACAAAAAACTTAACCTTTTGACTCCGTCACCTCACCCTATCCACCAGCTTCCTGCAGGGAATTGGTGGATAGGGTGAAGGAGTCAAAGGGTTAAGTTTTGGCAGTTGGTGGATAGGATGAGGGAGCCAAAGGGTAAAGTTTTTGCTGTTGGTGGATAGGGTGCGGGAGTCAAAGGGTTAAGTTTTTGCAGTTGGTGGATAGGGTGCGGGAGTCAAAGGGTTAAGTTTTTGCAGTTGGTGGATAGGGTGCGGGAGTCAAAGGGTTAATGTCTTCTACTGACCCTCCCTCCAACTTTCACGTGTTGGCTTCGCGAGTGCCTCAAACCCTTGTAAATCATTTCTCTTTCGGTTTGAAGCAAGTTGGGGGTGGGGTGGGGGTATTGGGAGCGGGGAGGTAGGTGGCTGTACGTCCTTAACCATTGGTTCATTGAGACGTGGAGAGGGGATTGGCGCCATCGACTTATTCCCAAGGTTCACAGAAAGGACAGTATGACCCCTGTTACGTTCGTTAAATCGAAAGGTTTTCGATACTCGTCATCAATCAAAATACATACATTCACGCCTGCACACATGTGTGCAACCCCCCTCTCCCCAACACAGACACACACACACAGACACACACACACAGGCACACACACACACACACACACTCACTCACACACGCACGCACATACACACACATACACACGCACACACACACACACATGCAAACACACACATACACTCACACACACACACACACACACACACAACACACACACACAATACACACACGCACGCACACAGACACACACACACATACACACACTACACACACACACTTTTTCTATATGTATCAAGCTGACATGCCGCACCAGGCATATGTGGACCAGACCAACACAAGAGAAAACAATAGCAACAGAGTATTGCACTGGAATGATTTTCGCGATGCAGCCCCCTCCATCCCCACTCTCTCTCTTCTCCCACACTGTCTCTCTCTCTCCATCTCTGTCTCTCTGTCATCCCTTTCTCTCTCTCTGTTTCTCCACCCTCTACTTTTTCGGGCCATGGTTCCTCAAAGTTCAAACGAACTAAACAAATAAACACGAGAAGAGAGAGAGAGAGAAGAGAGAGAGAGAGAGAGAGAGAGAGAGAGAGAGAGAGAGAGAGAGAGAGAGAGAGAAACAGACAGACAGATAGAGAGAGAGAGAGAGAGAGAGAGAGAAAGAGAGGGAGAGAGAGGAGACAGACAGACAGACAGTCAGACAGACAGACAGACAGATAGACAGAGACAGACAGAGGCAGACAGAGACAGACAGACAGAGGGAGGTGGGGGTTGAAGAAAAAGAAAAAGAAGAAGACGAAGACGAAAAAGAAGATGAAGAAGAAGAGGAAAAAGAAGAAGAAGGAAGTGGATTGAGGGATTTATGGCTCATAAATAACTGGCGCGCGAGTCACTCATTCACCTATTGAACATCCACTCAGCCGACAGCGTCCAGGTTCTTGTGTGAATGACCATCCTGTACGGGTGGACCCACGTTCATTTGCCTCTGGTGGTCGATGAGGATTATTGACCAGGCCACTGGGCTCTCAAGTTCAATTCTACTTACACAATTATTAAGCAGTTGAACAGTACTGCATGGGTGATTTTGGTTACTTGTTTGACATTAATCATTCACACAATGTTTGTTTCCCCCTCCCTTCATTATTTTAGCCGGCCTGTACCCGTGTCAAACTCCGTATAGACAATGTAGGTGTGGGTTCAATTTGGATAATTCCTTAGTGTAATGTATTCAGTGTTGGATGTAGTGTTATAAGTGTTTGATGTAGGGTGTAATCAGTGTTGGATGAAGTATTTTGGTATGTGTTTGACGTAAGGTGTAATCAATATTGGATGTAGTGTTATGTGTTTGATGTATGGTGTAATCAATATTGGATGTAGTGTTATGTGTTTGATGTATTTTGTAATCAATATTGGATGTAGTGTTATGTTATGTGTTTGATATATGGTGTAATCAATATTGGATGTAGTGTTATGTTATGTGTCTAATGTATGGTGTAATCAGTGACTGATGTAGTGTTATGTTATGTGAAGTATCTCTCTGTCGAAACAACTGCAAAACTCGTTCTCTCCTTCATAATGTCTCGCATTGACTATTGCAATTCACTCCTGTCTGGTCTTCCTGCCTCCACCATTCACATCCTACAGTGCATTCAAAACAATGCTGTACGCCTTGTACTCAAAAAGAAAAAAGCTGACCACATATCTCCTCTCCTGGCACAACTTCACTGGCTCCCTGTATCAAAGCGCATACAGTACAAACTAGACACCATGTGCTACAAAAGCCTCTATAACGCAGCCCCCGATTACCTGTCAAGCCTACTTGTGATCTATGTTCCCTCACGTACCCTCCGCTCTGCCTCCGATCCTCTGACTTTTCGCTTTCCACGCACTAAGCTCAATACCTATGGTCCACGAGCCTTCTCTGTTTCTGGTCCACTCTCCTGGAACAAACTTCCTCTCTCAGTCCGTCAGCAACCTACTTTTGTCTCCTTCAAGTCCGCTCTCAAAACTCACCTTTTCTCCTCTGCATAAAATCCTAACCTCACTCAACCCCCCCCCCCCCTCTGCAGCCTGTCTCCGCTCGGAGGGGAATCACATGGTTATAATATATAATTGTATATGCTATGCTCTCTATAATTTTCCATTGCTTTTATTCTTGCTTTTATTGCTTTTATTCTTTCTCCCCATTTATAGCCATGCGTGTGTGTGAGTGTGTGTGTGTGTGTGTGTGTGTGCGTGCGTGTGTGTGCGTGCGTGCGTGCGTGCGTGCTTGCGTGTGTGTCTGCTTCAGCGCTTAGATTTGATTTTATCAAGATTTTGCGCTATATAAATATTGTAATTATTATTATTATTATTATTATTATGTGATTGATATGTGGTGTTATCAATGTTTGATGTAGTTTATGTTATGCGTTTTATGTATGGTGTAATCAATATTGGATGTAGTGTTATGTTATGTGTTTGATGTATGGTGTAATCAATATTGGATGTAGTATTATGTGTTTGATGTATGGTGTAATCAATATTGGATGTAGTGTTATGTGTTTGACGTATGGTGTAATCAATATTGGATGTAGTTTTATGTGTTTGATGTATGATGTAATTGATATTGGATGTAGTTTATGTTATGTGTTTGATGTATGGTGTAATCAATATTGGATGTAGTGTTATGTTATGTTATGTGTCTGATGTATGGTGTAATCAGTGTTTGATGTAGTTTATGTTATGTGTTTGATGTATGGTGTAATCAGTGTTTGATGTAGTTTATGTTATGTGTTTGATGTATGGTGTACTCAGTATTGGATGTAGTGTTATGTTATGTGTTTGATGTATGGTGTAATCAGTATTGGATGTAGTGTTATGTTATGTGTTTGATGTATGGTGTAATCAGTATTGGATGTAGTGTTATGTTATGTGTTTGATGTATGGTGTAATCAGTATTGGATGTAGTGTTATGTTATGTGTTTGATGTATGGTGTAATCAGTATTGGATGTAGTGTTATGTTATGTGTTTGATGTATGGTGTAATCAGTATTGGATGTAGTGTTCTGTGTTTGATGTATGGTATAATCAGTGATTGATGTAGAGTTATGTTATGTGTTTGATGTATGGTGTAATCAGTATTGGATGTAGTGTTATGTTATGTGTTTGATGTATGGTGTAATCAGTATTGGGTGTAGTGTTCTGTGTTTGATGTATGGGGTAATCAGTATTGGATGTAGTATTATGTGTTTGACGTATGGTGTAATCATTATTGGATGTAGTTATGTTATGTGTCTGATGTATGGTGTAATCAATATTGGATGTAGTGTTATGTTATGTTTGATGTATGGTGTAATCAGCGATTGATGTGTTATGTTATGTGTTTGATGTATAGTGTAATCAATGTTTGATGTACTGTTAGGTTATAAGTGCTTGATGTATGGTGTAATCAGAGTTTGATGTAGTGTGATGTAATCAGTGTATAAATCGTTATGTTTCTGTGTTTGATTTGGTGTCATGAATCAAATTATCATGCATTTTTGTGTGATTTTGTCCGTTTGGTTGGTTAGTTGATTGGTTGGTTGATGGGTTGCTTGCTTGCTTGGCTGCTTGCTTGCTTGGTTGGCTGCTTGTTTGCTTGGTTGACTGTTACATGTTATTTGAGTTTTGTTTTATTTGTTTGATTTGGTCACAACAAATTTGTGTGTGTGTGTGTGTGTGTGTGTGTGTGTGTGTGTGTGTGTGTGTGTGTGTGTGTGTGTGTGTGTGTGTGTGTGTGTGTGT
>CM060305.1:43093819-43096319 GCA_030674185.1 Monoplex corrugatus | reverse complement strand
TGTGTGTGTGTGTGTGTGTGTGTGTGTGTGTGTGTGTGTGTGTGTGTGTGTGTGTGTGTGTGTGTGTGTGACAGAGGGAAGATGACGGCCTCACATGCCGTATTCTCATTCTGTCTTCTCCCTCCCTGTTTGCGTGTGCTTTGTGCCCTGGATGTTTGGTCGTTGTTGGTAAATGATGAGAGTGCGCGCCTTGGTTTGATTCTTAAATCAAGATTTGGCACATTGTTATTTTTATTATTGCTATTATTATTGTTATTACTAATAATATCATTATCGTTATTCCTACCACCGTTATCATTATCATTATGATTTATCCTCTCATACTACTCTTTTCACCATTGACTCTCTTACTACTTCTGTTAATATACAGATGATGATTCTAATAACGCAGTCATAATCGTCATTGTCGTTGTCGTTGTAATTGTCATCGTTGTATTTTTATTTTATTTTTTTGTTTTGTTTTAGGGACAAGCTGATGGAAGGAACGGTGGAGGAGAGTCACGGTATGAAAGGTCTAAAGTTTGAAAACAAAAGGGTATGTCCTTTGCTTTCATCGTCGTTTTCATAACCGCTTTGTGGATTAAAGCTGGAGATATTTCGGATCTCCCAGGTCAACATACGTGCAGACCTATTTGTAGTTTGAACTTCCCTCGTGTGTATGCGCGCTCAAAGCATCAAATGCTCATGTTAAAGATCCTGTAAGGCACGCCAGTATTCGTTTGCATATATGGAAACACGAAAGAACATCCAGCATGCACACCTTTGAAATTGAAGCATGACTGCCTTAATTTCGGTGTAAGAATTACGACCATACGTGTAAAAATCCATTTGTATAAGCGAGTGCACATGGACTATGCAGCCCATCAACAGAACAAAACCAAACCAAGATGAACTAATTAATTTTTTAAACCGTTTTCTTCCCTCTGTTCTGTTAAACAAAGTGGGTATTTTCTTTGTCTGTTTGTTTCGTCCCATTTTTACGACACCATAATGGACACAGAAGCTGGCACAGTTTTCACAATGCGATGATGATGATGACGACGACGATGATAATCATAATGCTCCAGCTAGGATTGTGACTGCATGACATGGCTGAACTCTACGCTTACGATCATAATATATCCTGGGGTCAACCAGGCCCTAGAGATACAGACACCTGCAATGTTGGTCAGAAGATTTAAGCAACACCCTTAATGACGAATCCGTGAAGTAAATGAAACTAGACTATGTGGTTTCAGTTTTCATAATGAGCCCATGGCATGTTCAACTCTGGGTATGAGCCGGTAAGAGGCTAAACAACCCACAGTGATTTTTTTAGGGAACTGTTGGGGATTCGAACCCACAACCTTCTAGTCAGTTCGCTGCATGCGACTGGTCGAAAACAGAATAGTTCTTGTTTGTTTCTGTGTTCTAGATGTATGCTAGAAGTAGTAATTGCCCATGGGTGTTTAAAACTGTCTGAATGTAACAAGTATCACTTACATAACGTTCAGATTGCAATGACCACTTTTGCGTCGTAGAATACATTTGTCTCCCCTGTTTCCTAATCACCAGAATACACAGCTGCCATTTTCTCCTGCTCAACAGCACGTTAGAGAAGTTGTCTGTTGTATTTCTTCTGCTAAATGTTGTGCACTTATTGTTTGTTGTCTTTTTTATACGCTTGACAAAGGCCAGTTAACCGAATATTTTCGCATGTCTTGTTGCATTACATTAAACGTTCGTCCTGATTCTGTTTTTCGTGTTTTCTGGTTCCTGTTTGCTTGAGCGCTGGCAGTCGCTTTCGTTTAGAGTTCAGGCTGCCATAAAGAATCGTGTCTTTAATACAACATTAATACCTGTTCACCTGTTCACTTGTCGGCGACATCATTCTTGATGGTAGCTGCTGATGCACGCCCCGTCAGCTGTCTCCATCCACTTCTATCTAATAATAATAATAATAATAATATATTTTATTTATATAGCGCAAAATCTTGACAAAATCAAATCTAAGCGCTGAGCGTATACATGTATACATACCTACATACATATGAGCGTATACATGCATACATACATGCTTACATACTTACATACATAAATCTAAGCTGAGCGTATACATGCATACATACATAAATCTAAGAGTATACATACATACATACATACATACGTACGCACATGCATACATAATAATTACAATATTTATATAGCGCAAATCTCGACAAAATCAAATCCAAGCGCCGAAAAGACACACACGCACACACACACGCACGCACGCACACACACACACACACACACACACACACACACACACACACACACACACACACACACACACACACACACACACACTGCATGGCCACAAATGGGAGAAAAGAATAAAAGCAATAAAAGCAAGAATAAAACCAATGGAAAACCACAGAGAGCACATCATATACAATTATATATTAAAACAAAGTGATTCCCCTCCGAGCGGAGACAGGCTGCAGAGGGGGGTTGAGTGAGGTTAGGATTTTATGCAGAG
>CM060305.1:43081319-43088819 GCA_030674185.1 Monoplex corrugatus | reverse complement strand
CTCAAGATATCGTCTTCGTGCTCGAGATAAAATTCTATATGCACTGACCCTACATATGCCAGTGATAGACAATATGTGTGTAGCGTGTGTGCACTTGCGTGCATGCTTGCGTATGCCTGCGTGCGTGTATGTGTATGTGTGTTTTGCTCGCATGCTTGTGCTTGTAATTGTATATAAGTGTTCGTTGTGTTGTTTTGTTGTTGTTGTTGCTGTGTGTGCGTGTGCGCGCGTGTGCTTCCATACACGCTTGCGCACGCGAGCACATGCTAGTGTCTACGTGTGCACTGTCCCACTCATATGTGTGACTGTTTTTCAGTGTGGCAGCCAGTTTTCGGGAGACCATTTTAAATGCTGGAGACGGATCGACAGAGTTCTGCAACAAAGTGTTTGGTTCCTGGGACTACGCTCTCAGTGACTCTGACTCTGCCGCCATCAAACACAAGTCTTTGCGGTTGGAGCTTCTGGTATAGCTTTTTCTTTCAACCCTCCTCCTTTTCTATGCAGGACTTTCTCAAGGACTTTCTCAACTGTCTTCTGGACAGATTTTTTTTTTAAAGTTGGATCAAAAGTGTGGATTTTTAGGATTCGCAAATGTAATGGTTTCGAAGTTGAGGTCTCATGGCCATAAATGTGCCAGAAGTCAGCACGATTTGAACATGTGTGTGAACAGCATTCTCACAAGAACTTCTGACAATGAGTTAAATTGTTTTCAGTGTTTGACAATCTACCATTGTCCTTGCTTCACGTGAAGTTTCATTTCAAGCAAAGCTCGTTCAAGGTCACAGTAACCTTAGGAAGTACAAAATCAGGATTGCTTTGTAATAATTCTTGTCTTTCCCTAAAAACAATTTTGTTTTTTTCCTGTTTACTACCTCTTTTGTTGTGCTGTTTCATGTCAATCAGAAAGAAAAGATTAAATAGTTAAGTAAATAAATGAATAGATAAATAGATAAATAAATAGATAAATGAATAAATAAACAAATACATAAACAATAAATAGATAAATAAATAAATAAATAAGTAAATAAATAGATAAGTAAATAAATGAATAAATAGATAAATAGATGAATAAAGGAATAAAGGAGTATTAGATAAACAAGTAAGATATGGGCGAAATTACTGGCGTAAGTGAAACATACAATACAAACAGTAAAAAAAAAGTAAAGTAAATCTAGTCCCATCACTCTTAAATCAAGATTGTTGGAGAGATGAGGTAGAGACCTCGCATTCTCTGGTCATCGAGGTTTTTGGGTGTATCCTACGGGTTCCACTTCTTTACATTACTGCGTTCAATTCGCTAACCTGAACAGCGTTGTTTCTCAATATTCTCAATATTTGAGTTTGTGTGTGAATTAGGCTATCAAATTCTGTGTTCAGGTTTATATGCATTCTACAATAAATTCTCTATGATTTACCTGTGTTCAGAGTAACATCAACGAGCAGCATTTTCTGACTGAGAGGGAAGAGAGGCTGAAGAACCGTTCCAAGAAGTGTCGTCTGTACACCGTCCGCATCATCATCAACTGCTTCATCGTCCTCGTCCTCGGTGCTTCTGCCTACCTCATCTACTACGTCACCATTTTTTCCTCAGAGGTGAGCAAGAACAGGTACAGAAAAGATGTAGCTTTAGTTGAGGAAAACCATCTGAAGAAAAAAAAAAAATCAGAATAACAGCGTAGCCTTAACTTCCTGCCAGCTTTAAGTCAGATCGCCAAGTGTTGCAAGAGCAGAGGAATTTTCCCCAAACAGAATAAACACCGCCCTAGTGCATGTCAGTTGTATTATTCTTCCACGGACGTTTCATTGAAACAGTGACTTTATAATCTTGCTGTAATGACAGCAGCAGATCACTATAGTGAATTTTTCGAGGCTTACATGTTGTTACTGTTGTGACAGTCTCCCGCTGTTTTCGCTTCAAATTAAGTTTTATTCCAAATGAACCTTTGTCAAGGTCGCAAGTAGCTTTGAGAAGAACAAACTTTAGAATTTTCTGTAATAATCATTGCATAAAAAAAGGGAGATTGCTAGAATGGCTCTTCTTCTTCTTCTACTTCTTCTTCTTCTCCTCGTCCTCGTCCTCCTCATTCTCTCTCTTTTTTTCTCCTCCTTCTTCTCCTCCTCCTCATCTTTTCTTTTTCTTCTTCTTTGTCTTCTTCTTCTTCTTCTGCATCATCATCATCATTTATCATCATCATCATATCATCACCAAATTTCTTCTTCTTCTTCTTCTTTGTCGTCGTCGTGTCGTCGTCGTCGTCGTCGTCGTCGTCGTCGTCGTCGTCGTTTATACCCCTGAGAAGATTATGGTATCAATGTGACACGACTGATCCTTCATCTCATGTGTTGTTATTGTTGCTATTCAGTACGTGAGCGAGCATCTCAACGTGACCGCTACAGAGGACGTGTTGCTGAGACTGCTGGTCCAGTTCCTACCCGCCATCACCATGGCTGTGCTGAACGGTGCCCTGCCCATCATCTTCCAGAAAGTGGTGATCGGGGAGGAGTACACTATGGCCTTCGTCATCAAAATCACTCTCATAAGGTCCGGACCAAGCAGTTGCTTTGTATTTTTTATTGCTGTGTTTGTATGTATTGATTTGTTGTTGTTGTTGTTGTTGTTGTTTCATTTCTTTGTTTCTTTCTTTGTTTCTTTCTTTGTTTCTTTTTCTTTCTTTTTTCTGTCCGTCTGTCTGTCTATCTATCTATCTATCTATCTTTCTTTCTTTCTTTCTTTCTTTCTTTCTTTCTTTCTTTCTTTCTTTCTTTCTGTCTGTCTGTCTGTCGTTCTGTCTTTCTCCTTTTTTCTTTTTTTTTTTACCACAGCGGATTTACCAACGTAAGATCATAAAAATGTGAACTGCTGTCTTCTCTCTTTGTTTACATTTGATTTGTATCTATCTATATTTTGTCACTAAGTAAATTTTCTGTGTGAAATTTTGGCTGCTGTCGTCTACAAGAGCGCATCGCCACAGTGCAGTGCCACTCAACATTTTTTTTTCCATTTTTCATGTATACTTTTTCCTGTTTAATTTAAGTGAATTGTTTATTATATCATTTTGTCAGAAAGTACTGCTGTAATGCTGTGCTTTAATTCACGAGCTATAAATGCGCCATGCACACGGGAGCGCGGTCTCGATCTCGTGCAGAAGACTAGCACACAGACCACCACTCAACATCCGTTGAAAAATGCGATTAGAAGAGAAAATTGCCCGATGGAGAACCGAACCTGGGCCTCTCCGGCTTCCAATGCGAGTGCTTTACATATTGGGCCACCACCCTCTATCTGTCGTGTATGTGTGATTTCATTGCTATTTGTGTTATCCCACCCCCAGCCCAACCTTTCCTGCAGGACCATGGTCTTTATGAACAAATCATGTGAATCTGAATCATAGTTGTATGCCATGGACAGATATACAGGCGCAGCAAGGAACATGACCGGCAGAGAAAAATAATCTAATTTAAACATTTTTTTCAATGATAAACGAATACAATGTTAGAATAAGGAGTAAAAGCGCAATGTATCTATGCCTATTTAGCATCAATTAGCAAGAATTGTGAAGGTTTTGTGAGAATAGAAACTAGATTATCTTTCAGTTCGCTTTGAATTGAATTGATTGAATTTAGCAAAACAGTCAAATGCATTAGCAGTGATTACACATTAATAAACCACATTTCAGTGTTGGGAAATGCGACTTTAGTTTCTCGCATCACTTATAAATTCATACCAAAGGTATGCTGATTTAACGCTTTAGTTGCAAATCGCAAGACATTTATTGCACAGTCCTGTTAGGCGTTTTCTGTGGTTAAAGCTGATTGTTTTAAGCGATAGAAAAACTTATCAGTATTTTTTCTTCACAACTTGTTACAGTGCCTTTGAAGTTGGAAAGCTAATCCTTGTTTTCCTGACCTTCCCTGTTTCCTTCACTTTTCTTTTTCAAATGGATTGTCTGAAAGCGCTTACGCGAATAGACATTAACAGACATAACAAACGAAAAAAGAACAAAACCTTCGATGTCACGATGGAAAGTGGAGGGGGGGGGGGAGAGAAGATTGAGAGAGAAGACAGACAGACGGACAGACAAGGACAGAGAGACAGAGACATATGTACATACATACATACATGCAGACAGACAGACAGACAGAGAGAGAGAGAGAGACAGAGACAGAGACAGAGACAGAGACACACACACCAACACACACACACACACACACACACACACACACACACACACACACACACAACAGAGAGAGGGGAGAGAGAGAGAGAGAGAGAGAGAGAGAGAGGAGAGAGAGTATGAAACGGAACGAATCTATATCTTCGAAATGTACAGATATAGCATGCAAGGCAGCTCACATATCTGCCATTGCTAATTTAATGCATTAAAACAAGAAAGGGACAGATAGATAGACAGACAGCCAGACAGACAGACAGACAGACAGACTGATAGACAGATAGAAAGTATTACAGTGTGTTTCTTCCATATGGTACTTTGCAATTTGTATGTACATTTGAAGAAATACAGCATGCGTGCGTATTAAAAGAGACTTTATAATAGAATGGTCTACATGTACAACGTCTTGTTCTTCAGGACAGTGTTTCTCCGTCTGGCCTCCCTGACGGTGTTGATGATCTCCCTTTACACAGAGGTCACGTGTTCCACGTATGACTCCTGTAAGACCACCAGCAGTCCCTGCAACGTCATCACGGTTTGTGGCTGTTGCAATATTGTAAATATGTTTGGTCGTGTCTCTCAGCAACTTCATACAGTTCTTTTTCCTTTTTTCTTTTTTTTGTGTTGTTGTTGTTTGTTGGTTTGTTTGTTTTGCTGTAATTATTGTTAATGTTGTTGTTGTTTTTTCTATTTATTTCCTGTTTGTTTATAGAACTTTTAATCGTGTTTCTCGGCAAACTCATTACGTTTTTTTTGGTTGTTTCTGTATCTGTCGAAATATTTTATCTTGAACATCTTCAGGGACACAGTTGTTCATTATCATTATTTAGGTAAGAACCATTAGTCAGTATGTGTGTGGAAAACCTTCCATGACCTTAAGAAAGAAAAATAGAAGACGAATCGTCACCTATCCTTATTCTTATTTTGTTTAAGGCCCAGCCGACTGCGTACAGTCATATCAGGACTGTACCCGTTTCAAAACACACACTACTTCAACAAGTAAAGAAAGGAAAAGAAAATGAAGTACACATATCAATGCATTCGAGCACATAATCTAAGGAGATGCCCCAGGCGTTGATCACTCCGTCCGATTTGTCACACGGGATTAAAAAAAAGTTTAAAAAAAACCTGAATGCAAATTTAAACATAACTAAGGACACTAAAACATATATAAAAACGGGCCTAAATTACCTAAAATTCCTTTGGCATATCTTATTTTCCTAGAGCCAAAAATGCACTTAATACATGTACCTAATTGTCAATCCTAAGAAAGTCGTAAGTCTTTATCGAACACATATATGTGAATGGATCAGCAAGGCAGAAAATGATAGGAAGAAATGACAAAAAGCAAAGAAACAAGGCAGAAACAAAATGAATGACAGAAATGAGGAAATTTCTAGCACAGAATATCCAGAAGGCGGGGATACTGTTCATACCGAAAGAGCCACCGGCATCCCCAAGGGGGGCGAATCGTTACCTGGCAGGTGTCAGTCTGGGTGATTTTCATTTTTCAACAGAAACGCATTCCTTAACATTGAAGTCTTGACGGGTTATCCTACTCGTCTAGGGCGTCAACGTTTTTCAGTCTTGACGGATAGATCTAATTAAAAAAACAACCCCCCTCCCCCCCCAGTAAATGAATACGCGCTTCCAAGGGAAATAATCACTATCATAAAGCTGAACAGTCCTGCAATCGATTCCCTCCCTTAGACCGTGTTATTGGTCTATCAGTAAATTGTGACTGGCTCTTTATTCGGACACCGTGTTGACTGAGTTTTGTCAATATTTCATAATGGTGTCCAGCCGACCACGTCGTACACAGCAGCTGTGCTCACTGTGTGCTTTTTATTTACATTTGGGATATCCAGACTATTATGTTTAGCATTTATGAAGTATAAAATGCAAATAATGAAGACTTGAAGGAACCAGATGCAAGACAAGGATCCTGAAATTGTTGTGCATACCTGTGTGCTGACATTTCACTTTGTCCTGAAAAAGCAGTTTTGGATACCTTGTTTGGACTGAAGTAGAAATACACCACCACAGACAAGACATCTGGCATGAGTCTGCCTGTGTTCAGTAAAGTTTGATCTTTCTGTACATGTCTGTTGTTTCTTTCTGTGTTTCATGGTTGATTTTTGGCAATTTTTTGAAAAAATCATCAAAAATCCTGCTATTTGAGAGAATTCCGTACCAAAATTTCTCCGACTCCATTGAAAATAGAACTTTCATATGAGTGTTTGTTTTACCCATCAGAAATACCAGGTAGGATCAAACCCCAGACCTTCCGATTGGAAGTTTGATACCTTACCCACTTGACTACCAAATGCGTCTAAACGTGCAGTTTGTTGTCTCGTGTTTTACAGTGCTGGGAGACGTATGTGGGACAACAGCTGTACAAACTGATCATTATGGATTTCCTTATCGTCTTCGTCAAAACACTGCTGGTGGAATTACCCAGAAGGTGAGGACATTTTCAAAGTGCATCTTGAACTGAAAGGTGATATTGAACAACAACAGCAACAACAATAAAACAGCAACAGAAAATCACCATCATCATTATCATCATCATCATCATCAGTATCATTATTAGTATCATTCTCATCAGCAGCAACAGCAACAACAACAGCAAAACTACAGCTTATCTTTGCGGTTTGCCTAGAAACTAAAACGCCCTTCGGAAAAACATCGTTTCATATGAAAACAGAGAGTGGTTCGTAATACGTACGTACGTGTGGTGTGTGTGTGTGTGTGTGTGTGTGTGTGTGTGTGTGTGTGTGTGTGTGTGTGTGTGTGTGTCTGTCTGTGTGTGTCTGTGTGTGTGTGTATGTGTGTGTGTGTGTGTGTGTGTGTGTGTGGTGTGTGTGTGTGTGTGTGTGTGTGTGTGTGTATCAAGTGCACTTTGCACGCGCGCAAAGTCTATCGACCCCCACCTAGCTCTGCCAACAAACTCACCACATCCACGTTTCTCTCTGACTTTGACCAACTGCTTGACCACTACTGCCTCTTACCTGGAAATCTCATCATTCTAGGTGACATCAATGTCCACTATGACAACACTCACCGTTATGACACAAGATATATCATCAACTCTCTGTCCAATCACAATATGACTCAACACATTTCTGAACCAACCCATCAAAAAGGTCACATTCTTGACTGGATCATTTCTCGTGATCACCACAATTCCGCTACTGACAACTGCTTAGTTCTTTCTACCCGTCTAACTTCAGCCCTTCCATCTGACCACTCTGCAATTCTCTGTTCTCTCGACATTTCTCCTCCTTCCCGTACCATGCGCACAGTGACTCGACGCAATCTCAAATCT
>CM060305.1:43056319-43073819 GCA_030674185.1 Monoplex corrugatus | reverse complement strand
CCAAGGCGCGCACTCTCATCATTTACCAAAGCAATCACCACCAACAACAAAATCCACAGGGCGCAAAGCACACGCAAACCGGGAGGTGGAAGACAGGAGGGGGAGTAGGATCTGTGACCTCTGACCCAAGCCTTCAATTTCCCTCTGTCGCGCGCGCGCGCGCGCGGACACACACACACACACACACACACACACACACACACACACACACACACACACTCACACACAAACACACACACACACACACAAAACGTTGCACACACATACGCACGCGCACACACACACACACGCACACTCACACACACAACGTTGCACACACATACGCGCGCGCGCACGCACACACACACACACACACACACACACACACACACACACACACACACACACACACACACACACACACACACCACACACACACACACGCACGCACGCACGCACGCACGCACCACAAAAAGCCGAACTAGGTTGCATTCAAGCCTGTTCGACGAAGGACCCTTGACCCAAGTTGTGATCTCTATCACACACACACATATATTCTCTCTCTCTCTCACTCACTCACTCTCTCTCTCCCTTTTTTCCAAACTGTAAGAGAAGGCCAAATACTCCCAAAAGACCCAACAGCTCCAGGCCAAATAGTCCCTGAAGGGTCAACATTAACAGAGGGTCCCTGATTTCTGGAAGATCCAACATTCCTACAGGGCCCAACATGAAAAGACAGCCCAACGGTTCCAGAATTCCCAACAGTCTGACAAGAGCCAAAAGTAGTAAGCGAAGGCCAAAAAATAAAAGGAGGCTTAATAGAAGAAGGCATACTACTAAAAGAAAAGTAGAAGAAAATATGAGGAGGCTTAATAGAAGGAGGCATAATACCAAAAGTAGAAGAAAATATAAAGAGAAGGTTTAATAGCACAAGGCATAATACTAAAAGTAGAAGAAAATAAGGGAAAACTTAATAGCACAAGGCATAATACTAAAAGTAGAAGAAAATAAGAGAAGACTTAATGGCAGAAGGTGTAATACGAAAAGTAGAAGAAAATAAGAGAAGACTTAATGGCAGAAGGTGTAATACTAAAAGTAGAAGAAAATAAGAGAAGACTTAATGGCAGAAGGTGTAATACGAAAAGTAGAAGAAAATAAGAAAAGGTTTTAATAGCAGAAGGCATAATATTAAAAATAGAAGAAAATAAGAAGTCTTAATAGTAATAGGCGTAATGCGAAAAGTAGAAGAAAATAAGAGAAAACTTAATAGCAGAAGGCGTAATGCTAAAAATAGAAAAAAATAAGAGAAGGCTTAATGTAGTAGGCGTAATACGAAAAGTAGAAAAAATAAGAGAAGGCTTAATGTAATAGGCGTAATACGAAAAGTAGAAGAAAATAAGAGAAGGCTTAATGTAGTAGGCGTAATACGAAAAGTAGAAGAAAGCCCAATATTGGCATAAGGACTTGAGTGTTAGGATGGGCAGCGAACAGGCCAATTTTGTGTTGCACATTGGAGCTGAAACCCAACATCAGATCTTGCGTCCTCAGCTACGTAATGGGATAGGCAGCCCACCTTTGAAGACTGGAAAAAACCCACCTCCAACAACATTGTATTGTTATTAGCGATGAATGATTGTCTCGATGTTAACAACACTCATGTCACTCACTCACAGGAGGGACGAGACAAGCAATTCCTGCTAATGAAAGTGAAGGAGCTGGGTGGAGAGAGCAAGCCCATTCCCCATAAGCCCCACAAGAACCCCCCTCCAGGCATCAGCAGACTGCAGCAAGTCAACGAAACAACTCCACCCGGTGGTATGACCCGGGGTTCTCCAGCCCATGCCAGACCTCCGGCGTATCAGCCCAACAGTCCACAAAACGGGCCTGCTGCTGTGCGGAATAACCCCGTCTCTCCACCCAACATGCCCACTGATGACGGGTGGTGAATGGTTACCGTTGGTGGTTTTGTTGTTGTTCTTGTATTGGGGTCTGGGTTTAAAGTCGGGATTTTGTTTCAACACGATGTTAAAAACACACCACAAGTGTATAGCTTCAGTTTGAGAGTATATCTTTGAGACATATTCAACATTTCTCCTGAATCCACTTTCAGTTCAAGCTTTATTTTGCCCTAGATGGCTGTACAGTTCCCGGGCGATTTCCGCTATGTCCTTTACACTGAAAGTGTCATGTGACAGAAAGATCTCCCAAACCATCGTATATACCACAACTTAATGAACTCTACATGCTGGCGTGTTCTTGTGGTTCCACAAAATGTACAGGTTTTGTAAAAATGAAGATTTACGAGGCCTGTTAATTCCAGCCTCACAAGAACAGCAAATCTACTTGCTCTTTTTGTGGGGTTGAGTTTGATATCTTTGTTACTTACTTTACTTTTTCTGCTTATTTGTACTGGGAGTTCTGGCAGGGACATGAAGCTGGCGACCTGCAGCTAGACAAGCAGCCATGTTATAGACAAACTGCTGGACGGTATTCAGAGGTTGCTATAACTTCAATGTAATTTGCTTTATAAATTTCAGACGGGTAAGCTAAGTGATCTGGATAGGACTGTGAAAATCGTACCAGACGTAGCAAAAGAAATCCGACAGATCATTCCTGAACGTTTAACTGAATGTTTTAAAGGTGGGGAAGGGGGATATTTTCAATCTCCTCAACTGAATGTGTCAAAGGGGGTAGGGGGATACTTTTAATCTCCACAACTAATCTTTGGATTCATATGCATACTGGGATGCCTTCATGGATAAACTGAAACTGAGGCTGTTACCGTTCTTGTTATTGTAAACTATGCCTTTTGTTTTTATTGTTGTTACACTTCTCCCTTCCTCAGTTCTTTGCTGTACTGAAACCTGTTCCTTTGGCTCACTGGTATGGCGGAAAGAAAGAGCCTGCTGCATAGGCAACAGCAGGTTTGTCATATCACTAGGCTTGGCTTGTGCCTTGGAGACATTGTTTTTCTGGTTGTTTTTATTGTTGTTGTTATTGTTATTGATAAAGATATGCCACTTGTTATTGGAGAGTTGCGCTACGGATTTCAGTCACCTCATCCTTTTGATTTAGTGAATACTTACATTGAAATATTGCACTACATGAGTGTACGACTTCAACGATTAATAACTGGACACAAGAAAACATTACCAATATAGAGAAAGATCGTGTACCAAAACAAGAATTCATTTGAATTTTCCAGAAATTGGATACCGTGGATATATTGTGCTACAGATGTATGCAAATCGTCTTCGGTTAGCGTGTGGCGTGGTATGTTGTATTTGAAACGAAGTGTAGGGAAATACTGAGTTTTAAAAAATAGTGTCCTGTTAGTCACAAGTCTTTATGTGAAACATAAGGAAATTGTAATGTCAGCGAAAACTGGACATGTCTGTCGCTTACTGGCTCAAGTTCAGGCTCAGACTGAAACTCGGAATGTTTTAACCCTTTGACTCCCGCACATTATCCACCAACTGCAATAACTTGACCCTTTGACTCCCTCTCCCTGCTGGAAGCTAGCGGATAGGGTGAGGGTGTCAAAGGGTTGCGGATAGGGTGAGGGTATCAGAGGGTTACGTTTTTGCCTTATTAGCATGGTTGACAATGCAGGATGCTAGTGGATCGGCTGCAGGAGTCAAAGGGTTAATATACAACGGCCTTAGGCCACAATACATACAATGCCGGTAGGGGGAGTGGGGTGCTGTTCAAACTAATGTCACAGTTTCAGAGCTAAATTTGAAATCTCACATTGCACAATATGACTAACATGATTATATTCCAGCTCACAGGATAATACAGCATTCTTCAAAATACGGTACATCTGTTACAAATTGTACACAAGTTTGCATCAAACCGTAATGAAATAGGCTAGAATAGCTGACGCTGGTAACCCTTCGTCTAAAAAACGTTTATAACCACGCTAGATTTATTATATTCTCTACAGTATCATTTTCCTATGTCGATTGTATGAAAACTATACCTGGACATGCTGTTTTTGTGGTGAACATTTGATACTTGGAACGAAATGTTTATTGGTACTCGGGTAGATTCTCTGAGTAATTTAACTCAGGTCTGAAAACAGAGGACAATCAGACTAGTTTTCGTTTCAATTTGCGTCATGCAAAATCAGTATGCCCTTACTTGATCACAGTTTCTAGGCTGATGACAAGGAACTCTTGGACAGCAAAAGATCTTCAGAAGAGAAATTTCCCTCAAGCAAGTGTTTCGGCCTAAACTGTTTATACTCTAAGGAGTTCGGACCGCATCAAAGTTATGACTCCTGGATGCCCCTCTGCTTTGGCAATTTTCACCCTCTTCTTGGGTTTGAAATCTCGCGTCTAAGGTGGCCAGGCGTATGAAGACCAAGTCACCCTTGTGACAAATGTCTTAACCATTTAGGTATTTAACACCTGCTGTACAGAGGGAAATTTTAAGCCTTATGAAGTTCACTGTTTGTTTCTCCTCGACCTGACCCAGTTTGAGCTCGTCTCAGTTACTTCCACCATTGTCTTTAGGGCTCTAGTCCTGTCCTTCCCAGAAATCGAGAACTGGTTCATGAGATCAAAGGCAGATGTGCCTACCAACCCCTTGCTCCAACCTCTGTGGCGAAGACTCTGGCCTGGAAAGCGGATTTTCTGAAGCTGCTGGGTAGATTGACATTCTTGTTAATCTTGCAGAAATGGGCTTCCTCCATCCATTTTCATACGGCACAGTGAATTTGAACAAAATCAATTGTTTTCATGAACGGGAGTGGAGTACAATAGGTGGTCTCGTGCTACTTTTGCTGATGATTTATGGACGCTCTTTTTTCCTATTCTGGAAGATCAGCTGTGCACTCCCGTCATCCACTCTATCTAGGAGACTCCGCTTGCATGCTCCGGATGTTACAGTTTTTTCAGGACACAGTTTGCTGCCTATTGCCGTGCAGGTTGTTGTCTGAGCCTCTGGTGGCATTGTTTTTCCCATGGCTTTACTGCCAGTTTGTGCAATCTCTTTAAACACTTGTGTACCTTCCTTGAGTCAGCGCTACTTTGTGTGAGGTCTGGACAATTTCCACTGTTTACTTGCCGAAAGCTGTCAGAGTGGGCAAACTGTGTCATCTGATTTCCACCAATTTACCAAATTTGCATTCGAGGGCATGAGGTCATAGACAGATCTTGAGGATGAAACTGATTCTGAGAGAGGCCATAGGCCACATGTCTTTGCAGCTGTGAGATCTTAAGAGTGCACTTTCCCACATTGTCCATAGCCCAAGTTGGCTTTGCCGGACCGCCTACTGGATTCTTTTGGCATCCTCATCTTTCTTCATCTCTTGTATCACCATGTCTCTCTGAGCTTTTTATATGGCCTTTGACCACTGTTCCATTTTTTGCTGATCCCAGTCCATGCCTGTTGGTTTGTGTGTTACCCATTATGTCTCCGTCCTTGAGGCTTTCCTTCGCTACTTCCACTGCCTTCCTAATTTTCTATTTCCTGTCAGTCTTCAGCTTGGGCTGGCTTGACCTCACAGGTTGGACTGATCTCACTATGACTAGAACAATGCATATCATTACTGAGTGGAAGTACAAAAAGTAAACTGAGTAATAACAACTCTTAAGCAATAGGTATCTTATTGGAAGAGATACGAGATAAGAGTTTGCAGTATACTTTGTCGTCAGTTTTTATCATATTTGACTATTTGGACCATTGCTACAGACGTTACCTGATAGCAGCGGCAAACTGTGATTTGACGATAGCGGAGTCTGAGCTGATCAGTGCTTGGCTCAACACTGAATTGAATCAGTTTGTGATATGTAATCCTCAGTATTTCTTTTGACGTTTTGCCATTCCTGTCTTTAACCGTTTGCTGTTTGTTTGTCTGTCTTCTTTTTAAAAATCTTGTGATAACCTCACGTTGTGTGTAAATGCAATGCAGATGGAAATATATACCCCTATGTTATAAACACTGCACCAAAGGACGAGCAAAGAACACACACACACACACACACACACACACACACACACACACACACACACACACACACACACACACACACACGCACGCACGCACGCACAAGCACACACACAAACACACACACATACACGCACGCATGTACACGCACGCGCACACACACACATACAAGCACACATACAAGCACACACACACACACACACACACACACACACCACACACACACACACACACACACACACACACACACACACACACACACACACCGAAATGCATCGACTTGTCTATTGGCGCATTGCTGCAAGTACATACACCCAAGGGGACAATCAAAGAAAAAATAACTGAAATACAGTCTGATAATTCTTGATCTCTTGGAACCCTGGGCTCTTGGCGTTGTGTAATGTTCCCTGCTTGATTATGTCTTGTTTTTGCTTTGTGCTTTTTATGTCTGTGTGGTGTGGTGTGTGTGTGTGTGTGTGTGTGTGTGTGTGTGTGTGTGTGTTGTGTGTGTGTGTGTGGTGGGTGGGTGGAGGGAGGAGACAAAGAAAGAGAGAAAGAGAGACAGACAGACACATTTACATTTAAGACAATTGCGCGAATGACGTTATGAAACTGATGCGTTACATCGGGGCAAATTCTCTCTCTCTCTCTCTCTCTCTCTCTCTCTCTCTCTCTCTCTCTCTCTGTGGTGTCTGTATGTCTGTCTATCTGTCTGTCTCTTTCTCTCTCTCTCTTCTTACATTCATGACGTATTATGTATGCAATGCCTCAAATGTGTCATGAACTATCATGTTTTACTGCTGTAGTATTCTAATAATTATATACCTCACTCACCGAATTCGTTAGGCAAAATAAACTTTATAGTATTATGTAAATAATGCACTGTAATAATGTAAATTATGCAAATTTATTTTATATCGCATCCTTTTTTTTGTTTTTACATTGACGCCCCTTTTTGCATTTTTGTTGTTATGGCCATTTTGGGTTTCCATGCTTTCTCTATACAAACCTCATTAAATCAGTAACTGATTGGCCTAAGCATGGCCAGTTTCAGTGAATGCATTTTTAACTTCTAAAGGCAATTTGACCTTTTTGGGTTTTGTTTTGAATTGATTGTTCAGCTCTGTCGATTGTGTGTGTATATATATTTTATATACATATACATATACATAATTATATATATACACATATATAATTATACATGTATATCTACACATATATACATCTATATATATGTATATAATGTATATATGTGTATATACATAATTATACGTATATATATGTTATAAATATACATATGTATACGTATATACATAATATATATATATATATATATATATATATTATATATATATATATATATATACACGCAACCGACGGAGCTGAACAAACAAACAATTCGAAACTAAACCTCTAAAAGGTCAAATTGCCTTTAGAAGTTAAGAACGCATTCACTGAAACTGGCCATGTTCATATATGTATATGTATATATTTATATATAAATATCATATCAAACTTTGGCCCGGCAAGGGCCTCAAATGACTGTGATCTGCATGTACATACAACTATAACTAAATCTAAATGTACAGTATGGATTGAGTGTCGCTCTATTCCTCTCTTTCGATCGACAGATGTAATATTATGTTGACACGGAGGGATGTGTGACAGTCTGTGTGTTGGTCTGTCTGTAAATAAACTGTATCAGAAGGATTTCTCAAGCTGTTTGTGCGCGTTTCTTTAATCAGTTTATATTTTTAAATTGTATGTACCTTTCAACAGGTAATCGCTACCGAGTAATTCTGGACCTGAACGATCACATATTTGATACAGAATGGTTCAGATTGTGAAAATATTTTATTTGAAAGATATGTCGGTTATATGGAGACGGATTTTGAAAATATTTTAGACATATAAGTATTACTGCATTGATGTAAGTTTCATCAAGACCATCCAAAAATCAAGGTTAGAATTTTGCACATGATTACAAGTGTCAGGACGAATTTCTGGGCCGTTTTGTGACGGATTTCCATCAAATTTGGAACACATATCTAGCATACTGCACAAGTTGTAAAGAAACTTGGCACGATACTTAGAATGCTGTTGTCAAGAAAGTGTAAAAACAAAAACAAAAACAATTTCTGACTCAGCATTAATAAACTGGCTTGAATCAAAATTTGATTTGTATATTTCATACGATTGAAAAGCTAATTGTTGACAAAAATATTTTTCAGATTCAAACCTCATATTTTCAAGACAATTATCTCATAAAAAGCATGAAAGATTCGCTAAAAAGAAATATTGTAAGTATGACTTAATCATCGTTACATATTTCAGGACGCAAGTCACAACGTCAAAAACTTAAGAGGTTACAGTTATTTCCAAGAGGGATTCATCGCACCCCGAACAATTCCATATGCGCTCCACTCAAACAACCATCCGTTATGTAGCAGTCTCCTTAAGACTGTGCAAAACTGTATGCGCTGGCAAAGTTTTGAAATGGAGTATGAAGGAGGGGGGGGGGGGAAGACTTCGGGAACTGCTGGAGCATTAAGATGGGTAGCGAGCGAGCAGGCAATATTTTTGTGGTTGTTTTTTTTTTGTTTTGTTTTTGTTTGTTTATTTGTTTTCTTGTGCTGGGATTAAATGCAGGGTATCAGATCTTGAGTCCACAGCTCTATTTCAAGAGAGGCATCCAGCTTGCTTAAAAAAAGAGCAAACGAACAACTGTGTCCCGCTTAATGTTCGAAATCCGGACCCTTGCATTATCAGCAAAGCGAGCTAAGCAATTGAACGAAACAGCCTCTAAAAATGCACTAACAAGAGACCTTTAAAATTTCTGGATTTATTTCTTTTTCGTTTATACGTATATGTGTATGTATGTATACATACATACATGCATACATACATACATATATATATATAAGCCTCATAACTTTTTGCTGGCTTTTTCACATACCGATGTCGGTATCTTTGAAATATCTGTACATATTATTCGAACTGCTGTTGGTTTTTGATTATCGATTTTTTTTAACATTTGTACAGTATGTGCTCGTTTGTTCTTATTTTGTTTTCCAAAACACCACGGGTTTGTTGTTGCTGTTGTTGTTTTGTTCCGTTTGTTTGAATATTTTTTTGTTATTGTTTTCCTAACAACCAGAGTGCCTGACTGAAGAGCGGACAGTTTTAAATGCATGAAATAACTTGTTGTTTTGTTGTTTTTGATGTTGCAGCTGTTGTTGTTGTTTGTCATATTTCTTTTTTCCTCCTTTGCCAGTTTGCTTTCCCGAATTTGATACTTTGCTTTTCGCGTTTATATCCATATGGTTATATTTCTAGATATACACGCACAGGCAAACCAATATACAAATACACATACACATACACGCGTAAGCACACACGAGCACTCACACACGCACATGCACACACGCATACACGTGCGCGTGCACACTCACACACACATACACACACATACACACACACACACACACACACACACACACTCACACACACGCACACACACACACACACACACACACACACACACACACACACACACACACACACCCACACACATACACACACACACACACATATGAGCGTTGGCTGGTGGGTGAGAAGGGAATAATTGTGTACACTGTGATAAACCTGTGATAACCCAAGTGGGTACTCTACACATTTTTGAAAAATAAAGGTAGCCTGCTGAATATCTGCACTTTCCACCTTGTGCAGTGTGTGTGTTATGTGTTTATGCGCGCGCGTGTGTGTGTGTATGTGTGTGCGTGCGTGTGTTTGTGCGTGCGCGTGTGTGTATGTGTGTGCATTTGTGCGCAAGTGTTTCATATAATGATTGTGCATGTGCGTGTGTGCGCATGTGCATGGCGATGGGTGGAGGAGGGTGTGCGTGCATGTACGCGTTTGTGTTTGCGTACCCATGTGCATGTGTGTCCGTAAACTTAAAATGTGTCAGCAAAATGTCAGCTGTACTTCGAAGATACTGAATCTTCCCCAAAGTGGTTAATAGTCCACTAAAAACAAAACAATAGGGCAATATAACACTTCACACAGTCAGCACACATTATCAGTCTTAAGCTAACTTATGAACTGGATGAGGGGAACAGGATTCACATAACACTGACACCACCAGAACAATTAGGGCTTGTAGATGGGCCTCGAAGAACCTGACTTTTTTTTTTTTTTTTAAAGAATCATGGCACTCAGGGAGATTACCGTTTATTACTTTTGTGCTCACCTATTTTTGTTCGATATTCTACGCCACTTTAATGGTCAAGAAGCTGGCAAAGTTTTTTTTTTTTTTTTTTTTTACAATGCGATGATGATGGTGATGATGATGACGTCGATGAGGATGATAATCATGATGTATGGAGTTCCATCTAGGATTGAGACTGCGTGACAGGGCTGTACTCTACGCTTACTATCATAATATATCCTGGCGACAACCAGGCCCGAGAGAGACAGGCACCTGTGGTGCTGGTCAGAAAATTTGAACAACAACCTCAATGACGCATCCGTAAAGTGGATGAGACTCGACTGTGTGGTCCCAGTCTTCCATTGAGCCCATAGCACGCCCACCTCTGGGTGAAAACCGGTTAGATCCAAAAAATCCCACGATGATTTTTAAAGGGACTGATGGGGATTCGAACCCATGACCTCTCAGTGAGCAGTCTGATGCGTTAACCACTATACCACGACGACTGGTCACGAAGAACCTGACTTTTCGTGTTCCGGGGTGAGATTGAACTCGAGACAGAAGATCTTTGAGTCTACGGCTCTATGACAGGAATCACCCGGCCTGCGTGAAAAAAGAAAAAGAAAGGAACCAAGGTGTTGCCCGTCTGAGGGTCGAACTGATGACCCTTGAAATCCAAAAAAGTGTGACTGCCCGCGTTCAAGCAAACAGCACCCAGAAAAAAACATGAAAAAAGAATCAGAACGGGTATTTAATACAACCAGACAAGACAGGTGCACATTTTCGGCCAACTGGCCTTTGTCAAGCGTATGATCACAAACAATTAGGCGCCTGTGTTGTCTTTTTTCGTGTTTTTTTCTGGTTCCTGACGATCCTTGAGTTTTCAGCATGGCGCTCAAACCAAAACTGAAGTAACGGGGCCACGAAGAGAAGAGGGAGAGGGAGAAAATCCTTTCTGGTTTGTTGCATGAAGAAACATGGAGAGACATGCATAATTGAATGGGAGGAAGACAATTGCAACAACAAAGGACAGGAGAAATGTGTGGTGTAATGAACCGAAAGAAAACAAAAACGAAACAAAACAAAAATTAAAAAGAAAATAGAGAAGTGTAAAAAAATTTTTGTCTCCCGTTTTTGTGTGTTTACTGATTTGTGTATCTGTTATCTGTTTGTTTGTTTGTATGCTTGTTTGCTTGTCATTGCTATCTCGGTCCGACCTCAGGACATGGCCAGCTTATGGGTTCACGTGCAGGCTTCAGGCTTGTGCCATGCTCATTCTGGATCTTCTCAATTACATGGCGCCTGTGACGTTTGTGCATGTGGAAATCATTCAGAGCGCGGAGACGTCGTCTTGAGAAACTGAAACTGTTTGCTTGTCTATTTGTTTGTTTGTGTCTTTTCATGCCATATCATGCTGTAGTGACTGAACGCGGCTGGCCGGCTCTTTCACACAGCCGTGGACCCCAGATCTGAATTCTTCAGTTCAATCCCATCCATATCTTAACGTTGGCTTTTTCCTGCCCATCTTAATGCTTTGACCCTTTGACTCCCACACCCTGTCCACCAGCATCCTACATTGCTAGCCATGCTATCAAAGCAAAAAACTTAACCGTTTGACTCCCTCACCCTATCCATCAGCTTTATGCAGGAAGCTGGTATGGCGTGAGGGAGTCAAAGGGTTAAGATTTTTTGCACTTGGTGGATAAGGTGCGGGAATCAAAGGGTTAATGATTCTGGTGGTGTCAGTGTTTCACATTTTCTGTTCCACTCCTCATTTCAAGATCTGGACAGTACAAGGGGTCTTCCAGACAAATATTGGGAAGTTTGGGTGAAGAGCAATAGAATCGTCGGAGTGCGATGAATCACTCTTGGAAACTTAACCCTGCAGGAATCTGGTGGATAGGGTGAGGGAGTTAAAAGGTTAACATTTTGCTTTGATAGCATGACTGACAATGCAGGAATCTGGTGTACAGGGTGCAGGAGTCAAAGGGTTTAAATCCCAAATATTAATTAATCTAAACACAACAATGACGAGCATAAAACCTAAGTTTGTGAAGACTTTACACTTCGAATCGAAAAGTCCGTTTTTGCCTCTGCCTGGGTAGTACTTGGCGTATATGGAGATGGAGATTTTTATGATCAGCCCAGTCAACCTAATATACAGACTGACTTGCTAATGCCTGAACTCTTTTCGCGTGTGTTCATCAAATGCACAATGTAAAGATCCTGTAGGTAAGTTCAGTGTTTAGCGGCTCATGGAAACACGAAAATACCGATACAACATGCACACTGCCAGAAAAGAGCACGTGTGCCTACATGGCCGGGTGACCCATTCAAAGACTGAGTACTGTACACCAATGTAATTCTTCCACAATGCAGGCCAAACAAACATGACAACATGCATATACGCATTAGAGAAAAAAGTATTACTGAATGCAAAAACCACAACAACACGAGAAATGTGAAATTTGTCGGGTGAAGAAAGGAAAAAAACCCCTTGAGAAACGTTTTACCCGTTGAAAGAAGGGAAACAAAGTAGTAAAGCCATTCTAACCGTATCCTTTTGATAACTAAAATCATTACAGAAAATCCAGATTTTGTATTTCTCAACGTCAGTGTGACACGGAAGAGGCTTCAACTGAAATAAAACAAGCCGTGCATTGATGACGATAATAGACTGTGACAACGGTGGTAACTGATTTTGAATTATCAAAAGCTCCAGAGAAAGCGCTGTTCACATGCCTTCCGAAAGCTAAAACAAAACAAAAAACAAAAAACGATTGATTTTAGGTACTGTTTTAGACCGTGTGAACTTTACCTTGAGACCTTACCTTGTTCATCTAACGTTTTCCATCGCACTTCTCAAAACGGTCTATATCACTGATCAAAATCTGGTATAAATCTCCCTGAAAATAGCTGAGAAAACCTTATATGCACACATCTCTTTCTCTGTGTCTCTGTCTCTGTCTGTCTGTCTGTCTGTCTCTCTCTCTCTCTCTCTCTCTCACACACACACACACACAGACAGAGACAGAGACAGAGAGACAGTGACAGAGACATAGAGAGAGACAGTGACAGAGACACAGAGACAGAGAGACAGAGACAGAGAGACCGGGACACACTCACAGACACGCACACGCACACACACATACACACACACACACACACACACACACACACACACACAAATACACACACACACACACACACACATACACACACACAAATACACACACAAACATCACACACACACACACACAAACACACACACACACACACACACACACACACACACACACACACACACACACATACACACACACCCCTTTTTGGTCCATATGAAATCAAATCTTGTTTGTTTGTTTTTCAGTGAGAGTGAAAAATTCTGAGAGGAATGTGAGAAAAACAAGTATGACCTGTTGAAAGGAAAACACGGGGGGTGGGGGTGGGGAGTGGGGGGAGTGGGGGTGGCATGTTATGTATGATGTGAATCCTAGAATCAGTTCACAGCATTTTAGGTCACCGCTGTCGCTCAGTCATGATATACGACTCAAACTGACTCTGGATGAATAATGAATGACAATCACTCACGCAATATGTTAATGAACATACATCTAAAATAAGGAAGACAGAAAAGACGGAGAAAGAAGAGAATGTGAGAGTGGAGAGAGGAAGAAGAAGCATGAGGAGAGAGAGAGAGAGAGAGAGGGAGGAGAGAGAGAGAGAGAGAATTGAGGGAAGATGGAAAGAGAAGAAGAAGAAGAGGAACAAATTCATAATTTCTAGGGTACTCATAAAAACACATTAAAGCCCTTTTACACCCAGCCCTTGCTCATACAGATCTATATTAATACAAGCACACTATAATACATATGCAGAGCCTATACAAATTCGGGTATACTATGATAGCATAAAGACATTGAGGAATATCATTAGTATGAGAGAGAGAGAGAGAGAGAGAGAGAGAGAGAGAGAGAGAGAGAGAGAGAGAGAGAGAGAGAACTCAGAACTCAGAACTCAGAAAATGTTTATTGTACATCGGCCTTAGGCCACAATACATGCATGGGAAAGGGGAGGGGAGGAGATCAGGTTTTCTTATACATTCATACAAGTTATACTCTCAAACTGCAGTGAACTCTGTCACATTGTCCCCTTCTATCGTTTACCGTCACATAAGCTGGGATACATTCATCTTTGCATTTACAGTGGTCCTTTCATTTGTATTCTAGTCCATATTCCTTAACTGGCCAGCTAAGAATATTTGTCATTAACCGCATCTATATCATTCATCCAATTGTCAATTTTACAATAACTGGCTATCAGACAAACAAACCATTCAATTAGTGCACAGATCTGACATTTCTTGTACCCTTCGGAGATCATACAGTTGATCAATATATTCAACCACAGGTACTTGACATAAACACTCAATCCATCAATCGATCAACCAAACAACCAATCAATCAAACAGTCAACCAATCAATTAACCAATCAATCAACTGATTTGCCAGTTGATCAATCAAATAATGCGCCATTCAGCCGTGATTCAACTGACAAATCAGCTTTCAATTGACTGGGTCAGATGCATCATCCAACTGTACAATCGATATCACTTCAGTAACAATCATTTAACGTAATCACTCCCTGAGAGAGAGAGAGAGAGAGAGAGAGAGAGAGAGAGGGAGAGAGAGAAAACTCAGAACTCAGAACTCAGAATTGTTTAACAAACGCATGGATGAAATGGGGGAAGGGATCCGGGTTTTGACAATTCCATACATATTTTCATATCAACACGCACACATATATATATTCCAGTACAATACATAAACATGTACACAAATACACATAAAAAGAATATACACTGCACAATAATCACCGCAACTATGCTAAGGAGTCGAAAGATCTCTACGGTTTGTATTGCATCTCAGATATTTAATCATAATATCAGAATTATGATTTACATTACGTCTTTTAGTTCAAACAACTATACATCAATTACACAGACATTAAATCATCATTCGCTCATCTGATCAATAGTTTAACCATCAAAGAGAATAACTAGCATTAACTCTCAGCCAAATCACTTGGTTAAATTAGTAAACAATCAAACAAAGCCTCCTATGTATCGATCGTCCGATCAATCAATCGATGACCAATGAATTACTTAGCTAAATCTCGCGTTCAATATTGAGGTATAACATTTTGAAATTATGCTTAATAGAGAAATACCTCTATAGTTATCCACAGTTTCAGTATTCCCTTTCTTGTAAATAGGAATACTCATGGCTTTTGCCCACTTTTTGGGATATAATTCCCTTGACTAAATATTTTATTAAATAATTTTGAGAGAAACATCTGAATATCTTTATCTCTATTTTTTAACATTTCAGCTGAAACACTGTCTATTCCGCTTGCTTTCCCAGTTTTAAGTTTATCAATAGCTCGTTTAATCTCATCCTTAGATATATCTCTGTTTAGCATGCGCTCTGATTCCTCATTTAAATCAACTTTAATATTACAATGTTCACCATCTTTTTCTCCATTATTTTGAAAAACGTGTTTGAAATAATTGAACGAGACATCAGTACTGATATTGTTCTTGATTTTGTCTTTCTTTCCACAACCCATGCTTCTCAGCGTTTTCCAAAATTGTGATGAATTATTTATTTCCTTTGTTAGTGATTCTGCTTTTTGTTTCCTAAAAGCCTGTCTTTTTGTCTTTAGTAATCGTCAGTATTTTTTTCTTGCTTCCACATACAAAATCCTATCTTCTTCCTTTCTATTTTTCCTGAAATAATTGAATTTCTGCCTACTTTCCTTTTTTGCTTGCTGGCATTCGTTATCAAACCATTCTGATCTTTTGTTCTGGTTGACCTAATATGTTTTGTACATACATGTGCTAGCATCTCTCAGACATTGTACAAAGATATCCAAAGCACTATCTACATCGCTATGTAAGGTAATGGTGGCCAACTCCAGTCTCTTTTGGATATCTGTGTTATTCAACATTTTGTGAAAATCGGCTTCTAGTTCTTGTTTCCAAATAAATTTATCACAAAATTCGTTATTTTCTGAATGTATTGCACCAAAATCACTTTCGACAGTACCATTTGTGACATCAGCAGTCAAAACCACTGGTAGGTGATCAGAATCTGTCATGTTCTTCACATTAAGTGACTTAACATGCATGGATGAAAACAAATCAGTAGATACAATGAAATAATCTACGGTACTAGTTCCAGAGGAACCAATAAACGCACACTTGTCATCAAAGTTTGATTCCCACAGCCCATTCAGTATAATACATTCAAACATATTGCATATCTCAATTAGTTGATTACCAAAAGTATTAATACAGTTATCCTGCGAATTCCTTGGAAATACGTTATTGGCTGTGACATTCACATCAAAGTCACTGCTGTCACCACTGACGCTAGTTTCCACACGTTGTTCTTGCGTTGAATCACCATTTAACATAATGAAGAATTCGTTACATAATTCATATAAGTCTAAAATACACTGTTCTAGTACTTCCATACCACATATGCCTTGCTGACTATTCCAGTAAACGGAATCACATGGAGGGATAATATGTACATATTAATAGTATGTCTTTGTCTACGGAAAACAGGTCTTTGGCAATTTTAACCACTATTGTATTTTCGTGTTGTGTTTGAATTTGCTCAATAAAATGCGAAAAGGACTTTCTTATCATTACAAGTTATCACCCAGAATATCTCCCTTGGTGAGATAACTTTTTGGCTTTTGACGTGAATATTATAAAATCATTGAAAAGTGCTGATTCAAATTTAGTCGCAACAAATGTTTTAGTCAGAAAATCAGATCATGTGCGAGAAGAAAACTAATAAAATCTGTGTTCTCTAATTTTTCTAAGAATCCATTTACATTATAACTGATAAATTTAACGTTAGATCTATTTATGACATTATCATGAGAGTTGGTCTCAGACCCTGGCACTGGTGCAGTCTTCCAGTTTAGAGGGGAATGATTATCAGATCCAGACGACAGAATACATCTGTCTTGTATTGTGGCCCGGCCGATTACCTATTTTTTGGCATCTGAGGCACAACCCATCGTGGGTTTAGTTTTAGTACTTCGTGACCTGTCTCTGGATTTTGCCTGATCCTTATTTTGTATCTTTCTAAAGGAATCTACGATACTGCTCTGACTACTGTACCATAGACGAGCTTTGTCAGTGTCCTGGCTGACCACGGCACGTCGTGGTCGCAGTTCATGAGTAGAGGGCTGAACCTGCAGATGTTGGTTTATGGCCTGACTTTCACTGTCCGACATATGAATGCTGTCCTCTGGGTTTGACAGTCTGTCAGTATTCAAGTTTT
>CM060305.1:43043819-43051319 GCA_030674185.1 Monoplex corrugatus | reverse complement strand
TGTTGTACCGGTCATTTGATTCGCTCTGTCCAGGCTTTATATTGTCAAAGTTCTGACCTGGAACCACACTCGGCTAAAACAAAGAAAGAAAGCAAGAAAGAAAGCAAGAAAGAAAGCAAGAAAGAAAGCTAGAAAGAAAGCAAGAAAGAAAGCAAGAAAAGCAAGAAAGAAAGCAAGAAAGAAAGCAAGAAAGAAAGCAAGAAAGAAAGCTAGAAAGAAAGCAAGAAAGAAAGCAAGAAAGAAAGCAAGAAAGAAAGCAAGAAAGAAAGCAAGAAAGAAAGCAAGAAAGAAAGCAAGAAAGAAAGCAAGAAAGAAAGCAAGAAAGAAAGCTAGAAAGAAAGCAAGAAAGAAAGCTAGAAAGAAAGCAAGAAAGAAAGCTAGAAAGAAAGCAAAGAAAGAAAGCTAGAAAGAAAGCAAGAAAGAAAGCAAGAAAGAAAGCTAGAAAGAAAGCAAGAAAGAAAGCAAGAAAGAAAGCTAGAAAGAAAGCTAGAAAGAAAGAAAGAAAGAAAAATCAGAAAACGACTAAAAACATGGATAATAAAGGTTACGGTTGTCCCCTAAATCTGATGTCGAAGGGGAGAATGAGGTGGTACAGACATTTACTAGGGCCGGCATTACGAAAGGGTTGCCCATCTCCTCTCTTTCACCACTTTATCTTCCTTAACTTTTGAAGAAAATCAGGCATCCCCTGACACATGGGCACATCGGAGGCTGCACACCACAAAGTTCCGGTCGAGCGTGATTTGCATCCATGAAGACTCGTGTAATGAGACTGGAGCGCGAGGAGTCAACTATCTGCGCCAACCATATTATCCGTAAGACAGTGACAGAAAACTGGTCCGAAGTCATCGATTCTGTGGGGGGTAAACTTTCATCATCATCATCATCATCATCAAGTGCCTTGCCACATGGCGTTGGCGATCATGGCCCTCAATATGTTTCTATCCTTTGTCGCCGCAAGCACATCTTTACATTTATTCATTCAATGGCGGTCAGGTCAGCCTTCAAAATATTTATACATGTTTGTTTTTTTCCTTCATTTATTTATTTGTTTTCATCTATGTGTCTATTCATTCATTTATTTATTCATTAAATTATTTTTCATTTTAGATATGTACTATAGCAGTTAAGACTTGGCTTTCGTTCTCAACATGAGTATTTTTTTCTTTTTAGATATGTACTATAGCAGTTAAGACTTGGCTTTCGTTCTCAACATGAGTATTTTTTTCTTTTTCTTTTTTTTTTTTTTTTTTGGTCTTGAATAACTTTTTCATTTTAGATTCATACATTCGCAATAAGGATTCAGCCTACATTCTATCTATCTATCTATTACTATCTATCTATCTATCTATCTATCTATCTATCTATCTATCTATCTATCTATCTATCTATCTATCTATCTATCTATCTATCTATCTATCTATCCATCTATCTATCTATGTCTATCTATCTATCTATCTATCTATCTATCTGTCTATCTATCTATCTATCTATCTATCTATCTATGTCTCTGTCTATCTATCTGTCTGTCTACCTATCTGTCTATCTATCCGTCTATCTATCTGTTTATCTATCTATCTATCTATTTATCTATCCATCTATCTATCTATCTATCTGTCTGTCTGTCTGTTTGTCTGTCTGCCTGTCTGTCTATCTATCTATCTATCCATCCATTCAGCTTGCATTTTCAAAACGTACAGCATTAATTTGTATATTTATTTGTTTATCTGTTTATTTCGCCCCAGGCAAGCTGGAGTCAAATGTCGCGTTCTACGTGTGGCACAACACAAATCCCTTGAGAGTGGGTCCAAGCAGCACTCTCATCATGAACCATGTGGCCACTAACCTGGGACACGGCTATGATGCCTTGACTGGCGTCTTTACCGTACCTGTATCGGGCCTCTATGACTTCCAGGTAAAAATCAATAGCCGATGGTAAGGTTTTGTTATTTGTTATTTTTCTTTAACCCTTTGACTCACGCACCTTCTCCACCAACTGAATAAACTTAACCGTTTGATTCCCTCACCCTATCCTGCAGGAAGGTGGTGGATTGGGTGAGGGTATCAAAGGGTTAAGTGTTTGCTTTGCTGGCATGGCTGGCAATGCAGGATACTGGTGGACAGAGTGTGGAAATCAAAGGTTAAAGTTCAGCCGACTGCGTAGAGCCATATCAGGGCTATAACCATTTCGAAACATACACAGTAATTAAACAGGAGAAATGGAAAAGACAATTAAGTACACGTATCAATGCATTCGGGCATATAATCTAAGGAGATGCCTCTGGCGTTGACCACTCCATCCAATTTATCACACAGAATATTGAAAAAAAACATACCCGAATAGAAATGAAAACATAACTAAGGATGCTAAAACATATATAAAAACGGGCTTAATATTGCTTCTGCAATAACATTTCCCCAGAGCCGAAAATGCACTTAATACATGTACCCAATTACCAATCCTAAATGAGAATATGTAGGACTTTATCGAACACAATCAGGTAAATAGACCAACAAGGCAGAAAATAATAGAAGGAAGAAATGACAGTAAGCAAAGGAACAAGGCAGAAACAAAGAGAACGACAGAAAAGAGGAAATGTCTGGCACAGAATTTCCGGAAGGTGGGGATATAATTTATACTGAAAGAATCCCCGGCACCCCTACGCCAAACCTCGACTTTTGTAATCACTGCACCTGGAATGATGATCCGAGTATTAGTCTTTCCATTTAGACTGAAAGACCCAGAGAGCGTGTGTGGCATGTTCTTAGCGCACGTTAAAGGTCGCACAATAACATAAGAACATTATCTGGTTCTGTTGAAACGTCCACATTCGTAGGAAAGCAAACAATACATACAAGTTATTGTTATTGCTGTTTAAAGCCCAGCCAATTGCGTACAGCCATATCAGGGCTAATACATGCAAGTTGGAAAAAGAAAAAGGATTGCGTCACCGCATTGTGGTCACGGTTTCTTTTTCAGGGACAGTAACCCGCAGAAAAAAATTGATACGACTGAAAGACAATTCAGTTCAATCCAGTCAAAATCACTATCAATATCATCGTCAATATCATCGCCATGATCATCATCATCATCAGTATTTTCTTCTTACATCCCATCCGTTGACGCCCTTCTTTACCTCCTCATTTTCTTTTTTATTAAACTTTTATTCATTCACGTTTTAAGAGAGAAGCAAGGTACATCTTTGTCATCACCAAGTAAAATCCTTTTTAATATTCTTTTGCTTATCATAATCATATTCTTCGTCGTCATAATAATTACCTTTTTTATTTGAAAAAAAAAATAACGCACTAATTCTTTTCTAATTTATTTTTCAATGTCTGGGATAACAGGCCACGTTTATGTCGTACATATCTACCGTGAAGAAAGTGTATGCGGGCATCTACGTGGACACTCAGATGATGGCCGTGGGAGTGGCGGACAGTCAGCACAACATTTGGGACCAGTCCACCATCCGGGCAGTTGTGCACGTCACTACCGGCCAGAAGGTGTATGTCAAGAACGTCCTGAACTCAGCAGCTGAGTACTACAGCGATGTACATCAACCATACACCACTTTTTCTGACTTCCTCATTAAAGCTGACTGAGCTAAAGTTTTCATGTGCTTGATATGACAGAGATATTCAGAGTTTTAACAGTTCTTAACTTAAAATGATTGCAACGATTATGGTTACTTTTTAAATACCTTAGTCAAGTGCAAGATACGAAATACAAAATTTTACACCCAAGATTGCCTATACATCACCGTCATTAAAAATAATGAAAAAAGAAAACAACCAATTGTTGTTCGTTTAAATGGACGATGCACATGCAGGCTTCTCCTCATGTACGAAACGAACTGTACAATCTCAACTCGTAGTCTCGTTTTGTAAAGATCTAAGATAGTTGTGAGAAATCTTTTGTGGCATTTTAATTAACATTTTCGCTCACTGCACTTACCCTTGTGATCTCCTTTCCATTTCCGTTTCAGATTCTTTAAAGGCTGAACCATCAACGAAATGTGATGATTTTGCAGCTTTTAGCTATTAAGACGCTAACACAGACGATGCTTCATCACACGTATGGCTTCCGTTTACATGTATGCGTCTCTTGTAAATACAAAATGTTTCAATCTGAAATTCACACAGCCAATGAACAGTTTGTTCATTTTTTTTCAAATGAAACAGGTGAATGAGAGAAAGAGGAAAAGAGAGAGAGAGAGAGACAGGGGGAGGGGGGAGAGAGAGAGGAGCTGAGGAAGAATTGTAAAATAAAGGTAACTGAAGAAATTTCTAAGAATAAAAAGCTAGTGGAAGAAGAGAAGAAGGAAAGCAGAAACAACAGCTACAACAACAACAACAACACACACGAATAAAAGAAACGAAAAGACTAGCATCAATAACATAGCAACAACTATCACTACCACTGCTTATTGCTGCTGCTATTACTTCTCTCAGGAATTCGGAAATTTTGCCAAGATTTATCGGACTCGGTTCCATATATGCTCCAGACAATTCTGCCAGAATTTATCTGGCAGATTACTTATGTCTTAACAAAATGTAATGCGATGACGAGATCTTGAAATGGGAAAGAAATACTTAAGCTATCAAACATTACATTGATCCATCAGCATGACTGATACATTAAGACAGGCAACGAGCACCAGTATTTTTGTCACGGGCTGGTTTTGAATTCGAGACACTGGAGAACGAATTCAAAACTAAACCAACGGTGCCAGTCAGCTTTCGCTTTGCTATCACTATTACTGCTGCTGCTCTGCAAAATCAGTTTCAATTTCAATTTCAGTTTCTCAAGATGTCTCGGTGCTCGGAATGAATTCCATATGAACCATCGTCACAGGTGCCATGTGATGGAGGAGATCCAAAATGATCACGGCACAAGCCATAAGACTGCACATAAACCCACCAGCTGGCCAGGTCTTGAGGTCCTACCTTGATAGTTCCATAACCCTAAGGCCGTAGGGGAGTGAGGTGGCAGAGACCTAAACTATTCCTGGGGCCAGCACTACGAGGGCGGCGCCCATACTCTCTCCCTCGCTTCAAATTCATACTCGCATTCACTTTTTTTAATTGAGACTTCAGAAAGGCAAAAAGGTTGTTGTTGGCAGGCGAACGTCTGAACAATTCTGCCACTCTTCTCCTTTAAAACTTCATGATAAACAAGATGGGCAAGCCGTTCAAATAACCTCCTTTTGTACAAAATATTACAGAACATCTAGATTTTTGTCTTTCTCCAGGCCACTGGGATCGCACAGAAACATCGCATGAAAGAAATTAATGTAAAAGAGGACACTGGTAGAGTTTCACTTCAGAGAAAACAGAATTGAAATATTATCAAAACTTCCTGGGAAAGTGCTGCACATTGTTCATTTTTTTTAACTGAAGTGGCAGCCACGTAAACTTAAAACTTGTCTTGACAAGTGACCCAGAAACTTTTGACAGTTTTTCACCCCGCCCGCCGTTTGCCCGGTCGTGTCATCTGTTCGTGGGGTTGTCTTTACGCACACAGCTACACGCACGCACGCATTCATGTATATACATATGCATTAAACACCCATGCACTTGCGCCCATACACACGCACAAACACGTACACAAAGAAACACACACGAGCACAAACTCATGCACACATAATTATGATGTTGATGATGATGTTCTCCACCATCGATCCGATGAATGACTAGCATACTGATATTCATCGCTAGTGTGATATTAAATTAATGTCGGATACAAAAGCGATCCTGGAGACGCATAAACAAAATATCTATTTAAGGAGAATCCGACAACGGCATCGGTATCTTACAATGCAACCAAAATGTTTTAAGGCTTCTTTGAGCAACATTCCTAAAACTAGTCCTCGTATACTCTGAGAGTGGTAGGACTTTAAACTCAACAAAACGAACGAACGAACGACCCTGGAGACACATGTTCTTCCGCATGCACGGCTTTGGAAGAAGTCCCGCAGCCTTTGGTTCTGTATCTACCGGTTCCTGTTCTGTTCAAAAGCAGCTGTTCTGCATAGTTCGAATGTTATTATGCCCTGTGTACACTGCTATCACCACTTCGTCTGTTGCGTGCCATTGGTGGTGTTGACATCAAAGCTAACGAGGTTGACCCTCATTGTATCCTTGCATCGCTTTAGTGGTCTTCCCGGGTTTTGATATTTTTATCCCACCTGAGCACCTTTGGTATGTTGTCATCTTTCATACGGACGTGTTCTGTCAAAGATACTGTCATTTGATGAGTAGGCACTCTATAACAGGAAAGCCAGACTTCTTCAAAACTTGAAGGTTAATACTCGATCCTTGATAAACGGTCCTGCAGATCTTGTGCAAACATCATGCCCACATAATGTCAGACCAGCACAGATAATTTTTTAAAAACAATTTTAAAGGGACGTACAATTACCTGCCCATATCTCTCATCTATCGACGCTTATAGTTTTACAAGCGCAGTGACTGCCGCACGTAGAACGGCCTCAGCAGGGGTCATGCCTTTGTGTCCAAGTGTCATGTGTCCACATGCCATTGTGTCCATGATATCCCAAATTCCACATCATGGGTCAATTTGAGTAAATGGGACCCATATTGTAATATATATGTACTGTGTATATATGTATGTATGTTCCTCGTATGTATGTAGGTGTGTGTGTGTATGTGTGTGTGTGAGTGAGTGGTGTGTGTGTGTTGTGTGTGTGTGTGTGTGTGTGTGTGTGTGAGTGTGTGTGTATGTGTATGTGTGTGAGTGTGTGTGTATGTGTGAGTGTGTCTGTGTGTGTGTGAGTGTGTGTGTGTGAGTGCGTGTGTGTGTGTGAGTGTGTGTGAGAGAGAGAGTGTGTGTCTGTATGCGCGCGCGCGCGCGCGCGCGCGCGTGTGTGTGTGTGTGTGTACAGAGAGGTCAGATATCCATATTTCCCTCGCGTATTCTGCGGGCAAATCTTCGCATCTTATGTGACACAGACTAGGTAATTGTTATCTGCTTGGGTTCTACGGTCTAATTTGGGCCACCATGACCCAATTTGGGCCATTACATCCCTGGACACAATGACATATAGTCACAATGGCATCTAGCTCCTCAGCGGAAGCAGTTTACCTATCTGCACACACACATGAAACCGCCGTGGTTCATATTACTGTGTTTATGCTCTCGAGCTTATTGCGTCTATATATTCGTGTGTATGTGGACGTGCGTGTGTACATAAAACCGTACGTGCATACCACTATAAGATTCATTGTAACAAATTTTCAGATTCTGACTTTGATATGAAATGTACCGATTGCGACATGAATCTATTTTAGACGACTCGCACTATGAATACAATTAGTTTCACTCTGGTAAAAGGTCATGTCACACGTAAAAATGCTTCGTAATGCTTTCTGTTAACTCTTTGATTCCCGCACCCTGTCCAGCAATATCTTGCGTTGTCAACTATGCTACGAAAGCAAAAACGTAACCCTTTGACTTCTTTTGGTGGATAGGGTGAG
>CM060305.1:43003819-43041319 GCA_030674185.1 Monoplex corrugatus | reverse complement strand
TATTGCTGATAGCAATACCCGTTTCTGTTAAAAGGGTACACACAAACATCTTTTCTCGGGTGCACACAAGTACATGGCCAGAGAAAACAAAAATAAGAATACATTTTCATTTTTGAGGGTAACGGCGTAAGCACATTAATGCTTTTTTACATCGAGAAAGGAGACACAGAGACAGAGAGAGAGAGAGGCGAGAGAGCGAGAGAGAGAGAGAGAGAGAGAGAGAGAGAGAGAGAGAGAGAGAGAGAGAGGAGAGAGAGAGAGAGAAAACTGAAACTGTTATTGTCATTACCCGAAAGGTCTTTTGACAAGGGGGATAACAATTTTCCAGTAATGCGACACATAATCCACTCTTTGTATGTGCGCAAATTCTTCACGCATAATCAAAAAAAAATATCGAGCATCCATTCCTTAAACAGTCGAACATATTCAGAGAGAGAGAGAGAGAGGAGAGAGAGAGAGAGAGAGAGAGAGAGAGAGAGAGAGAGAGAGAGAGAGAGAGAGAGAGAGAGAGAGAGAGAGAGAGAGAAAAGACAGACAGAGAGAGAGAGAGCCAGAGAGAGAGAGAGAGAGAGAGTTGTGAAACACAAATTGCGTACCATAAGCTTACATTATGCTACACAAGAATATTAACTTGCGTCATAAATCAAAATGTCAAAATGTCATGCCAGTTTATTTTAGCACCACCCCCACCCCCACCCCTCGTTGTCTCATAAGCATTTTGTTTTCAACAAAAAAAGTTTGCTTCGAGTTCATCTTTCGTGATCTTTCTTGCAAGGCACAGAAAGTTGTTTTGTCATTTATGCAAAAGCTGTATATGTCAAAGAAAAGAAAACAAAAAGAAAAAAAAATCTTTCCTGGATCTGTTTGAAATTACTTGATGCTTATTCATTCATTTACTGGGTATTTTTGTCACATAAGAAAATATCCTCATGAAATGTCGGAGACTTTCTCCCTTCACGTGTGTAATTTTTCTTCGCTTTGGAAAATGGATTTGTTTATCAACAGCGCGTTGCCAGGGACAACTATTTTGTGCCGCACACAGAACCTTGCTTAACCATTTGACTACCGCACCCTGTCTACCAGCATCTTGCAGTGCCAACCATGCTAGCAAAGCAAAAACATCTTTTTGATTCCTTCACCCTATCGACCTATTTGTGTAGGAACTGGTGGATAGGCTGAGGGAGTCAAAGGGTTAATTTTCTCATCCAAAAGGTTAGCACCCAGACCACCACAATAGATCTGGAGGGTCCATACTGCTAAGCCACAGGTCTGCTATGCCACATATTCCTTATGCCACAGGTCCGCTATGCCACAGGTCCTATATGCCACAGGCCTGTTATGCCAGAAGCCTGTTATGCCACAGGCCACAGGTCCATTATGTCACAAGTTTGTTCTGCAACAAGTCTGCTATGCCACAGTTGCCTCATGCCTCAGGTCCGTTATGTCACAGGTCCGTTATGCCACTGGTCCGCCATGCTACAGGTCCGCTATGACACAGATCCCTGATGCCTCAGGTCCGCTATGCCACAGGTCCACTATGCCACAGGCCCGTTATGCCACAGGTCCATTATGCCACAGGTCCGTGTTACCACAGGCCCCTTATGCTACAGATCCGCTATGACACAGGTCCGCTATGACACAGGTCTGTTATGCCACAGCCCCTTATGCTCACAAGCCCAGCCTTCTCTACATGCGCAAAGCATGTACGTGCAGACATGCATAGCAGACCAATGGCATAGCAGACCTATGGCATAATCACAGACATTTTCGGTGTAAAGATGTCTGTGACATAACAGACCTGTGGCATAGTGGGCCTGTGAAATAACCGGTCTGTGGCATAGTGGACCTGTGACATGGCAGACCTGTGGCATAGCGGGCACTTCCCACTCTGGTGAAGCAGGAGAAAAATTATTACCTGACCAGGAACCAAACCCAGAACTTCCGGCCTCTCGTTTTTAGGCAGGTACTCTTAACAACTAAACCAACACTCCACAACTGTACATGCAAACACACCCTTGGTCACACTGACAAGCACATACACGCACAAACATATATACACACAAACAACAACTCATACTGACACCTGCAATCACACTCTTTACACACATACGCGCGCACGCACACACACACACACACACACCACACACACACACACACACACACACACACACACACACACACACACACACACACATCTCATAGACTCAGACAGAGATACTAGCAGTTCACAGTTTCACGCTCAGGTGCATTTCATTCACACGAACACAGGAACAATGGGGGATATGACTAAATAAGTGAAGTATGTTCTGTGTTCAAGCGCTGGAAACAAGGGCTGAAAAAGCACACGTCACACTACAGGGCCTCTTTGTCTCAGAAAGCACGCAAAATTAGAATAAAATGGCCAAGCCATATAAAACACCTAAGTTTGTTTTATGTGAAAATAAATCAAACACAACACGTTCCTTTCTGTCACATAGTTTTCTCATGGCAAGAGTACTTGCAAACAGAGAAATTAAAAACCACTGCATACGTAGTACTCTATGAAGATATTCAGGTCTTTTGTTCAAGGAATGGAGAAAGTAATAGGCCTATTGACTTCCGTTCTTTTGATCTCACAAGAGTTGCCGTGTTGGTGTGGTTAGTGCAAAGGACTACAGTTCAGAAGACTGTGGGCTCAATTCCCCACAGATCCTTTTAAAATCACTGCAGGATTGTTTGGTCCTAACTGGCCCCTACCGAGTTAAGCATGCTATGGGTTCTATGGGAAAACTGGGACCACATAGTTGAGTGTGACGTATGCGTTTTTGAGGGTGTTGCTCAAATCTGACCAGCACTGTGGCTGTAGGTATCCCTTGGACCTGGCTGACACCAGGATATATTATTATAGTAAGCGTAGAGTCACCCAGTCGCAATGCTAGGTGAAACTCCATAGTATCATGGTTATCATCTTCTTCGTCATCATCATTGTGAAAACTGTCTGTCCCATCGGCTATGGTGGCCGTTAAGGTGGCGTATGTAAATAAATAAATAAATAGATAAATAAAAAACAAAAAACAAAACAAAACAAAAACAAACCAAAACAAAATAAAGATGAGCGAAAGGGAAACTGCCTGAGTATGATGGTCCTAAAAAAGTTCATGTGAATTTTCTTCCTCCAACTCAGAAACAAACAAAGACACGATGATATGAAGAAGTGATGAACTGATCTATAAAACGGCGCAAATTAATTAATAAAACAACAGCAAATTCAGTTAAACAAGCATCAAAATGTTTTATATATGAGCTTTCAGTGCCTCAAGTGCTGTACATGCAAAGCCAGGATCAGCGTGCACTGAACGTTTCTGTTTCCTCACCCCTTTTTCTCTGGGCCTCGAGCTGTCCATTACATATAGGCCCTACACCAACACCTTTACTTACACCACATTGGATTTGTTCACAGTTTAGCAACCATCGGGTTTCTTAGTGACTGAGCCAGCAGTATCCTGTAATTGTCTCTCGATGAACTGATCTCCACTTCTGCTTTGTCCCACGGACATTTTAGGTATTGGGTTGAATCAGACTATTAGTTTATTTTCGAAACGATTATTTTCACGAAAAATACAGCTTGATGTCTTTTAAGAAAAGCACGTTACCATACTACGGTGCCACTTGCTTGTGCCGCATGTACACGTTTTTGTTCTATATGTGTGCATTTGTGCGTGTGTGTGTATGTATGTGTAAGTGTGAGTGTATGTGTATGTGTGCTTGTGTGTGTGTATGAGTGTATTTGTTTATGTGTATATGTGTGTATGTATTTGTGTGTGTGTTTGTGTATGAGTGTATTAATTTTGTTTATGTGTATATGTGTGTTTGTGTTTGAGTGTGTGTGTGTATGTGTGTGTGTGTGTGTGTGTGTGTGTGTGTGTGTGTGTGTGTGTGTGTGTGTGTGTGTGTGTGTGTGTGTGTGTGTGTGTGTGTGTGTGTGTGTGTGTGTGGAAAGAGATTGCTTTGATTGGCTGATTGATCTTTTATTTTTCAACAGTCAAAAGAATGGCTTATACTGTTTGTTCCAAGTCTGCCGCTTTTTTGTTTGTTTCGTTTTGTTTTTGTACACAGTATTTATAGTTAGAATAAAACTAAGCAGTGCTAAGCAGAGGGGAGAGAGAGAGAGAGAGAGAGAGAGAGAGAGAGAGAGAGAGAGAGAGAGAGAGAGAGAGAGAGAGAGAGAGAGATGGGTTAAAAAAAAACCCACAGAAAACTGTGAGAAAAAGAGAGAAGGCATACTTTCTCATTTACATGCATGCACATCTTTCTCTGCCCGTCAAATGCAAGCCAGTCATGCATAATTCGTGACCCAAAGAAGATGAATTTCTATTCTTAAAACAACAGACAGTTTGTCACTTCTAAGCTTAAGTAGGCTGGCTTGTCAGTGACATTAAAGGGCTTGTGTTAACATTTTCCGCCTTAGTCTGTCTTCCTCCTCGCCTGTCTGGCAGACGACAGATGACCAAGGCAACAGTCATGGGTTCGACAGTTGTTGCCGTTTCGCTGGAATTCATACTCGTTTTCTGCGCTGTATTTTGTGGTCAGCTTATCAGTAAGTTGGATACCTACTTCTTATATCGATAGTAGAATCATTTATGTATGTTTAAAAAAAATTCAGTTAATTATTTCTTTCCAAGTTTATTTTTTGAGGCGTTAATTATAATGTTTCCAGGCTGTTAATTGCCTTTGTTCATGCTGTAAGTACAGTGTACTTATTTTTACGGCCATTTTTTTTCTCCCTTGGTGATTGAAGAGATGTTTGTCCGGTTGTTTGATTGCTTAATTGGTGAGCTATGTGGACAGTTAACAGGTTGAATTGTTTGGCCTGTTGTTTGGTGAAGTGGATGTGTGCATACCTTCCTTCTGCTGACTGGATAGACCTGTTAAAATCATCCAACACTGGATCAATTGAAATGGACTGTTTTCCCTGTATCCATATTGTTTCCAAGTCCCACATGCTTTTCAAAGAAGATTCAGATGTTTGTGAACAAAACAGTTGATGAGAGATGTTAACACTTACAGGGCTTGAAAGAGACTCATCTCCTGGTACTGGACCAGACAATAACCAACCAAACACTGAACGTTGAGCAACCAAACCCTCTGACAAAAACATCATCTCACTGGTCATCAGCTTCCAGTAGGCATCAAGCCCAATCAAAATGTCTACTTTAACTTCTTTACCTTCAGGGACATCACAAAATTTTACGTCCTTTCCCAAAGGAGAAAACATGCTCTGGGGCACAAATGGACGATACAGAGGGACACGGATACTGGGGATCTCTGTGACTTTCAGAGTGACAGCATTCCCAACAAGCCCTTGCAAATGCATATAATATACATTTCTATGTTCAACACTGCTGTTTTCATTACTGCCAAAGGCTTGCATATGCAAGATCATGAGACCCAACCAATTCAGGCCCAATCTTATCAACAAGTTGACTGGAAACAATGATTTATCAGATCGAGTGTCAAACAAACCAATGGCTTCAGCTACACCTGCCTGGCCATGTACAAAAACTTTGGCAGTTTGTAGCAAAACATGACAACATTTTTCAGAGACAGTATTGACACTAAACACATTCACCTTACCAAGAGAGGCATCTGAATTTGGCTTTGATGTGCATGCAGTATTGGGTTTTGCATTGCTTGTTGTGATATCATTGGAGGAACAAACTTGTTTTGGCACACACAACAAAACATAATGTTTTCCCCTGCATTTTGTGCATCTAGCCCGACATCTACTGAATGGATGCCCTTTTGTTGTTGTTAAACAACGAAAACATGCCCCCACACCCTTTAAAATGTCTTCTCTATTTTCAACTGGAGCCTTGGTAAGACTGAAACACTGTTCAAACTTGTGTCCTGGACGGTGACAAAGAATACATGAAGGTCTAGCAGGTCTGGTCTCCACCACAGAATGTAACGCCGAATACGTAGCCACAGGTTGTGCTGCACCAACGATGACAGGCTTTTCGGAGGTTCCAGGATGGGTCTCGAAGGTCTGGGATCGTTCTCTGCGTTCTATTTCGTGCTGAAGGAACTTCAGTAGAAACTGCAGGTCACCTTCTCTTTGATCGCCATCTCTGGCCCACTCCAACCGCAGCTCTAATGGAAGACGTGACAGGATGAGAGGTGTCAGAATGACACCATATTGCTGGCCAGAAATACCCAGCATCTCCAGACTCCGCACATGGGTTAGAAGACAGTCCAGCATCTTCCACAGCACCGGCACATTGGGCTGACATGGGACCTCGATGGACAACAATTCCTGAATATGTGAAAAAATTATTCTCTCTTTCCGTCCAAACCTTTGTTTCAAAATCTCACAGGCCGCTTTGTAGTTCCCACCAGAAAGAGAAAGTCCTTGTATGGCAGCTTTGGCTTTGCCTTTGTGTTAACCCGACAGTGCTGAATAAATATCTTTCCTTCCTTGTTTCTTGTGATATTACATTGTGAAACAGAAAAGAGTGAGTCAACACAAATATCAACTCCATATCTTATATGTTTGAATAAGGTCACCTCTTGTCCTTCTGCCTTTAAGTGAGTGTACTTTCAAATACTTCAATCGTTCTGCATAAGATTTATCTTTGCATTCTTATGTTGCACGTCTTTGTATTCTTTCTATTTGCGCTGACTGTCTCTTCAAGTATGGACACCATATTGCATTTGCATATTCCAAATGTGGTCTAACAAAAGATTTAAAGAGTTTTAGAAATATATCCTTATCTAAGTAAGAAAAGCTTCTCCTAATAACTCCTAACATTTGATTTGCTTTATTAACTATTTTACCAATATGTAAATCGAAGGTCAACATGCTGTCGAAAGTTACTCCCAAGTCCTTTTCCTCTTTTAGGATTTTTATCTGCTTTATGCTGTCATTTTGTCTCATATAATATGTGTGTTCTTGGTTGGTTTTACCAATATGTAGAACAGCACATTTAGAAATATTGAAATATAGATTCCATACATCTGACCAATCTTGGAGTTTATATACATGTATATCATTTTGTAAACCCGCGAATTGAGATGTGTTGTCATATAGTTTTGTATCATCTGCACATATTTTACAGATGCTATTTAGTGATATTGGCAAGTCATTTATAAACACTGTGAATAATCAGTCCTAATCAGGCCTTTAATCATTATAATCAATGAAAAGTTCTTTGAATTTTGGAATTTCGTCCAAAGAATTCTTGAATTTGTTAGGATCTTGTGCAAATTTTATGTTAGTTGGGAGTTTATTCCACAAAGGGGCTACTCGATGTGAAAAAGAAAATTTTCTTGTCTTAGTACGACAATGCTGAATAAATATCTTTCCTTCCTTGTTTCTTGTGATATTACATTGTGAAACAGAAAAGAGTGAGTCAACACAAATACTATCAACTCCATTAAATATCTTATATGTTTGAATAAGGTCACCTCTTGTCCTTCTGCCTTTAAGTGATCAACGTGACAAGTGGATAATTGGTGGTGATTTTAATGCACATGCCCCATTTGGGGACAAGGATTGTAAAAACATAACTAGCAACATATAATGTATATCATTTTGTAAACCCGCGAATTGAGATGTTTGTCATATAGTTTTGTATCATCTGCAAATATTTTACAGGTGCTATTTAGTGATATTGGCAAGTCATTTATAAACACTGTGAATAATCAGGCCTAATCAGGCCTTTAATCATCATAATCGAATTAGCAACAGGTTGAGTGAAAATATTGTAGATTCCAATTTATACTTACTTAACAACAGACACATCACCCGTACTAAATAGTTTCCTCCACAAAGTTACACAAATACCAGCTGCACACACAGCAGAGGCATTGATCCCGGGTTCCGGCACCAAAGTATTATGTTCAAAAACACACAGAACATAACAGAAGTCACAATACTTAGACTTCGAACAAATGAAAACGACCACCATGGAAAACTGTTTACCGTTGCTAAACTTTAATTATCTTCAGATCGGAGAGCTCAAAGGAAACAAATGCGCCTGCGCACACATATGTTCATACGCATGCACGAGCACACATCACCAGACTGTACTACTTCCACACACAATCCACAACAATTATTGTTATGATAACCGAAAGTTTGATTTATCATGATTAACAATAACATAATAATAGTAACTACAGGCGTCTGAAATAAACTTAACACTACATTTTTTCCAACGTAATCACCTAATACCAAGCCCATACATATACACAGACACATGATTCCTACGCCAAGATGGCGGCTTACTAACTGAACATTTTCAGAGAGGAATCAACTGGGCTGAAAATGACACGCTCGAAACGTTGTCTCACCAAAGTGAAAGCCAAGAACACCACCACCAAGAAAGACACCACCAAAACTGAGACGCTATTCACTTCCAACATCCCAGATGACGACAATCTTTCCGAAAATGATAGCTCCCACCAGACAGGTTTGCCGTCCACGAGTCAGCCACCAGCTCCACAACCACAGTCAGTACCATCATGTGGCTGTCACTGTCAAGAGGCGGTAAGAGAAATAAACATTCTCAAAACCTCAATTCATCAAATGTCTATGCAAATCGGCCGCCTCACAGACATGCTTCAATCAGAAAGAAAACTTCAGCAAGAAAACTACAAAATGTTACAAGAGTTGCCCGAAGTCAAAAAGTGCACGATAATTACCACCACAGCGTGCCAGACTGATTTCGCAGTCCACGGTGACTTTACCACCACATCACCGATGGACAGATTTTCAACGTATGCGAATGCTCAGCTCAACCACCCAAAGCAAAAGATCGGACAAACATTGATCTTGAACTGAAAACTCATCAAGCAAAAACCTGACGTCTTTACCGAACCCAAACGTGACATCAAAACTGCTTATTATCTACACATCGCAGATCTAAGTTCAGTGTTCTCCTACATGCCCTCATTATTCATGACTCCGTCTTGAGTAAAGTGGAATGACAGAGATTAGGTTCGTCCTACGGTTTCCAGGTGGCGACGAGGAAGATACGTACCATCGAGGACTGCAATCGAGCTGTTGAAAAATCTAAAGAAGAGCTGACATCTGAACCTGACTGCGTTCTTTTACACGTCGGTATAACAGATCTAAAAACAAAGGAGCCAAATGTATGTACTACCAATCTAGACTTCTGTGTAAAGTCTATTAACACCCAATTTCCGAAAGCCAAGGTAGTGTTAAGTCAGGTCGCTCCTGTGAGAAACAAGCACCTAAATGTGAAAAGGGAGCTCTCTAATGCCCTGACCAAAGAGAGACTCCTAAACGCAGCGAATGTCGACTACATCAGCCACGATAATCTGCAAACAAGCCGCTACACCCAAGTCAGCCAGGACGACGTATATCCCACCACCAGAGGGGCGAGCGTTCCGGCCAGAAATATAGAAAGGCATATCCATCAGCTTTTCTGGGAAAAACCGAGGAGGAGATCAACCCATCAACGCCATTAATCAAGACCTGGCTTTCACCCTCAGTTATTCTTCCCTCCCTGGTCATTTTAGATTCAGCCCAGATTCAATTCCTCTCTGTTCAGTACTCAGCTGTATTGTTTTACTTATTTACACACTTGTTAGCTTACTTATGATAAATTTTACATGAACATTAATTGATTATCAAATTATCTCAATGTATGATACTACCTCAAGCTTATTCAACCGTTCTTCATGAATAAGTGTGTGGTCAGTGATATCAACGTTGTTCAGTGAAACACGTTCCATCGTTAAAAACATATTTGAGTAACTATCTATCTTCTAGAAACATTCAAGTCTTGCTTCTACAATCGCTGAATACTACCAAAACCAATATACCTACAATATCGGGGTTTTATTATCCACCAAGATATGACTCAAAATGACGGTGGCCGAATACAAACAGCTATATACATGTATATTTGTGAAGGACTAAACTACTGTGAAAGAACATCTCTATTACCAAAATTGTCCTAATCTATTTCTTCGTGTGCAATCATTGTAAAATTTTCATCATCGTTAGTTCTGAATTTGGCCTCTGTTTGTCTGCCAAGAGGTCCCGATTCTGTGAATACTGAGAGGCTGAAACATTTTCATGATCAACGTGACAAGTGGATAATTGGTTGTGATTTTAATGCACATGCCCCATTTGGGGACAAGGATTGTAAAAACATAACTAGCAACAGGTTGATTGAAAATATTGTAGATTCCAATTTATACTTACTTAACAACGGACACGTTACCCGTATCCCTGATGTACCAACCCATAGACCCACAGCTATCGACCTCACTTTAATCTCGCCATCGCTAGCACCAAATGCCACATGGCAAACAGAGGATGACTTGTTGGGATCAAATCACATCCTCATACTTCTTACCCTTAACCTTATTACTGAAATTGATGCAATACCACAAGATAGTTTACCCAAGTTTAACTATAAATACGCAGACTGGGCCAGTTTTAAAGCTATCCTACAAAATACAAGAACAGATCTATCTGAAACAATGACCTTAAACGATATGTACGCAGATTTCTTCAATTCACTCTTACGGGCTGCAAAAATTTCAATTCCAGAGCTTAAAGGGTCAAAAACAGGAAAACATCATGGAAACGTGTGGTGGAATAAAAATTGTGAAATGGCAGTCAACGAAAAGAAAGAAAAATACAAACAATATGTAGCAAATAGGTCACCTGAAAAATCATACGGCGATGAAAAGTGCCAATATAAACTGTAGCAGAATCATAGAACAAGCTAAAGAACAACATTGGACATCTTTTTGTACATATGAAGTAAGTGACCATAAAGATATGCAAAAGATTTGGGAAAACTAAAAACAAGGAAAAATGGGATCAAATTGCCATCAATTCCAGTAAATTTAAAAACAACCCTTTACCTAGTTCACAGGAAAAAGCAGAAGCTTTTGCAGACATGTTTGCTGAGGTTTGTCGAGTAGAAGGACTTCCTGCCTCTAGTAGAAAATATAGAGCACAGGAAGAAAAGACCGACGCATATAAGGATCCTGTCCCAGATAATACGCTCTACGTAAATGCACATCAATTCCAAATAAAAAGACATCAGTAGGATTCGATGCAATTTCCAACGAGATGTTGAAAAATATACCGGAAAATGTTTTAATCTTGCTACACAATATGTTGAAAAAATGCTGGAACAGCGGCAAACTGCCTAACTATTGGAAACAATCAATAGCGGTTCCTTGTACTAAAACCAGGTAAATGTAATACTGACTTAAAAAGCTATAGGCCAATTGCAACAACATCGCACGTATGTAAACTAATGGAGAAAATAATTTTAAAGAGATTGATGCATTGCTGTGAAAAAAATAAGATATTATCCGTGAATCAGGCAGGATTTCGAAAAGGCAGGTCACCGTGGAACTCCTAACAAAACTAATCACAAATATCAAACAACAATTTGCCAGACGTCAATGTGTTTTAGCTACATTTTTTGATATCACTAAAGCATACGACCAAGTATGGCACTCCCGATTATTACTCAAATTGAAAAGTATTGGGCTGACTGGTCACATTTTTGATTATGTCAAAGGTTTCTTAGAAAACCGAGTATTTCAAACGAGGATTGAAAATGTGTATTCCACAAAACGACTTCTTCAAATGGGTATCCCTCAGGGATCCGTTATTGCTCCCCTTCTCTTCATGATACTATTGCATGACTTACCCAGTAAAATTTCTAAAAATGTAGTTTTAGCTCAATATACTGATGATTTATGCATGTCGATGCAGGTAAATATGAAAAGAAAAACTCCTTTGCGCTGTCTTAATTATACGCGTAAATGTTATCAATTAGAACTTGATAAAATAGCACGATATATGGTAGAAAATGGACTGCATCCATCCGTGGAAAAAAACTAAGATAGTTTTGTTTAACAGTGGAGCTAACCTAGCAAATATTCCCACGTTCAAACTGGGAGATACTCTTCTTCAGTATAACGAGTCGATTAAATTCTTAGGAGTTTTCCTTACAGCGAAATTATCTTGGAATCAGCATACTGAATACTTATTAATAAAAGCTCAAAAAAGTTTAAATTTCTTGAAAATAGTTCGCAAACAGACATGGGGACAAGATACATCAATACTTGTTCATCTTTGTAAATCGGTTATTAGATCTAAATTAACTTATGCCAAGAAATCTTCTTCGGTGCACCGAAACACTTACTAACAAAACTGCAGAGCTTAGATTGTAAAGGTTTCAAACTTGTGCTGGGCCTTCCAATGCATGCCTCTTGTCTTCGCACATATAATGCAATCAAATTTTGCCGCTTGAAGAACAAAGGAAAGTCGCTTCTACTAAATTTCTGTTAAGAAACACCACCATAGAAAACAGCATTGAAACAGAGACAAAAGTAAGATCAAACACCAACTTTCCAAAAAGAGCTAAATCAAATATATTCTCACAGGTCACACTTGCAACATATACAGCTAATGTTATGAAAGTCTCTGGAATTGATCTAGAAGCAGATCCTGTAACTTTAAGACCTTCCTTTTCACTAGTACCCAGTTGGGAACTTCAAAGAGCACGATTCGACATATACCACACTGACTTAAAAAAAGAAGATAATATCAACTTACTGGCAAGTCAAGTTAAATGTCATATAGACGACTTTTATTCCAATCACTTGAAAGTTTACACTGATGGATCAATAATTGAAAGACAAGCAGGCTCAGCGTTTTTAATACCTGCTCTCAAAATTGAGAAATCTTTCTATATAGGAATTAATAAATCTGTCTTTACCGCTGAACTCTTTGCAATCTTAATGGCTCTGAATTATATGATAAATCTTCCTAGGACAGTTCTCCAGATACTTTTTTGCGTTGATTCAAAAGCTGGACTTCAAGCTCTTGAATTATCAAAATCATAAACAAGATCTGAAATGATACTGGAAATTACTCACTTGATTCATAGTTTATCCTTAACAGGCATTGATATTACTTTCTGCTGGATACCTTCTCATAGTTCTTTTCATTATAATATGGTTGATAGCGCTGCCAAGAGCTCACCAGATTCAAATAATATACAGCTTTCTCTCTCATTGCATGAGTGTTATACCTTAGTGGACACCTACGTATGGAAGCAGTTTCAAGATAAACAGAAAAAGTATGAAAAATGTTACATGAACTTTGAAATTAGCAAGACACCTAAGCAGTTTCCTGCCAGCAGAAGTATTCAATCCCTTATGTATAGGTGGAAACTTGATGCATTCAAAACAAAAAACACCAGGAATATAGTGTGTCTGTGTGAAAGGAGATAACACATAGTCATACTCTTTCATGCGTTCGGATAAAACAACATATTCCTACACTATCTACGAAGACAGTTTTGACATATTTGCCTCACCATCCTTAACATATGAATTTTTTGTTAGCCTGTCAAAACGTCCTATAGCGATTTATCTGTAACATGTTCAATGTTATGGCTAGCCAATTTTACTGTTTTAATTGTTAATTGTGATAACGTCATTTGTAAATTTTTCCTTCTCGTCTTCGGCACAGTTGTTTTCTGGTTCATTTCTTTTTCCTGAAGATTAACCATTCCCAAATATCCTCTTCACTCCTCATGTATCCCCCCCTTTATTTCTTTCTTTCTTTCTTTCTTTATTTGGTCTAAAATCATTTTAGTGAATAGACATTAAATCAAAGACCACCACCACACAGATACTCAGACACACACACACACACACACACACACACACACACACACACACACACACACACACACACACACACACACACACACACACACAACACACACACACACACACACACCACATATATGTTTGACTTTCTCATGCAATCCTTCTCTCTTTACTTGTTGGACATCAACAATACATCTTTTCACTTTATCACATTGGGTCTTCCAATTGTATACACAGCCCTGAAAGTTTCTGTACACCTAAGAGGGAATAATGTCATTATTTCTGAGGTAAACAAACATTATGAACTGATCTTCTTGGGGTTTGTTAAACCATACATGGAATGGTCACATTGAATGTGAATTGCCTAAATGCTTCCTGCAGTGGTTTGCAGCCATGCCTGGGGTGTATATGAATATGGGAGGGGATCAGATTCTTCTTCATTGCAGCCAATACGCAGAGAAAGGAGGTCGTGGACAAGGCTTGAATAAAATACTGTCCTTGTCACCAACCATGGAAGCAGTGGGAAAGTCCTGGTCGAGGCCACCCGGTATCATATAGTCTGGGACAGTGTTCACAATGATGTAATTGGGATGGTAATCATGATGCTATGGGGTTCCATCTGGGATTGAGACTGCGTTACATGAATGTACTTAACGCCTACTAACATAAAATATCCTGGTTTTGATCAGATCCAAGATTTACCTACCAGCAGTGTTAGGAAATTTGAACAACACTCAGTGACGTACCTGTAAAGTGGATGAGACACATCCATGTGGTTCATGTCTTCCCATCGAGCCTATCGCATACTCAACGCTGGATAGGAGACAGACAGGGTGGAAAAATCCTCCAACACAATTTTGGAGTTCTTTCTTTCTTCGTTCGTGTATTTGTTGATTCGCTTATTTTTTTCTTTTCGTTGGTTCATTCATAGTTCATTCATTGTTTTTATTCGGCTGTTTGCTGGTTCGTTGGCTCGTTTATTCATTCATTCATTTATTTGTTGATTCGTTCGTGTGTTTGTAGTGCCATGGTTTTTCTTTTGGTCATTTGGTTTATATTTTGTTCATTCGTTCGTACCTTTGTCTGGTTGATCGTCCATTCGCTTGTTAGTTTAGTCATGTTACTCGTTCATGCATTTATGCATTCGTTTTATTAGTTTAATTATGTTTTTTTTCACTCGTTCATGCATTTGTTCAACCCTTTTCAATTATAAATTGGTTGATTGAATCTTCTTTGATTGATGATTGATCTGTTCATTCAATCGTGACTGAATGTTCTTTGACTGATGATTAATCCGTTCATTCAATCGTGATTGAATCTTCTTTGATTGATAATTAATCTGTTCATTCACTTGTGATTGAATCTTCTTCGATTAATGATTGATCTGTTAATTCAATTGTTAGTGAATCTTCTTCGATTGATAATTGATCTGTTCATTCAATCGTGATTGAATCTTCTTTGATTGATGGTTGATCTATTCATTCAATCATGACTGAATCTTCTTCGATTGATGGTTGATCTGTTCATTCAATCGTTCATTTCCAAATGCAGAGCCCATAGAAGCAGTGTCCTCAGTCGACGAGGTTTATGTGGCCAACATCGCTGTGGGCAAGGCCACCAGCGCTAGCAGTGAGGTCGAACAGAAAGGTCCGGACCTGGCCACAGACGGAAACCTGGACACTGCCTCGGGTTGTTTCTCTCCCGCTTCCAGTGACTCCACACCTGTGTTGTATATTGATCTGGGTCAACTGGAAGAAATACATGCAGTCAAGATAACCAGTCCGGACAATTGCTGCGGTAAGTTGTTGTTGTTGTTGCTGTTCTTTCTAATTGTTGTTCAAAGTGTTGGGCGGTCGTGGTCATTTATCACGCTTAAAGTGTTGGGTGGGGATTTACATGTAGCATTAACACGAAGTGTGTGTGCGTGTGTGTGTGTGTGTATATGTATGTGTTGGGATGTGTGTGTGTGTGTGTTGTGTGTGTGTGTGTGTGTGTGTGTGTGTGTGTGTGTGAGTGTGTGCGCGTATGCGTTCGTATGTGCATGTGTGTGTGTGTTTTGTGCGCGCGCGCGCGCGTGTGTGTGTGTGTGAAGAAAATATTATTATCTAAAAGATTTTCAGCTGTTTGTAAAGAAAACAAATGAAACTAAAACTCAAACATTCAATTATGTGATGAAATGTTTTCTTTCCCGACCGTAAACTCAAACATTCAATTATGTGATGAAATGTTTTCTTTCCCGACCGTTCTTTTCTGTCTACCTTTCTCACCTGACAAAAATACCCTCGACCTGACTGTGATGTCTGGCGAGCACTGACCTTCACAGTGACTAAGGTAGCTCGAGAGCGCAAAAAACGAAACAAAACAACGCAAAACAATGCAAAACAAAACAAAACAAAAAACAAACACACAAACAAACAACCCCCCCCCCACACACACACACACACGGAATTCATAAAGATTACACCTTACAAATAAGAGAAGTTACTTCAAAACAAAACAAAACTATAAACATAAAACACACACAAACTACACACACACGCACACACACACACACACACACACACACACACACACACACACACACACACACACACACACACACACACACACACACACAAACACACACACACACACACAAACACACATACCCACACGCACACACACGGGCACACGCACGCAAAGAAAACAAAACCCCAAAACAAAACACCACACCACACGCATAAAATAAGCTACACGTTATTTCAGCGTGGGCGGGGGGGGGGGGGGGGGTGCGTCGGGGGGTGAAGGTTGATAGTTAGGTGAAGTGCTGTGCGGTAGTAAAGGTGAAGCCAATGATCATTTTCACATCTTTTTTTTTCTGTTTTCTTTTCTCAGAGTCGGAGCTGACCAACGTCAAGATAGTTGTGTATGAATCTGATCCGCAGCCTTCTGGCACTGCAGCGTTGAGTTCAGACTGTGGGCTACTTCCCACCATAGCCCAAAATAAGACGGTGACGGTGACTTGCAACGGGGGAACACCGCTCCAAGGAGCCTTCATCGGGATCACCAGGACTCAGAGCGGTTTGCCTCTATGCGAAGTGCAAGTTATCGCCACAGTGCCTCAAACAGGTGACAACAACAACAGCGACAACAACAACAATACTAATAATATTAATAATCATAGCAGTACTAATAATATGATGATGACAATAATAAAACACAACAATACTAATAATAATGATAATGATAGTAGTCATTATAATGATGATAATGATGACAATACTTAGCGGTCTAAAAGGCTTGTCAAGCCTGCAAAAAAAGTTGAAACAGGGATGATTTTTATCTTGTGGATATAATACCGTGGTACACATCCATGCAATCATCCGTCAGCATATCCAGACACGTTTGGAGTCTAAGAGCTTGGAGTTTATTCAAGAGGGATTTATCGCACTTTGTAACCTTTTTCCCAACAGTGATGTTTTTCATCATTTAGGACTGGTTCTGAAAGTAAATTGTTAGGTATTATTAGACTATCACATATTGCACACTACGAAATGAATGTAAGTTTCCTCATCTTCAGAACCAGTCCTATATGATGAAAAATGTCATTGTACTTGGACAATCCCCGTATGCTCTCCACCGAAATCTGCCAGCAGTTATCTGGTAAACTCTTTGAGCTTTTGAAAAACACCATTCACTGGCAAGGTCTCCAGATGGACGCATTCATGTTGATGGTAGACCTATGGAAGGCTAAACTGACACCACCAGAATGAGTGAAGCATAAAGATGGGCAGCAACAAGTCATTTTTTGTGTTATGGGATGAGACAACTCCAAAAAGTGTCTGATCTGATCTCAGGAGTCTACGGCTCTGTCAACAACTGTGCTTTACACAGCACCAGTGGCAACTTGTTTTTGGAAACACGTGTGAAGTATACTACCATTTTTCCTGTCATATAGAACTAATAACACCTAATAATTTACTTTCAGAATCAGTCCTACATGATGAAATATGTCATTGTTGGGAATAATGTTATAAAGTAGGATAGATATGTTCAAAAAGACTATCATATATTGCACACTTTATGATTGATAATGGGTCATTTCTATATTATAATGAATTCAACAGGCACTACGAAATGAATGTAAATTTCCTCGTCTTTGAAAAGGCACACAGTGAGTACAACCACCGCGTACGACGTGGTCAACTAAACGTCATTATGTAATACAGGCAAAACTCTGTCAACACGGTGTCCGAACAAAGAGCCAGTCACTAAATTAATGATAGACTAATAATACGGTCTAAGGGAGGGAATCGATTGCAGGACTGTTTAGTTATATGATACAGTGATTATTTCCCCTAGAAGAGCCTATTGTTTAACCGGGGGAAAAAGTTTGTATTTTACCTGGTAGATCTACCCGTCAAGACTGGAACCGTTGACGCCCTCGACGAATAGGATTACCTGTCAAGACTGACTGAAAACATGGTATTATTTGGTGTCGACAAAAATGTGCACAAAGATTCATGTTTTATTAAGTTAGCTTTCTAGGAAAAATATATGTTTACAGACGCAAATTTGAAAGGACTTTACCAGATATAGTCTTTTTTTTCTAAAGATCTTTTCACAAACACCACATAGAAGAATACAATAAAAAATTGACATGGCAATTGCACATTTTTAAAGCCAAATGACTTCCATATTCATCATTCACAACAACCGAAACCTGATGCTTTTTGTTAATTTAGAATACTCGCATTATCATTGTACGTAATGAAATAAGATAGCGAGTCTGACTTCTTTACAATCTACTCCCGTAAGCTGACATTTCTTTTCTTACTATCTTTTTTTTATTGTTACGTTACATTACATGTAGATCTGTCTATATTTGCATTTTAAGCATATGGATACATTGCCTGAATTGTGTTTTTCTTTCAATTAACATGTGATTGCACTCACACTTTTGCTTTGCATTTGTCTGTATTACTTGCAAACTTTTTGAAGTTTGAATAAATGAATAAGAACTTTTTATTTTGTACTTACAAATTATTTATTCTGTTCAGCGCTGCTTGCTTGAACCATTGGGATCAGTGAGCTTTTTGGCATGTGCATTTCCTGTGCTTGTTCTTTTTCTCGTCTTGTTTTTATCTCTTTCAGTCTCTCTCACTCTCTCTCTCTCTCTCTCTCTCTCTCTCTCTCTCTCTCTCCCCCCCCCTCTCTCTGTCTCTGTCTCTCGCTCTCTGTCTTTTTTTTTCTTGATTATTTTGTCGCTATTGGCACGATTGTTACAGATCGACCGAGTATCAACTGTACCTTCGAAGAAGGTGATGTGTTTAGGGACTGCGGCTTATACCCGGCCAGGAGCTCTGACTTTCAGTGGACTGTGGAAACCGCTAATCCCTCTATGGTTCCCGACCATACATTAGGCACTGGGTCAGCGGGCGGTAAGTATTCCATCCTCTTTAGTAATTGACAATGCAATGCGCCTGGTAGTGTTTTTGCTGACAGTAAAGAATTTCTAAATCTTTTTTTGATCAAGATGTAGTCAATTTGATTTTTGGTATTACCTCCTGGACTCATCCAAGTCCATTTTCTTCTGTTAGGCTGCTCAAACCAGGTGTTTACTACTATGAACTCATTCATCTTCGCAGACTGCAACAGTGACCACAATCCGGTAGTGGGAAGGTTTAGGCTGAAACTGAGGAAAAGGAAACAGACCAAAAGCAGCATCAAACTAAACCTTGGACTCTTAAAGACAGATGAAATCATACGTCAAAAATTTAATGTACATGTTCAAAACAAATTCAGTGCTCTGGAAGACGTTGGTGACAGTGAGGAACAATGGACAAAGTTGAGAAGTTCTATAAATGAAGCTTGTGAAGAAACCCCTAAGGCAAATAGAAAAGCAAAAAAAAGTTGGATGACTAATGAAAATTTGGGCCTGATGGAGGAAAGGAGGAAGGCAAAGAGAAACGAGGAGATATACAGGAAGATAAACAAAGTAATCAGGTATAGGTGCAATGAAGCTAAGGAAGCTTGGCTGAACACAAAATGCAAAGAGATAGAAGAACGACACAAAATGGATCCTCAGGGTATGTACAGACGAATTGAAGAAATTGTCCACAGGAAAAATACATGCACATCAACTGGTTGCTTAAAATCGAAAGATGGCACACTTATCATGGACAAAGAAAAAATATTAGACAGATGGGGAGAGTACATTAAAGACCTTTTTGAGAATGACAGAAACGAAGAACACACTATAAAAAAGAACTTTGAAGGACCACCCATAATGAAAGATGAAGTTAGAGCAGCACTGAAAAAGATGAAACCAGGAAAAGCCCCAGGACCAGACAACATTACTACAGAGATGATTGAAGCCCTGGAGGAATTTGGCATAGAAAAAATAACAGTCCTCCTAAATGAAATTTATGACACTGGAAAAATCCCCAAAGATATGTCAAAATCAATTTTCATTGCACTTCCAAAGAAGACAGGGGCTGTAGAATGCGAACTCCATCGCACAATCAGTTTGCTGAGTCATGTAACAAAAATCCTGTTAAGAATAATCATGGTGAGGACAAGGAATAGAATCAAAAAAGAAATAGCAGAAGAACAGTGTGGATTTGTGGAGGGAAAAGGAACTATTAATGCCACATACATCCTAAGAACTATCATAGAGAGGTCAATTGAGATGAATAAGGATTTGTATTTATGCTTTGTTGACTATACCAAGGCTTTCGATCGGGTACGACATGAATTGATCAACCAACTGGAGAGACTCAATGTCGATGGAAAAGATCTACGAATAATCAGGAATATGTACTGGGAACAAACAGCTGCAATGAGAATAGAAAACAATATAAGCTCTTTTCAAAACATCAAAAGAGGAGTCAGACAGGGTTGTGTTTTGTCACCAGATCTGTTTTCACTATATAGCGAAAACATCATGAGAAACCTAGAAGAAGACCCTGGATTAAAGGTTGGAGGGAAAATGATAAACAACATTCGGTACGCAGATGACACCGTGCTAATTGCAGAAAATGAAAGGGACCTACAAAATCTTGTGAATATACTAGAAACAGAAAGCAAAGGTAAGGGTTTGGACTAAACAGCAGGAAGACTGAAGTCATGGTGATCAGTAAAAAACATGAAATCCCCTCATGCAAAATAACAGCAAATGGCACAACCTTGACACAGGTTAATAAGTTCAAATACCTGGGAACGGTCATTTCATCAGACGGCAGATGCACATCGGAAATAGCTGGCAGAATCAGCCAAGCCAAAACAGCATTCAAGAAGATGACAAGCATTCTTACCAACAAATGCCTATCAATTAACATCAGAAAGAGAGTCCTTGAATATTATATAGAACCAATACTGTTGTACGGATGCGAGGCGTGGACAGTCAGCAAGCAAAGCCAGAGCAGGATCGAGGCAGCCGAGAGGTGGTTTCTCAGAAGAAATTTGAGAGTTCCATGGACAGCAAAGAAAACAAACGAGACAGCCTTCATGGAGGCAGACACAAGTAGATCACTCATAAGGAAGATTAGGAAAAGACAAGCAACATTTATAGGCCATTTTATGAGGAAGGGGGATTTGGAGCACCTGGTCAGAACGGGAAAGCTGGAGGGAAAGAGAGCACCAGGTAGACCCAGGGAGAGAATGCTGGACGGACTTGCAGAGTGGCTGAGGATGAAGAGGGTGGGGGAGATGCTGGGGGCAACGAGAGATAGAGATGGTTGGAAGTCAGATGGTCGCCAACGCCATGCGGCAGGGCACCTGATGATGATGATGAATAACAATGAGGAATCTTTATCTTCCACATCAACACTGACTGGGCGTCAAAACAAGCTTTCAGTCTTGTTCCTTAGAGCTCTTAATGGTTTTGTTTACCATCGAGGTCCATTGCTGAACGTCAATACATATTTTCAGCCTCCTTGTAGATTGGATTTTAATCCTGAGGCTGAAAATCAGCGGTGGTATCATCGTCGTCATCATGTAATCCCGTAACCAGCGTGGGCGTTGACAGGGTCCGCTGTCTCTGTCATGGTTGTGGGAACAACTAGCTAAGCGTGATGAAATTGGTCAGGTCTTTGGTATTTGCCAAACAGCTAGCTCTTCGCCTGTCGACCTCACTGACGGTCTGGTTTCAGGATGTCGTACATGGTGGTCTTGGACACAATGATAATAAGGATGGTAATGATAACGATGAAAATAATGATGACGCTAATAATGATAATGATGCTGATGCTAATAATATTGATAAAAGTAATAATAAGGATGATAATAATAATATAGTAATAATGATAATAATAATGGTATTAGTAATGGCACGGATGATAATGATAATAATAACAACAACAACTACTACTACTACAACAACTACTACTACTGTTACTACTACAACTACTGCTACTACAGCTACTGCTGCTGCTACTACTGCATCTACTACTACTACTACTACTGCTGCTGCTGTTATGGTTAGTGGCACTACTACTACTACTACTACAACCACTACTAATGTTTGCACAGCCCCTCAGTGCACAAAAACCATGGGTACTTCACAAAAGCGTGTGAGACAAAGGCAAAACACGTAAAGCAAATAAATATCATCCACACCTTTGCAATGAAAACAGATAAACTGTAATAATACTATGGTATTAAAAACAACAACAACAACAACAAAGAATTATAATCAAATATCTACGTCTTATGTCCATTCTAATAAAAGAAGAAAAACAAACCATCCACTCATATGTTTAAACATTCACAAAATCACATATACAATCATGCACATACAGGTAAACTCACACACCCATGCACAAACGCTCGTGCGCACCTACATGAAACCATCATCACCATCACAAACACACGCACACTCAGTCACACACACACACACACACACAAACACACACACACACACTCACAACACACACTCACACACACACACACACACACACACACAACACTACACATACACATACACATATGCACATACACACACGCAAACACATACACACTAATACACACACATCCACACACACACACCCGTCCACGCACATAAACTGGGACTACTTTTGAAAAAAGATCAGTCCTCAAAACACATTTGAATGAAATGATTGCAGCTGAATATCTAATCTCGACAGGCAGTTCGTTTACTGAACTTTGGTAAGCGAATCAACGTTGAGCAAACAATTTTGATTTAAAAGATTGAGCACAGAACACTGCAATTAAAAGAGGAGCGAAGTTTTCTGTAAGTGGCGTATGCATGTTAAGAATGTCACAGATATTATGGGGTTAAGATATTCTTGTTCCAGAGGCAGATGCAAATCATAGCGAGGAGCTTGTAATTGAATCTAGACTAATATTAAACACGGAGCCAATGCAATGATTTGAGAAGAGGGAAGATATGCTCATATTTGGCAGATTTGAAAACGAGCCCAGCAGCATTACTTTGAACTGTCTGGAGCTTGTGGAGAATATATTTTGAAGACCAGTCAAGATGCATTGCAATAATAAAGACTAGACAGAACAAATGAACCGCACTGCAATAGTAAAGACTAGACAGCACAAATGAACAAGCAAGTATTTGAATGGCATTGGTGGAAAGGTAATGGCGAACAGCACTTATCTTCCTGGTTTACAGGTGGCAACTTTGCAAATGTTGGAAATCTGCCGTTTGAAGGAAAATATCTGATCGAGTTTCGGTGTCAGTTTCAATTTCTAAAGATGACGTCTCCGCGCTCGGAATGAATTCCATATGCACTGACGTCACAGGTGCCATGCGATGGAGAAGATCCAAAATGATCATGGCACAAGCCTCAAGCCTGCACATAAACCCACGAGTTGGCCAGGTCTTGAGGTCCTACCTAGATAGTTCCATAACTCTGGGATCGTAGGGGAGTGAGGTGGTAGAGACCTCAACTTTTCCCGGGGCCAGCAACACGAGGGTTGCGCCCATCCCCTCTTCATCGCTTCAAATTCACACTCATATTCACATTTTTTACCAAGACTTCATAAAGGCAAGAATGCTATTTGGTCTTCAAGGGGTGGGACCTGGGAACTAACCTATCTCTCCAACGTTTTTTACCAAGGCATCTGGGTAATACCCTGCTCTTCACGATTTTCAAGTGCCGTGGGATCTTTAGTGTGTGCAGCCAGAAGATACACGGGTCCGACTGGTTTTTTGTCCCCTTCCGAAGGACTACAAGTTCAGTTGGATTTTCTGGTCAAATTGAGGAGAAAAGTCGAGGCATCTACAGGGAGCAAACCCTGGAACATCGGGTTTAGTTATTGGTAAGGCAAACATCTGAACCATTCTGCCACTCTTCTCCTTCGCATGAGTCATAATGTCCACCCACCTCGGCAGGCAAGTGCATTTGCATAGAAATTGAAATCCGATCTGTAGTTCACGGAATCTGGAAGTCAGGACACTGGTTAAATACAATAACAGAAAATCTTATCTGAATAAGGATGCTGATTCCACTGACAGAAGTTGAATACGTGTGTACTGATGAGAAGAGCTGATGCACTGACGTATGACATATTCGTTTTGTCGAATCGGCGAACGCAGTTTGCTCGTGCGGTGAGGCTCGTTCAGAGTTAAGAAATGTTGGTTTGCTGGTTTGAGGCATGTATCGACTAAAGTGTAAAACATTGTGATGTGAAGAATGCATATCACTTAACTGAGGAACGTCACTGATTAGTGTTGTGTCGATTGTCTAAGAGAAGAACATGGCAAATGATTTGAATTTAAAACCATTGATTTGTCGAAGAAAAGAAACTACAATGCGCTCATTTTTATCCATAATGGGTTACATATCCACCACACAAGGAAAGGCAAGTTCATAATGATTTTATATATGTATGTGTGTACGTGCTTGCGTGCGTGCGTGGTGTGTGTGTGTGTGTGTTGTGTGTGTGTGTGTGTGTGTGTGTGTCTCTGTGTGTGTGTGTGTGTGTGTGTGTGTGTTTGTGTGTGCGTGTGCGTGCGTGTGTTGCTGGGGTACATGTGATTTTGTGTGCCATTGCAGGTCACTACCTGTCTTTCAACGCCATGGGGCAGGATGTTGATGATGAAGCAGAGCTCATTTCTTTTCCGCTCGACAAACAATTTGGAAATAAATTCTGTGTCACATTCTGGTACTACATAAACGGTAAATGTGTCTTTCCATCTTTTCTCTCTTTCTTTCTTTGAAGTGGTTAATCGATAGGCAGTATTTGCGAGATTTATTGCCAAACCTGTGATTGGAATTTGTTTTTGAGTTTCACACCCCTTCATGAGAGGCTTTGGTCAAAATAAGTAAATTATCTGAATCTGTTTCACACCCCTTATTGAGGGGGTCACCTAATATACAAATCATCTGAATCTGTTTCAAACCCCTTATTGAGGGAGTCACCTAATACAAATCATCTGAATCTGTTTCACACCCCTTATTGAGGGGGTCACCTGATATACAAATCATCTGAATCTGTTTCACACCCCTTATTGAGGGGGTCACCTAATATACAAATCATCTGAATCTAAATCTTGTTGACATTGCTGCTATCTTACTGACTGTATTGAAATCTTTATGTTGTTCGTGTATAATGTAGACAGACTCTCTGTGGGTTAAAGCAAGATATTAGGAAATAGCTGATTATTTCATGTCTTCATAAGGTAAATGTGTTCTTGCTCTCTCTCTCACTCTGTCTGTATGTATGTCCGTCTTTTCTCTGCTGGCAACTTTGTATGTCTTTTTTCTTCATGTCTGTCAGTGAGTGTGTGTGTGTGTGTGTGTGTGTGTGTGTGTGTGTGTGTGTGTGTGTGTGTGTGCCCCAGTGTTGGTAGGGAAGTGATGTGGTTGTGCGCGTGTATTTTGGTGTGCATATGTTTGTGCAGTTTCGTTGTGTTTGCTTTTTATTTTTTTGTTTCTTCCATCATTTTTCTCTCCTTTCTATTCTTTGTATATTTGGATATCAGATTTCATTCCTGTTGATTGATGATAAAGTGTCAAGGATCTCCAAGAGATACAGTATCACTGACTAAGAGACATCGGAAATGCAGGGCTTGACACAGACCACAGACTGGTCATTCTCAGCTTGTCCACAAGGAAGCCGGCTATCAGAATTAACATGGAGAAGCTCCAAGAAGAGGATGTGCAGGTTGAGACCTGTAACAATGTCGCTGAAAAGCTGGAGCACATACACCCAACAGAAATGATTACAGAAGAAACCTGGGGCATCTTCAAAGAAGCCTTATTAGACACTCTGCAAGTGACCTGTGGAACCATGAAGATGGGAAGTAGAACCAGAAAGGCAGCATGGTCGAATGAATGGGGATGAAGGAATCAATCAAGGAAAATAAAAGACTATACAATGCATGGATTCAATCGAAATACAAAGAAGACTGTGTTCAACATATGCTTGGATGAATAAACAATGTTCGGGTGGTCAAGCTGTCAAAGGAAGTATCTTGGAAGAAATATGGAGAGGAGCATGGGAAGAGAGGAAGGTACCTGAAGATTGACAGATCACGGATTCCGTGCCATTATGGAAAAGGAAAGGCAGCAAGAGTGACTGTAACACCTGTCAAGGAATATCGCTCCCCAGCCAAGTTAGGAAAATTTACGCCAAGATCCTAGAGCAGCGAATCAGGGCCCAAGTAGAGTGTTACCCCAATGATGCACAATTTGACTTCAGGAAAGGCAGGAAGTGCACCGACGCTATTTTCACACTCCGTCAGTTATGCAAAAATCAGTTGAGTAAGACCAAGCAATCCAGCTCGTATTTGTCGACCAAGAAAAGGCATTTAGCAGAGTCAACCGAAACAAACTATTGGAGGTCCTAGAGCAATCTGACATCAAGGGACAATAGTTAGATAACGTGAGAGCCATGTAGACCAGTAGCAAGAGTGCAGTACGTACTTCAAATAGGCTCTCACATTGGTTCCCAGTGACATCCGAGGTCAGACAGGGCTGAGTACTCTTTCCCCAGCTCTTTATCATTTACGTGGACCGCATCACCAGAGAAGCAGATCCAGATCCAGAAGCGCTGAACGAATTGTTAATCGCTGATGATCAGGCCACGATGAACAACAATAAAACCCAACTCCAAGAGGGTCGAGATCAACAGAATGCACAGTGCGAACATTACAGCATGACTTTTAGCATTGGAAAGACAGAGTTAAGGTCAGTTAGTACAACATTGGCTAGACATACATATGGAAGGATTCAGTTAAAACAAACATCAGAATTTAAATATATGGATATCATTTTTACTGGAAATGGAAAATTAGAAGAGAAATCAAAACACGCTGTCAGAAAGCAAACGCTGTTAGCTACCAACTAGCACTTCTTTTTGCGGCATCCAAGCATCCCCTTCAGCACCAAAAGAAAACTAATCAGTGCCATATTGATCCCATCTCTCACATACCAGTGCCAGACAAAATCGCTCAAAAGGAAATTAGTAGTCTGCGAGATGAAACGTCTCAGAAGAGCAGCTATTAAAAACTCCGAGGGAGGGTCAGAAATGAGACAATCAGAGAAACGGTAGGAGTAACACACGTCCTACATCACAGAAAGGTAGCAGATAAAGTAGCTTGGACATGTTACAAGGATGACCCCCAACCAACCAGCCCAGCACGCATACAACTCCAGATATTCCAGCACCAGAACCAGAGGGAGACCACAGCTACGCTGGAGCGACACGATTGTTGTTATGCTGTATCAGTCGATTTTATTGTGGTGCATTATTCATAATCACAGTGATCCGAGTGTCAGTTGATTTTCTTGTAGCTTTGTATTAAAGTAATTCTGGGTAAAGACAGTACCGTTAATTACCATGAAACAATTTTGGTTGGAAAAGAAAAACAAGTCGTACGAAAATTTTATATTCAATAAGAACTTTGAACATATCACTCACACGAACAGATCTGGTGCAGGCTTGTCGGGTTTGCTCCGATTTCTGGATATTGCTCCTTTTACTCCTATAGATGAGTAGTTTCAGAAAAAGGGAGCACATATGAAATTATTCGAGTGCAGTATGCTTATGTAACTTACAATGTGAATTTCAGCCATCGATGTTAAGCAGCAGGAGAAGTTATAATACAACTATTGGTATTGCTACAGGAGATGTTGGGACTTTGGAAGTAAAACTATACGGTGGCACATTCAGTACCGTGCCATCGACAGTATGGGAGTGGGATCGAGCTAGCTTCAGTTTTTGGCGAAGAGCAAACTTCATGATCTCCGACACTCAATCGTCAAATCGGGTAAGAGAAAAAATTGCATCAGTTGCAGTTGATAAAAAACATGAAGACAAAAATGAAAAGAAAACCAAACCAAACAAAACGAAACAAAACAAAAGAAAACAAGGCGAAATAGTCCAGTGGACTACCGACTGGAAGGTCATGTGTTTGAACTTGTATCAGTCAAAAAAAATTATCGTGGGATTTGTCTATCCCGACCGAGTTGGGCTCCTTGAGAAGACTGGGACCACACGATCAAGTCTTTTCCTCTTTATGGATGAACACGCACACACACACAACAACACACACACACACACACACACACACACACACACACACACACACACACACACCACACACACACACACATACATACATACATACACACGCACACACACACACACACACTTACACACACGCACAAACACAGACACACACACACACACTCACACTCACACACACACACACACACACACACACACACACACACACACACACACACACACACACTCACACACGCACACACACACACACACAAACACACACACTCGCGCACGGGCACGAGCGCTTGCGCGGGCGCGGGCGCACAGTTTTCTTATATGCTAGCAACAGATGTTGTTGTTTTTTTTGTCCTGACTTACCTTTTTTTGTCCTGCAAGCTTCGCTTTAAAAAAAATTATGAAAATTACGACAACGGTGTCAGTTTGATTTGAGATTGAAGAATTCCCCGTAATTTGAATTCCTTCCATTTTGTCTCCAGGGTGCGTTAGGTTACACAAATTTTGATCTTTAATTCAACAAAAATTCCGGGAGCCGTGCCTTTGGATCCCCATAGCAGGCTCAGGCGCTAGACGCCTTGTCTTGATGATTTGCATCAGAGGTTGGGACTTCTCTTTTTTTCTCTTGTATTGTTTTTTGTTTCATGGCAGTGTGGAGTTTGTATATGTACAAACTGTGCACGAAGACACGTACACATACACACTCGTACAAACATACACATATGCTGCACGGCACACATACAATGATACATATAGCTATAGATGAAGTTATACATGTAAATATAGATATAGATACAAATATAGATACATATATAGATATAGATACAGATAGAGATATAGATACAGATATTGATATGGGATGCGACTGGACCTACAAGCCACAAGCATTAATTCAGGAATTTCGGAGATGTTTGTTGTAAAGACACTGGGAGGGAGTTGTATGTTGTTTCCTTGAAAATCAGAATGTTTAAGGGAATAGGAACAGACGCTAGAATAAACCATTTGCAGATTTTTAGAGAAAGGAACTTAAAACTGAAGAGGATATTAAAAATGCGGAAGTAAATGAGCCTAAAATAATTAGTCAAGGAAAAAAAAGAGACAGGTCGTAATAAGATCTTCAGCTATACAGCAGTTAGGACAAAAATGGATAGATATTTTATGTACTTGAAAAACAAAATTTACAATTACAAAAAACAAAAACAAAAAACAACAACAAAAAACCCACCTGAAAACAAACAAACAAACAGAAACCAAACCAAACCATGGGGATACCATACAAGAAGCACAAGATATGATAATGATAATGATCATGGTAATAATGCTTGTAAAAATGATAATTATAATAATGAAAAAATGTAAAAAAAAAAAAAATAGTACGAAGATAATGATTATAATAATGATATTTTTTGCCCCATTTGTATGCCACCATAACGATCACAGAATCTGGCACACATTATACAATGCCATAGCGTATGGAGCTCCATTTATGATTAAGACCGCGCGACAAAGCTTTACTCTACGCTCACTATCTTAAAAAGTGTGTTCTGGCGTCATCCAGGACCAAGAGATAAAGATACCTGCGGTGTCGGTCAAAAGATTTGAGCAACACCCTCAATTACGCATTTGTGAAATGACTTCCGGTCTTACCCAATGAGCCAAAGTACGCTCAACTCTGGGAAGAAGCTGGTTAAGCCGAAAAACCCCACAGTGACTTTTGAAGGGACTGGTGGGGATTCAAACGCACAGCCTTCCAGTCTGTAGTCTGTTGTGCTAACCACTAAACCACAGCAATTACTACTACTACTACTACTACTATTACTACTACTACCGCTGATGATGATGATAATAATAAAAATAATATTTACTTCTATAGCGCCTCATTTCAGGAGTGCTAGATGTAATAATAATAATAATGATAATGGTGATGATGTTAACACTACTACTACTACTTTTACTACTACTATTACTACTACTAATGATAATAATAATAGTAACAATAACAATGATAATATTCATGATAATGATGATGATAATAATAGTAATACTGATAATGATAATAATAATAGTAATAATAGTAATAATAATAATGATGACGATGATGATGATGATAATAACAATGGTGATGCTGGTGTTATTATAATTACTATTATTTATAAGGTACCAAATACTGATTCAAAAATGAAACCAAAGCGTGCATTCTCATCATTCCTCTAAGCAGTCACCAACAACGACCAAATAAGCAAATACTTGTCGTCACTTTCTGCTCTGATGAAACAGACGAAGTATAAGACATACACTGTATATAAAATGTTGAAGAAGCAATAAAAATCACAACATTGTTTGTTTCAGCTGGTTTTTGTGGGTAGGGTGACTGATCCAGTGACTTCAAAATTCTATATTGACGATATAACAGTAGCTGGAGGCGAATGTCCATGGTCTTGGAATGGCTGTAAGTATCTGTGCGTGCATTATAGAGACCTTTTGATTACACTCACGTATCCAATACGGGCTAGATACGTAACGTACAGACTACGTATCGCATTTTCTCGAGTGATTATATCGATACGAACCGCTTCGATAGGGACGTGACCGCGTATGGAAGTCCGGTTATACGTGCTCTTGCCAGTATCTAGTTTGGGACTGCATATGTCAAATTTCAAGGTAAGTAATGTTTTGGTTGTGTTTTGAAACCCTTTATCTACCTTGTTATGTATGTCTCATGTCAATGAGTTTTAAACAATTTATGCACGAGTCGACCAAACACACCAAGTGTCAGTAAGCAAAAGCCTGCTGGGAAGTACGTATCGCCATCTGACCTAATTAAAATATTGAACGAGACTTCAGCTCGGAGGCCCGATTCGACTGCAATTTGTGCTATGAAATGCTATTTTGTGGACGCGAAACGTTAGAAATGTCGTGAGTGACGTAATTTTTTTAGTTGTTTTTGATTAGTTGCTGACTTAGATCTGTTCTTGCAGTTCACTGTCTGGTTTCTCATCAAGGTCAAGGCCACATAGGCCTACCCTGGTAAGAGAAGCTCGTGGGGAGCCGGAGTGGACTGTTTTTGCACAAGCAGCAGAAACTGATAGTGGTGATGATGATTGTATTTTCCATTCTTTTATTTATTATTATCATTATTGTCATTATTATTATTATTGTTATTGTTATCTTTGCTAGTATCATCATCATCATCATAATGAATAAACATGTAAACAATTAAAAAGACAAATGAAATAAGTTTCTTTCTGTTTTTCAGATCTAAGTGTTCCCCATGCCAAATCAAGAAATCACACAGCCCAGCTGCATGGTGGTCTACAACCATGGAGTACTAGCAAGATTAAATACAAACAGAAGAAGAAAGCAAAAAGGCTGATTTTGACATTCAGAAAGATTAATGTGAAGAGAGAAGATAGTGAAGTCCAGAAGCCAGAGGACTGAAGCACAACAAAGAAATGAGCAAGCAACGCAGCTGATATGGAAGACTTGGAAGAAAGGAAGAACAAAAAGAGGAAACACGATGATGGAGTGACAGAATGAAGAGAGCAAATGCGATGGATAGGGAAAACAAATTGATGGATGCCATGCTGCAATACAATAAAATGCAATATAATACAATACTCCTTTATACATCCACATAAGAAAATTGAAATGTACATACACTGGACTCGCTCCACACGTAGATTATTCTCACAGCTACTCAAAACCACAATCACAAATCAGTGCCGCCCAGACAGGACCACCACCTTGCCGTGGTCGGGGGGCTTGAGGTCCCAATGATCCCTTGAGCTATGCCGACGGGGACTACTTGCTCGAAAGATTTGTTTTTTCAATGACAGTCCCGATAACCAAGGCTGTTGACGTGGACTGGACTCTAAACAGCACAATATAATAATGCCCCTGGTAGGGTTACCCATGTCGGACAGATCAAGGGGAAGGGATGAGACAAAGCGCGGTCCCACTCTCATTTCCATTTTCTTCATACCCATCTTCATGTTCACGAGTGGCTGCTATAAGCATCCCATAATCCCAAGCTTGAGGTACTTGGTGAGGGGATGAATGGCTGTACGAAAGTCAGTCATTAAACTACACTGTCTGGTTTCATGCAGGACGGTTCCAGGCGGACGGACGCCAAGAGATTGGCCATCCATTGTCCCTTCCCCAGCACGGCAGCTCTCCTGGGGTGACCGAGATATTTCTGCCATTGCTGAGCCTACGCTCGTGTCTAACCATAACAAGCAAAAAAGAAAACGTGACAACAGGTATGACTCAGATTCCGAGGACAAAACACGACAGGCAACAGGCAGCATGGTTAGTGGTGACGGGCATTGAGGATGAAAAACCCATCTGAAAATTAAGTCCCTTTTCCATACAACAGGGATTTCAAGCCCTTATTGAAAACCCAAAACCATTAAAAAAAGCTGCAAAATGGAGATTACCAGGTGGAGTGCAAGGACAACAAACAATCAGATCGCTTGCTTAGAGCATCGGTAATAGTTGACCGTGCAATAAAAGTCACTCTACACAAAGGACTGAACAACAGCAAAGGAGTCATCAGGTGCCCTGAGCTGAGAGGAGTGTTGGAAGAGGTAATCCGAATGGAACTGAAAAGCCAGGGCGTTGTAGAGGTGCACCGGACTATGTTCCGGAAAGGGTCTGAAAAACTCCCGACTTCCTTACTTTTTGCTCTCTTGCTATACCCCAAGACCTGAGAATTGGATACTTGAAAGTGAAAGTGTCGTTGTATGTGCCATCACCAATGCTCTGCTTCCGCTGTCAAAAGTTTGGCCATATCAAGGACAGGTGCACTGAAACCGAAAATTGTGCTATGTGCGCAAAGGAGGCACATGAAGGAGATGTGAATGTCCACAAAATTGTATAAATTGTGGAGGTAACCATCATCATCCTCCAAAGATTGTCCCATATGGCATAAGGAACAGGCAATCCAACGACTGAAAGCAGAAAAGAAAATACCTTTCCACGAAGCCAAAAGATTGGTAGAGGGCAGCAGCTCGTCTTCCAAAAGTTATGCATCGGTAGTCAAAACAGTCAGTCAAGTATCCATAGCCTGTCAAACGAATGTAACGTGGAACATAGACAAATTTTGAAACAGTGCAAGAAACAAAGGCCCTCAGTGGGGGCGTTAAACCTGCTGCCTCCCAGGCTGTTCAACAGCCAAAAGCGGGCGTTAAACCCGCTACCTCCCAGGTTGTTGTACAGCCAAAAGCAGCCAATGTTGGCAACCCAGGGAAATCCTGTCTCCCTGGTAAACCCGCCCTCACGCCCTGGCCATCCGGGAGCAGCTCCACAGAAAATGGAGGAGAGCCAAAATGTATGTTGGTGGAATTAAAGAACTATCCTCCAGCACTTAAAGGGCCTAAGCCCGCACTTCCTGCAAGCAGGTCAGCCGTGAGGTCTGACTGCCTGAAAAAAGCGGAAGAAAAACTAGAAAATAAGTACGCACCTTTACAATCTGAGGATGACGATACAGATATGGACTGAACTGCATTGAATAGTTCCGCTAACAATGCAAACATAGTACAGTGGAACATCCGAGGTGTCCATTTGCAGCCTGTTGTAGTGGCTTTACAAGAAACATTAATACGTGAAGGAAAGAGTTTTTCCTTAATGAATTTCAACATTATTTCCAAACCAGCACAACCTAAAGATGGAGGAGTAACAGGTGGAGTATGTTTGCTGCTACACAGGTCCGTTTTGTTTAGTTCTGTTAATCTGAACACCATTTTGCAAGCAGTAGTGGCAAGGGTATCTCTAAAGAAAACAATAACCATCTGCTCTGTATACCTCCCTCCATCTGTTGCTGTTACAAAAGAAGAACTGGTTGATTTGATTGAGGAACTTCCAAAACCTTTTCTGTTGTTGGGCGATTTGAATGGCCATTCCCCGCTTTAGGGTAGTGAAGATACTTCAGCGCGATAGTGAAGATACTTCAGCACGAGGTCTCTTGCTGAAAGAAGTTTTCTCCGATTTAAACTTATGTTGTCTAAACGATGGATCTCTGACATATAATCATCCTGCTAATGGTACACTTTCTTCTTTGGATTTATCAGTGTGTGATGCTTCGCTGGTTTTGGACTATGAGTGGAAAGTTCTGGATGATCTGCATGGAAGTGACCATCTTCCAGTTGTCTTAATAAATCCAAGTGTTGGACATGAGCGGCTACTGGAGTGCTTGGTTTTTCGCAGGGCTGACTGGGATTTGTTCAAGAGGGCTGTCCAGAGTGACTTGGAGGAAGGAAGGGTCCTGCAGAGTGATGATCCAGTAGACACTCTAACGCAGATCATCCTTAGCTGTGCCAAACAAGCCATTCCCACATTGTCAAAGAAAGCGCACATGCCTAAAACACCATGGTTTACTTCCGAATGTAAACAGATAAAACAAGAACGCAAGAAAGCTCAACGTCGCGTGTTTCAAAGTCCATCAACGGACAATGTTTGAGCTCATCAAAAACTGCGAGCTAAGTCAAGATACGTCTTTAAAAGAAATAAACAACAGTCCTGGAGAAACTTTTGCTCGACAATGACATCCCGAACTTCAAAAAAGAAAGTGTGGAAAATTATCAAACAAATTAAAGGGAAAACATCTGTCCCTCTGTTCACCATCTGAAAGTGTCAGATTGTCTGATTACTGACAAAAAAGCCGTCTCTAATATATTGGCGTCGTCATCGAAAAGAACTCTTCCTTAGCCAATAAATCAGCGGTCTTTCGAAAACACAAATTGGTGAAAGAAAAGAAAGCTTGTAACTTCATCTCTGATAACATGGAAGAGTACAATCTCCCACTGACATTAGAAGAATTAAAAGACGCTCTTGTTACTTGCTCTGACTCTTCTCCTGGTTTAGATGAAGTTCATTATAAACTGGCGAAGCATCTCCTGGAAAAGGGTTTGGAAATTCTTTTGAAAGTGTATAATTACATATGGACGACAGGATTCTTTCCTCCCTCATGGCGGAAAGCCCTGGTCGTCCCTCTGCCTAAACCTGGAAAAGATGTATCCAATCCATCCAATGATCGGCCAATAGCCCTAACCAGTTGTCTTTGCAAAGTGATGGAGAAAATGGTCAATAAGAGACTGATGTGGAAACTGGAGAATGAGGGCATCTTGACTAAAGAACAATGCGGTTTTCACAAGCACCATTCCACAGTAGATCATTTAATTCGTCTTGAAACGACCATCCGTAATGCATTTCTGAAGAAACAGCATGTAGTGGCTATCTTCTTTGATTTAGAGAAAGCTTATGATACCACCTGAAAATCGGGAATTCTTATGGATTTACACGAACTGGGTTTTCGGGGTCACCTACCTACGTTTATCCAAAAGTTTTTGGCCAAAATCGACAGTTTCAAGTGTGGGTTGGTACTACTCTATCGGATATCCATGAGCAAGAGCTGGGTGTACCACAAGGGAGCATTCTCTCTCCTGCGCTGTTCAGTGTCAAGATCAACAACATAGTCAAATCAGTACAGCAGGGTTCAGACTGTTCCCTGTTTGTGGACGATTTTGCAGTTTACGCAAGTGGAAGCTTCTATGCGGGCGTTCAGTGGCGGCTGCAACTGTGTGTAGATAGGATCCAGCAGTGGGCACAGACAAACGGCTTTACTTTTTCAGCATCCAAAACACAGTGTATTCACTTTCATAACATGCGAAAATTCTTTGCTGCCCCAGAAATTCGTCTTGGACAGTGCATCATCCCAGCTGTAAAAGAAGCAAAATTCCTGGGATTGATTTTTGATGAAAAGTTGAACTTTCTCAGTTATATCCAACATCTGAAAACATCGTGCCAGAAAGCTCTGAATATTCTTCGAGCTGTAGCTCATACAGACTGGGGTGCCAACAAGAAAACACTATTACACCTGTACAGAGCTTTAATTCGCTCTAAACTGGACTGTGGCTGCGTAGTATATGGGTCTGCAAGAGAGTCGTACCTAAAGGCACTTCATCCCATTCACCATCAGGGGCTGTGCCTATGTCTTGGTGCATTCAGAACAACTCCTGTGTATAGTCTGTATGCAGAGGCAGGGGAACCCTCCCTGAGCAACCATAGACTGAACCGGAAAACCCAGCTTACGACTGTGTCTTCAACCCCAGATTTCAAAGTGACTTTGAAAAACATCCAAAAGTGACTCCTCCTTTGGGGCTGCGTATCCGCCCCCATATGAAAATAGCAGATATAGATTTAGCAGTTATTAACGACTTCTCGAAATTTCCAGATAGTCCACCATGGACGTTGAAAACACAAAAGGTTTGTTTTGATCTTGCTTCCTTTCGTAAAGACAATACCAGTGGACTAGTGTACAAATCGTTTTATGCAGAATTGTGTGAAAAATCTCCGTCATCCCACAGAATCTTCACTGATGGGTCCAAGTGTGATGAAGGTGTTGCTGCCGCTGCCTTTTGCTCCGAGATTCCCAATCGAGCATTTTCAAAACATATTCCATTTGAAAGTTCTGTTTACACTGCTGAACTGACTGCTCTGCTTTTGGCACTTAAAATGGTGTCCCAATCCAAGCACAAAGAGTTTCTCATTTTTTCTGATTCCCTTTCTGCTTTGCAGGCAATTGCTTGCCGAAACATTAATCACCCTGAACTAGTGAAGTTGTTTGAAGTGTATTCTACTCTGGCAAATGAAGGTTACGAGATTGTTTTTGCCTGGATTCCTGGCCATGTTGGTATTGGAAGCAATGAAAAGGCTGACAACCTGGCCAAGAAGGCTACAATGACAAAGATGTCTAAGTCCTTGATTCCTTACACAGATGTAAAATCGAAAGTACACAGTTACGTAAGAAATCTGTGGCAGGAGGATTGGAATGAACAGACAGATAACAAACTTTTCCAAATCCGCCCTAACCTGAAAGAAATTCTCCCATCTGCTGCAGGAAACCGTGAGAAAGAGACAGTGTTATGTAGGTTACGAACGGGTCACACATCCTACACTCATTCGTACCTTTTGAAAAATAAAGAAGCACCATGGTGTATACCATGTGATGAGCCGTTAAGCATCCGACACCTCCTCCTCGATTGCTGGGACTTATACGATGTAAGACAAAAGCACTTCACGGCAGACTCCTTAAAGAAGCTCTTCCAAGACGTCCCCTGATGCAATTTTCCAGTTTTTACAACAGATCAATAGATTTTACTTGATGTGATTTCACGGGTTGTTCTTTTCTTTTAGACGTGGTTAGCCCTGATATGGATCTAGTGGTCGACTGGGCTATAAGCAATATGAATTGAATTGAATTGAATTGAACACATTAGTTATACAACATAATAAGATAAATATGCCTCAACAATTCAAAGCAACCACAAAATAAAGCAGCCAATAATCTTGGCATAT
>CM060305.1:42981319-42996319 GCA_030674185.1 Monoplex corrugatus | reverse complement strand
TTTCAGAATATTCTTAGTTCTATGGGGAATGAGTTCTTTGAAACTATTTGACTGTGTAGAAAAATCAGTGCATTTAGAAAAGTGATTGTTATCCATTTGTGCCAGGTATTGGTAGAATTTGACCTTTTTTTGTTAGGAGTGCAGTTCAGTGATATATTTTGGTCAGTACTGTAATGGGTTGGTGGTAGTTGTAGCGTTTTGTTCTTGTGATGCAGAGAAACTCTAGTCGATTCACCAAATGACAAAGTACATGTCATGTTTTTGTGGTATATTCATGAACGTTAGCGCAACGTGTTCACAAATAGAAGAGCCTTTTCAACAAGGTGAGAAAAAAACTGGTTGTCGTTTTATACTAAAAATGTGAGTAATGCGTCAGTGTTGTATAATATCAAAAGACTAGAAAGTGTGGTTACCAACCCGCAAATTTCTTTTGAGTAAAGTATATCAGAATCATATCAGTTTTTCATTTTATTAAATGTTGATTTGTATTTTGTTTTAGAATATGCGTTTATTGCATCATTTTTGCATTATTAAAAAAACTAATTGATATTTTGGTTTGAAAATATTTGGTAGTCATTTTGCTTAAAATGTTAGTACTGCATCAGCTTTGCTTAATATGAAAATGCTGCTTGCCAGTTAATCATAAGATACGTCATTACATTATTTTAGTAGTATGACAAAAGACTGGTTGACATTTTTGTTTTCAATACCACATATGTTTATTTCTTTGCCAGTTTGCATTTGAAGTTGTGCACGATACCATGGACATCGTTATTGATTCCATCCGTATTGACAGTTTGGAGTGTAATGGTAAGTCTGCAATCACATATGGTTACGTTAATCTATGAATTCAAACATAATAGTTTTTCCTTACCAGAGTTGTTGGTCAGTTGTCAAACTGTTGACCTTTCCCCAGCCAATCATTCAGCTGATGAAGGAATTTCAAGAGAGATTCATTGCACACAGAAAAATCCACATATTTTTAGCTCAGATCTTCCAGTAATTATCTGGCAGACTCCTCCAGCCTGCATAAAACCCTATACGCTGGCTAGGCCTTGAAATGTAGACGGAAGGGGAATTGAACCTATAAAGCGCTAAGCTGACACTGCCAGAATGATTAAAGCATTAAGACAGGTAGTGTACAGGTCAGTTTTTGTGTTGTAGGATGGGATACAAATTTTGAGACATCAAATCTTGAGTCCACGGCTGTATCAACAGAGCCAGCCAGCCTACCACCACCCCCACCACCCCCCAAAAAAGAAAAGGCCCAATTTTGAGACATCGGATCTTGAATCAACAGAGCCAGCCAGCCTGAATAAAAAAAAGGGGTCTATTTGAGGATCAAACCTCGGACTTCTTCTTTAACAGCTTTGACCAACTGACTAACAGGATCAAACAAGCCCTCATGGTCGCCGCCCAAAGATAGAATCCATAACGTGTATGTCTTCAACATGGTTCTCTAACCAAATGACCTAAAAAGTCAGTAGTAGGCCTGTGGCCAGTTTTGAGGATCAAATTGACCTGTGGCCTGTTTTGAGGATCAAATTGACCTGTGGCCAGTTTTGTGGATCAAATTGACCTGTGGCCTGTTTTGAGGATCAAATTGACCTGTGGCCAGTTTTGCGGATCAAATTGACCTGTGGCCTGTTTTGCGGATCAAATTGACCTGTGGCCAGTTTTGAGGATCAAATTGACCTGTGGCCTGTTTTGAGGATCAAATTGACCTGTGGCCAGTTTTGCGGATCAAATTGACCTGTGGCCAGTTTTGCGGATCAAATTGACCTGTGGCCAGTTTTGAGGATCAAATTGACCTGTGGCCAGTTTTGAGGATCAAATTGACCTGTGGCCAGTTTTGCGGATCAAATTGACCTGTGGCCAGTTTTGAGGATCAGATTGACCTGTGGCCAGTTTTGCGGATCAAATTGACCTGTGGCCAGTTTTGAGGATCAAATTGACCTGTGGCCAGTTTTGAGGATAAAATTGACCTGTGGCCAGTTTTGAGGATCAAACTGGCCTGTGGCCAGTTTTGAGGATAAAATTGACCTGTGGCCAGTTTTGAGGATCAAGCCAACGAATCCTATTATCAATATAGTACTTATGCAAATGTGCTAAAAGGCCATTCAAACCCTGTGGCTCGTCAAAACCCAGGACATAGCTCTCTGACCGTCTGAAGAAACAGACCACAAGCAAAATATATGGACTGCCTGAGAGTCAGACCTACGAACCCTGCATTATCAGCATGGAACTTTAACAGACTTCAGTTTCAGTTTCAGCTTCAGTTTCTCAAGACGACGTCTCCACGCTCAGAATGAATTCAATATGCACTGACACTACAGGTGCCTTGTGATGGAGAAGATCCAAAATGATCATGGTCCAAGCCTTAGGCCTGCATAGAGACCCATGAGCTGGCTGGTTATGGGTTTTGTATCTTATACTAGTATTTCTGAGGTGGGATTCTTACTCGAATTTGCGGATTTCCGCAAATCAAAAATCTTATTTTCTCGGTTCCATTATTTGCTTCTGCAGAAGGAAAAAAAAAGATTCAAAAACGTAACCCGGAAGGCGATCTTATCCGCGAATCATTCCATTTCTAGTCCTTTATTTCTGTTTTCTATTTTCTTTAGTGAAAGCAAATCTGGTGACAGAACACATCCCTGTCTAACCCATCTTTTCATATTTTGAAAGAGCTTATTTCACTTTTTTACTTTCATCGCTGTTTTTGTTCCCAATACATATTCCTCATTATTTTTAGATCTGTTACATCAGTATTGAGCGTTTGCAGTCGGCTGATCAATTCTTTGCGTCTTATTCTATCAGAAGCTTTTGTGTAATCAACAAAAAAACAAATAAAAACCCTTATTCTACTCAGTTGATCTTTCTACGAGAGTTCTTGGTATGAATATGGAATGAATAGTTCCTTTCCCCGTCAACAAATCTACATTGTTCTTTTGCTATTTCTATTTTCATTCTATTCCTTGTCCTCACCATAATTATTCCTGATAGAATCTTTGTCACATGATTCATCCAGCTGATTGTACTATGGAGTTCGCATTCTTCAGCCCATGTTTCCTTTGGAATTGCTGTGAACATTGATTTTGACATATCCTAAGGGATTTTTCCAGTGTCATGAATTTCATTTATGAGAATTGTTACTTTTTAACACCAAATTCAACTAGAGCCTCAGTCATTTCTATAGTACTATTGTCTGGTTCTAGGTCTTTTCCCTGCTTCATCTTTTTCATCCCCACTCTAACTTCATCTTTAATTATTGGTGGTCCTTCAACTTTCTTTCTAATGATTTGTTCCTTCGGTCTGTCATCATCAAAAACACCTTTCAATGTACTCTCCCCGTATATCTACTATTTTGTCATGTTCCATAATAATTGCACCATCTTTCTGATTTTAAGCAACCAGTTAATGAGCACATCTTTTTCGAATAAGCAATCTCTTTAGTATCTCTGTACATAAACTTAGGGCCTTTTTGTGTTGTCTTCTATGAAGCATATGGCAAAAAAAACAAAACCCACCTGTATTTAACCTGAAGACAGACCAAAGAAGACTCGGATCGACAACTTGAAGCAGACATTGCTGACCATCAGTTCTTTCTTCCTGCAACGCCCACGATCGTACAAGCACACAGATAAAAGACCAAAGAAAGAAACATGCACAAAAAAAAAGGAAATAAGAACACAGGTCATCACCAATACCAAAATGAATTATGATGAGCGTGACTGGATCAAAGTAGGAAAGGAGACAAAGATTAATGAAAAGAGAAGAGTCCCAGGACGCAAATTGATTGAGACAGAAAGAAGATAAAAAGACAGATGGTGCTGTGGAAAGATAAAGGAAAACATCAAAAGACAAGTAAATCGAAATGTAAACACAGCGTATTACAAGTCAGCTTGAAGTAAACAACGAGCACAGTGAAATGATGAGAGAGAGAGAGAGAGAGAGAGAGAGAGAGAGAGAGAGAGAGAGAGAGAGGGGTGGTGGGGTGGTGGTGGGGGAAACAAAACTACAGCCAAACGAGAAATTCTTTTTCTGATAGTGATACTTTTTCGTGTCAGACAGACAGACTGAAAGACTCAGACAGGCAGACAGGCACAGAAACACAGCACACACCCTTACTATCGATATAAAGTATTAAGAGAACATTGAAAACAAGAAGAAAGAAAAGGATGAAAAAAAAAAGGAGAGAAAACAGGGGGGACGTGGGGAACAGAAAAAAAAGTGCTTACTGAGTCGATAATACTTCAAATGTAATATATTCAATCGTGATGTTTGTTTGCTTTTCAGGTGTGGAAACGTTTTCGTGTTCATTCGACAACGCCTCCGATTATTGCGGCTTCGTCCAGTCGTTCACAGACAGTGCTGACTGGAAACTACGCAGTCAGGATATTCCAGGTTTTCTTGGGACCAGTGTAGATCACACTACCGGCGACGGTACCGGTGAGTTGGCTGCGCACCTGCTCCCTACTTTTTGTTCCCAGTCAAATCAGATCAAATTTATCACCTATGGAAAAAATTTAAATTACGTTGTGCTGTGTCATGCTTAAGATAAACTTTACCCTGTGGAATCTCCCCCCCCCCCCCTCCTGTCTTTTTTCTCCAAACATCTAACAGTGCGTGACGTAAAGGATAACAAACATAAATGACGTAATGCTCCACGCACGCAGATTTACATTTCGATCTATCACGAGGAATCACATCCCCTTTAATGCACTTACTATGTGTGTGCCTATGATTTGATAGACCACTCTCGTATTTGGTTTGAATATCCGTACTGTTTTGTATGGTTTGACAGTACACACCACCCTGTTTGATTTGATAATCCGCGTTACTCAGTTTGATAATCTGCGGTACCTTGTTTGATTCAATCAATAGTCTTCACTGCTTGATTTGATAAGTCTGCATTAACTTATTTGATTTGACAATTCGGATTGTTCTGTACCTGACTTTATAATCCACACCACCTTCTTTGATTTGATAGTCCATTCTACTTGATTTGATGGGCCGCACCACTTGATGTGAAGGTCCACACCACTTGATTTGAAGGTCCACACCACTTGGTTTGAAGGTCTACACCACTTGGTTTGAAGGTCTACACCATTTGATTTGAAGGTCTACACCACATGGTTTGAAGGTCTACACCACTTGGTTTGAAGGTCCACACCACTTGATTTGAAGGTCCACACCACTTGAATTGACTTGATTTGAATGTCTACACTGCTTGGTTTGAAGGTCCACACCACTTGATTTGAAGGTCCATATCACTTGATTTGACTTGATTTGAAGGTCTACACTGCTTGGTTTGAAGGTCCACACCACTTGATTTGAAGGTCTACACCACATGGTTTGAAGGTCTACACCACTTGGTTTGAAGGTCCACACCACTTGATTTGAAGGTCCACACCACTTAATTTGAAGGTCTACACCACCTGATTTGAAGGTCTACACCACTTAATTTGAAGGTCTACACCGCTTGATTTGAAGGTCCACACCACTTGATTTGAAGGTCCACACCACTTGGTTTGAAGGTCCACACCACTTAATTTGAAGGTCTACACCACTTGATTTGAAGGCCCACACCACTTGGTTTGAAGGTTTACACCACTTGATTTGAAGGTCTGCACCACTTGATTTGAAGGTCCACACCACTTGGTTTGAAGGTCCACACCACTTGGTTTGAAGGTCCACACTGCTTGGTTTGAAGGTCCACACCACTTGGTTTGAAGGTCCACACCACTTGGTTTGAAGGTCCACACTGCTTGATTTGAAGGTCCACACCACTTAATTTGAAGGTCTACACCACTTGATCTGAAGGCCCACATTTCTTAGTTTGAAGGTCCACACCACTTGATTTGAAGGTCTACACTGCTTGGTTTGAAGGTCCACACCACTTGATTTGAAGGTCCACACCACTTAATAATAATTAATAATAATTACAATATTTATATAGCGCAAAATCTTGATAAAATAAAATCTAAGCGCTGAAACATACACACGACACGCACAAACGCACGCCACACACACGCCACGACAACACCCACGCACACACACACACAACGCACCACGCACACACCACACACACCACACACACACACACGCACACACACACACACACACACAGACACACACACAAAAGCAACAACACACACACAAGGACTTCATAGAAGGTGCAAGGAAGGAGTACAAGGAATTATCAGAAGCATAGTATATTGAGAGTAATGATTGACAAATGTAGATTCCCTGACGATGGAGAAGAAGCTGCAGAGGGGATTGAGTGAGAGGCTCGAGGACAAGGTATTTGAGTGAGGCGTGGAAGCGAGAAAAAGTAGAGTTTGGAGGCAGAGAGGAAGGGATCCAGGAGAGCGGACGAGAAACAGAGAAGGCTCGTGGACCATAGGTATTGGCTTAGTGCGTGGAAAGCGAAAAGTCAGAGGATCGGAGGCAGAGCGGAGGGTACGTGAGGGAACATAGATCTCAAGTAGGCTTGACAGGTAATCGGGGGCTGCGTTATTGAGGCTTTTGTAGCACATGGTGTCTAGTTTGTACTGTATGCGCTTTGATACAGGGAGCCAGTGAAGTTGTGCCAGGAAAGGAGATATGTGGTCAGCTTTTTTCTTTTTGAGTACAAGGCGTGCAGCATTGTTTTGAATGCGCTGTAGGATGTGAATGGTGGAGGCAGGAAGACCGGACAGGAGTGAATTGCAACAGTCAATGCGAGACATTATGAAAGAGAGAACGAGTTTTGCAGTTGTTTCCACAGAGAGATACTTCCTGATCAGGCTTATACGATGGAGGTGATAGTAGCAAGATCTGGCAGTTTGAGAAACAAAGTTGTTCATGGAGAGGGTAGAGTCAATGCAGACACCAAGGTTTTTAGCTGAATCAGAAATTGGGACTGATGTGTTACATAATGGGAGAGAAAGAGGAGGCAGCTGAGAAAGTTTCTGACGGGTGCCAATGAGGATAGCTTCTGTCTTGTCATCATTTAGCTGAAGTTTGTTGTATGTCATCCAATTTTTAATGTCCGAGTAACACTCAGTGGTGCGAGTCAGGAGGCGCTGTATATTGTCAGGTGAGTCACTGTCTTGAAGTTGGGTGTCATCGGCATAGAAGTGGTGTTTTATAGAGTGGGAGTTGATGATGATGGACAGGGGGGAGGTGTAAAGAGTGAAAAGAACAGGGCCAAGGACAGATCCTTGTGGAACACCACAGGTCAGGTATGCAGGTTGAGAGTAAGTGCCATTGATGAGAACAGTTTGTTTTCTGTTTGATAGATAAGAAGTGAACCAGGAGAGAGCAATGTCAGAGATGCCAAAAGTATGATGAAGTCTAGAAAGGAGAATACCATGATCAATGGTATCAAAGGCTGCAGACAGATCAAGGAGTGTGAGGAGAGAGACTTTGCCAGTATCAGTTGCAAGGAGGAGATTGTTGAGAATGTGTAGCAAGGCAGTTTCAGTGCTATGGCACTGGCGGTAGGCTGACTGGAAAGGATTGAGGAGATTGTTGGCAGACAGGTGAGAGTTCAGTTGGTTGAGGACAACTTTTTCAAGCAGTTTTGACAAGAAAGAGAGATTAGAGATAGGCTGGTAATTTTTCAGTTCATTTGGGTCTAAATTGTATTTCTTGAGGAGAGGGTGAACAATAGCAGACTTGAAAGGATCTGGGACAGTTCCAGTTTGGAGAGAAGTGTTGATGATGTCAGTGATGAATGGGAGAAGCGTAGGGAGACAGTCAGAGTAGAGAGAACCTGGAAGAGGATCCAGTTCGCAGGTTTTGAACGACATGGATCTGATTGTGTTGAGAATTTCTTCTTGTGAGACTGGGGTAAGAGTAGTAAGAGGTGTGCCAGAGAAGGAAGAGTCAGGTGGGCATGGTTGACAGGGTGTCCTGTCGAGCCTGTCACGAAGAGTTTGTATTTTGGTGGTGAAATACTTGGAGAATACAGATGGCCATGGGAGTTCTTCATTTGTGTGTTTTGTTGGGAGAGGTAAATCTTTTCGTGTGCCAAGGAGATGATTCATGGTTGTAAAGAGTTCTTTTGAAGAAGAGGCATTCAGGATTTTGGTTTGGAAATAGTTTGTTTTTGCAGATGCAATGAGGGTGGATACTTTTGTTTTAGAGGCTTGGAAAAGTTGCCTATGTACAGTGAGTTTGGATTTGCGCCAGCGGCGCTCTGCTCTGCGGCGGGCACGTTTTGCACAGGCAATCTCATGAGTGAGCCAGGGGGTAGGGGGGCGGTCAGGTAAAAGACGGGTTGTGGCTGGAGCATGAGTGTCCAGAAGATGGTGGAGAGTAGTGTAGAATTCATCGGCAAGGTTATGTCACTTTTCAGAAAGGAGACGGAAGGCATCAGATGAAAATGTGAAGAGGTCGATAGATTTGAGATTGCGTCGAGTCACTGTGCGCATGGTACGGGAAGGAGGAGGAATGTCAAGAACAGAGAATTGCAGAGTGGTCAGATGGAAGGGCTGAAGTTAGACGGGTAGAAAGAACTAAGCAGTTATCAGTAGCTGAATTGTGGTGATCACGAGAAATGATCCAGTCAAGAATGTGACCTTTTTGATGGGTTGGTTCAGAAATGTGTTGAGTCATATTGTGATTGGACAGAGAGTTGATGATATGTCTTGTGTCATAACGGTGAGTGTTGTCATAGTGGACATTGATGTCACCTAGAATGATGAGATTTCCAGGTAAGAGATAGTAGTAATCAAGAAGTTGATCAAAGTCAGAGAGAAACATGGATGTGGTGAGCTTGTTGGCAGAGCTAGGTGGAGGTCGATAGACACAGGAGAAGGTGATGGGGTGAGGGGTGGATTGGAAGGATACTTCAACGTGCTCGAAAGAAGGATGGGAGAAAGGCAGAGACTGCGAGAAAGACAGGCGGGAATGGAGTGAGTCGTTGTAGAGGATGGCGATACCACCACCTCGGGATGAGCGATGGAAAGAAGCAAGCCTGTAACCACTCGGAGTGAGATTCACATGTATAGGTTCATGACCAAGGGGGTTAAGCCATGTTTCGGTGATAAAAGCAATGTCAACATGCTCATCTGCGATAAAGTCAGCAATGACATCAGCTTTGCCATCAGTGCATGTTGACTGAGCGTTAAAAAGGCATAGTTTCAGTTTATCACAATGCGGCGGCCGAGGTGGAGACAAAGGCAGCACCGACGGGACAGAAGACGAAGGCGACACCAGCGGGGCAGAAGACGAAGGCAGCAACGACGGGACAGAAGACGAAGGAGGCACCAGCGGGACAGAAGACAAAGGCAGCACCAGCGGGACAGAAGACGAAGGCAGCGCCGGCGGAACAGAAGACGAAGGCGGTACCGGCGGGACAGAAGGCGAAGGCGAAGACGGCAGAGGAGGAGACGAAGTTTGCAGCAGCAAGGTCGAGTGCAGGGGCAGTGGAGGAGACGAAGAAGCAGAAGAGTGGTGTCGGACTGGCACAGCAGGAGGCAGATTGTGCCAAAGTCGGTGGAGACGTCTACCACGACAGGATCGCGCAGTGCGGGGCTTAGGACACAGCCCCAGTGTTCGTATGCGCTGGTAGACGCCTCCACCGAGGTAGCACTTGCTGTGTTTAAAAAGTGTCAGTCCAATTTGTTTTATAAAAGAAGGGTCCATAATTGCGAGCCAGGCAGGAGAGGAAGATACTTGCAGAGAACACAACGGTTTGGGAAAGCTGTAGCGTTGGGCGAACACAGTAGACTAAAATGTAAACACAGTTCACAGATAAAATGTCCGACTTGAGCGGCTGAATTAAAATGATGAAAAGTAGGTGTAAAAACGTTGAAATCAGATTATCTGGTAAAATATTCAAAATTAAAAAAAAATATTTACATCACCGTGTGTCGGGATTTCAAAGCAACAAACTGATACAAAATTCAATGCATAAAATCAAATAGAACCACGATAAAATCACTGTAAAACACCACACACACTTTTGCTGCCTGATGGCGCGACATCTACTTGGTTTGAAGGTCTACACCATTTGATTTGAAGGTCTACACCACTTGATTTGAAGGTCTGCACCACTTGATTTGAAGGTCCACACCACTTGGTTTGAAGGTTCACACCACTTGGTTTGAAGGTCCTCACTGCTTTGTTTGAAGGTCCACACCACTTGATTTGAAGTCCACACTGCTTGATTTGAAGATCCACACCACTTGATTTGAAGGTCTACACTGCTTGGTTTGAAGGTCCACACCACTTGATTTGAAGGTCCACACCACTTGGTTTGAAGGTCCACACCACTTGGTTTGAAGGTCCACACCACTTGGTTTGAAGGTCCACACTGCTTGGTTTGAAGGTCCACACCATTTGATCTTAAGGTCCACACCACTTGATTTGAAGGTCCACACCACTTGATCTGAAGGTCCACACCACTTGATTTGAAGGTCCACACCACTTGATCTGAACGTCCACACCACTTGATTTGAAGGTCCACACCATTTGATTTGAAGGTCCACACTGCTTAGTTTGAAGGTCCACACCACTTAATTTCAAGGTCTACACCACTTGATCTGAAGGACAACACTGCTTGGTTTGAAGGTCCACACCACTTGATCTGAAGGTTCACACCACTTAATTTGAAGGTCCACACCACTTGATTTGAAGGTCCACACTGCTTGGTTTGAAGATCCACACCACTTAATTTGAAGGTCCACACCACTTAATTTGAAGGTCCACACCACTTAATTTGAAGGTCTACACCACTTGATCTGAAGTTCCACACTGCTTGGTTTAAAGGTCTACACCACTTGATTTGAAGGTCCACACCACTTGATCTGAAGGTCCACACCACTTGATTTAAGGTCCACACCACTTGATTTGAAGGTTCACACCACTTGATTTAAGGTCCACACCACTTGATCTGAAGGTCCACACTGCTTGGTTTGAAGGTCCACACCATTTGATCTGAAGGTCCACACCACTTGATTTGAAAGTCCTCACCACTTGATTTGAAGGTCCACACTGCTTGGTTTGAAGGTCCACACCACTTAATTTGAAGGTCCACACCACTTGATCTGAAGGTCCACACTGCTTGGTTTGAAGGTCCACACCATTTGATCTGAAGGTCCACACCACTTGATTTGAAGGTCCACACTGCTTGGTTTAAAGGTCTACACCACTTGGTTTGAAGGTCCACACCACTTGATTTGAAGGTCCACACTGCTTGGTTTGAAGATCCACACCACTTGATTTGAAGGTCCATACCACTTGATTTGAAGGTCCACACCACTTGATTTTAAAGTCCACACCACTTGACCTTTTTTATTATCGTACTGTGGTTGTAAAGGCAGTGTAGAGAGAAAAAAGGAAAATCACGATAGAAAAAAAAAGAACGATAGAAAACAACAACAACAACAACAACATCAACAGACTTAAACAATGCTCTAGCAAAATAAATTATTAAACTGGGAACGTTTCATGTTTGCAGAATGAAGCATTGGAATGTGTCACTTCCCCATTCTTTTTCAGGCATGTACGCTTATGCCGATTTTGCGAATGGCCAAAATGGAGACTATGCTCTGATGTGGTCACCACTAATTGAGACGAACGCTGCCGAGAGCTGCCTGGTCTTTTGGTATGCCATTGCCGAAGAAGACGACAGGCTGGGTGCGATGAAAGTATTGACTACAGAACCAGACGGGGTCGCGTTGCAGGTCGTGTGGTCCAACACCGACACTCTGGATTTCCCACATATAGACTTGTGGTTGAGAGCAGCCATCACCATCGACACGTCCAGCCCCACTCGGGTCAGTTCGTGCATGACGTTCATTTATGAAAACGTATCGTTTGCTCGTGTTACCATAGCAAAAGAGCAGTACCAGGTATAGTCTTGGACACGTGACAGAAAAAGAGCGGTACCACATTAGTTAAGGAAAACACATCCATGCAAACCAATTACACGACAATATTACTTGTCACGATCATAAAGATATCAACAATAGTAATGGTATTAGATAATGAAAGTGAGGATCATTTTAGCGTTTCGATTATTTTTGTGTGCACGTTGCTTTGTTCACACTGTACAGGTGGTATGTTGCCGCACAGTCTGCATACTCTGTCTTCAGTTGGCTTGCGTGCTGGGTGTTCTTATGTTTCCTTAAGTCACCAGACACTGACATGATTTACGGAATCTTAAACGTGCATACATGATGTTCTGAATGATGCCCGAAGGGGGTTACTGGCAAATCTGCAGACGTGTTGACCTGGCAGCTCGGAAAAACCATCCTGGACCCACCAGGTTGGAAATTGCCAGACAAGATTGAACCACAGACCTTCCGATTGGAAGTCTGACCTCCTACCACCTGACTACCACACCCGTGAAAATGATGATGAAGATGATGACGATAATGATGATGAGAATAAATGATAATGATAATGATTATATAGCAATAACAACAACAACAACAACACTATTAATAATAATAAGAAGAACAATAATGAAAAAAACGACAATGATAATATTAATAATACAGAAGCTATTACTTCTACTAAAGAAAAAGATCGTTGTAAAATCTAGTTTTACTATGCGACATTGACAAAGAGCAATACAATTAAGCATACAGCATACTTTCAATTTCAGTTTCGGTTTCTCAAGATAACGTCTCTGCACGTGGAATGAATTCCATATGCACTGATGCCACTGATGTAAGTGATGGAGGAGTCCAAAACGATCATGACACAAGTCTTAAGCCTGCGCATAAGCAATATGAATAGAAAAAAGGCAGTATAAACAATACACCGTTTGGCCATGTAAAAAAGATAGTACTGGGCATATTGTCTGGCCAAGCACAGTAGTAAAACAAGTAGGCCACGCACTGTAATAACATAAATAAGGCAGTAATAGCATAGTGGTTGGCCACACACTGTAATAATATAAACAAAGCAACGCCAGTTGTAGTGTTTGGCTCTGCAGTGTAGTAAAAACTGCGGTATCAGGTACAGTGTTTGCAATGTGCTGTATTAGACAAGACAGTACTAGCTATAGTGTTTGACCCTGAACTGTTGTAAAAAGGAATGTACACATAGTGTTTGACCATGCACTGTGGTAAAAAAAAAAGCCAGTACAGATATAGCATTTAGCCATGCATTGTTGTAAAAATGCACAGATGCACAGAGGTGGCTACAATGGACAGAGAGATGTACACTTGTACAGAAATATCAGAAAAAAATCATCTGTGGTGCCTCGCTGACACGCCCATGTCAGAGGACAGGTGATGATCAAGAATAGATTAATCATTGTCAGACACGACTTCTGATAGTTTTTGTCTTTTGTTTATGTCCACTCTTGTGTGGCGTTTTCCCCCATCTAAAACTGATTAAGCTTTCTCTTTTCAAAATACTATTGTCATTTATCATTTATTAAATAATTGTTTGGCACAGTGACTTCAGTGTCCTAATCAACTTTGGATTGCTTTTCTTTTTTTTAGATTTCACATAAAATTCATTGTATGGAATATGTGTTTTCCCTCATTGAATATTATGTAGAGATTATTTTCGTTTGAGTCGGTCTGTTTATTATCCTAAAGAGATCCATGATACATTTTAGAATATATTACTTAATCTGGCATTCTGTGGGGTTACAGTTCAGTCCCAGCCCTCCACATAAAAAATTGCCTGTTTGTTAGCAATATTACCCATCTTAATTCTCCGATCGTTCTGGTGGCATTGACGTGATGTTTCATAGGCCCTGTTCTCCTCTTTCTTCCCGTTTCCGGACGCTTCCAGCGCATGTTGTTCGTCTTGAACAAACTCTGAATTCTGAAATCAAAAGCCAGAAGCAGTACGTTGGTGGTGTCGTTTGTACTGTTGCTCTGTAGGTACCATTTTGTTCAGTTTTTTTTTCGTTTTTGGTCGTTTGTTTCTTAATTGCTATCTGGTTGAACCTGGCTCTCAGTTACAAAAAAGGCTACTCACTGCGTAGCTTTCATCGGCGATCCAGCCGACTTCTTCAGCGCAACTGCTGGGTTGAGACCTGGCTTCAGTGCGCACCGCCGTGATCGAACTCACGACAGTGCGACTGAATAAGTGAGGAGTGCACCGATGGCAGGTTGTGTCGGCCCCGGTCACGGTTGAGAGTGGGGTTCCTTACGGCGATGTAAACTGCCTCCTTTACTCCCCTCTGGAACCATCTTGCTTCTTTGTCGAGAACTTGCACATTGTCCTTTTCAAAGTGATGTTGGGTGTGGGTCAGATGTTCTCTCACTGGAGAGGACTCACGTTTGTGTTCTTTTAATCTTTTGTGGAAGTTGCGCTCAGTTTCGCCAATATACATGTAACTATGGTCACAGTCCTGGCAGTCTATCTTGTATATCACCCCTGATGTGTCCAATTTGTCTGTTTTGTCTTTGGGGTGGACTAACTGGCTTCTGATGGTGTTGGTGGGCTTGGCGTGGACATTGACTCCCAACTTCCTGATCTTCCTGCTGAGTGCCTCAGTGACGCCTCTGACGTATGGCATGGAGACGTGCCCTCTCAAAGGGGTTGGCCATTCAGTGGAGGGGTGGGGTATGGTTTTCTTGCCCCCCGGAATGTCCCAGGCCCACTTCTGGTATCCTGACACACTGAGTACTTTTTTGATGTACTGCACCTCTTCTTCTCTAGCGGTGTCGATTTCACTCTTTACACCTCCCCCTGTCCTCCATCATCAACTCCCACTCTATAAAACACCACTTCTATGCTGATGACACCCAACTTCAAGACAGTGACTCACCTGACAATATACAGTGCCTCCTGACTCGCACCACTGAGTGTTACTCGGACATTAAAAATTGGATAACATACAACAAACTTCAGCTTAATGATGACAAGACAGAAGCTATCCTCATTGGCACCCGTCAGAAACTTTCTCAGCTGCCTCCTCTTTCTCTCCCATTATGTAACACATCAGTCCCAATTTCTGATTCAGCTAAAATCCTTGGTGTCTGCATTGACTCTACCCTCTCCATGAACAACTTTGTTTCTCAAACTGCCAGATCT
>CM060305.1:42968819-42976319 GCA_030674185.1 Monoplex corrugatus | reverse complement strand
TCTTGCTTTTATTGCTTTTATTCTTTCTCCTCATTATAGCCATGCGCCCTCGCGCGCGCGTTTGTGTGTGTGTGTGTGTGTGTGGTGTGTGTGCGTGTGTGTGCGTGCGTGCGTGCGTGCGTGCGTGCGTGTGTGTCTGTTTCAGCGCTTAGATTTTGCGCTATATAAATATTGTAATTATTATTATTATTATTATAGTAAAACGTTCATTCTGCCTTTACATTCCATTCTGTCACTTAAGACCTATTCGTATAGTTTTTTTCCAGGTACTTCTATTGACAGGCATCTTACAGTTATGCAGGTGGATGATACGCAACTTTTATAGAGATTTGTCCCTGGTTTATTTGGTTTCTCTAATTAGCAGGATCTTTGTTTTGCTGTGCAATTGTTGGTGATCACAGCAGCAATCAAGTCCTCATCTGGATTTGTCACCATTTGGGCGTAAGCACAGATGTTTGTGATTTAGAGGTTTTTTGTGAGCCGAAGACGCTAAGTCATAAATAATCAGTAATATCACAGTTATCTTTTTTGTTGTCTTTGCAAGCTTGTTATGTCTTTTTAGTTGTCTTTGTGGGCTTGGTACTCTGGCGAACGATACCATGCTTTTGGAATATGTTTGGGTTTCCAAATGCAGTAGAAGGTGTTGCCTCTTCCATCTTTGTTTTAATCTTATGTCGATCTTATAGTGGTCCAACATTCAGGCTGTCAAAACTGTGCACAGCATTGGTTTGTCGTCTCTGTCCAGAAGGGTTTGGACATTCCGTGCTCCAAATTTTTGAGAGACGTTTTCTTTCCTTTTTTTTTTTTCTTCTTCTTTTTTTTCTTCTTTCCGTGCTTCTTGTCTGCCCGTTGTTTTTTTCGACCAAGGAGACCTGGTTATCTGTCAGATATACAAGAGGTAGGTTTCTTTGTGGGGTTTGTTTTATCCTTCTTTCATCCTTTGGGGAGAGCAGTGCTGTCCCTGGAAAGGGCTGTTCTGTTGCTGTGGATGGACACGAGTGGAGTGCGTCAGCCTCATGTCTGCAGTGGACGATCATGATACCACAGTCGCTAACATGCAGTAATAGCTAGAGACTCTGGCAGCATCCTCTGCCTCTGCCTCTGCCTCACCACTTCTCCATCGCTGTATGACTTTGTTATAACTGGCAGTTGAATGTCTCGCTGTACCGGCTTGCATACTTGACCTGCACGGGTAACATTTAAAGTGCGGAAGGAGATGCAATTCTCTTTACACTCTTTTGCCTAATGACGCTAGTAGTTCTGCAAGTTCAGAGTCTGCGACATGTAGAAAGGCCTTAGCAAGGTCAGCTTTATTGTTAGAGGTATCTATTTCCTACCTGTGACTCAAGAACTATCTTTGGAGAAACTGTGACTCTGGACAAACTGCCTTGACAGGGCTAACAAGCTCCATCTCCGCGGGTTACTTTAAATCGTTTCAGCAGACTTTGCGTACACTTGACGGCACCTAGTTCTTCTTCCAAGTACTGTAAAATGTGCAGCCAAACTACTACTGAAGGTTCCTTGGATAGGGGGTAAGAGAAATTTGACCAGTCTTTTTTCTTTTTTGGACCACCCAGATTCGAACCTCTGTTTTCTGATGTTCTCATTTCGTAGGATAGGTGCTGCATCCATTACCAAACCCAAACCCAGTCAGGTACAGGAGATTCAGATGATAGACTTTACAGCACGTTCACTTGATCTGGTTCCCTCTGAAGATCTGTAGCAAATTCTGAAGCTGTTTGGGTTGCTCCCAATCAGCATATAGCTGACAACACCACCTATTCTTAATGTCACTTAACTCATCCATTTTTAGACAGGTGTAGGCTGCCAATACAGATCTTCTCGTAGTCCATACCACAGGGTTTCAGAACCTGGTAGTCTGGGAAAATTCTTTAAATCCAGATGTTTGATTTTTTACAAGAGCGTCATTAACGTTAAAGCCAGCGAACTATGGCCTGACTGGTTCACTAGCCATGAAATCTGGTGATCTTTTTCCTAAATGATGAAATAATTTTGTGGCAACAGTTGATTCTCTACACTTGTGTGTGTTGAATGTCCATATGGTTTTGACCTTGTTGCTGGTAGCGTACACTATAATTAAACTTTGACTTCTGCACCCTATCCAACAACTGCAAAAACTTAACCCTTTGGCTGCAGGTAGCTAGTGGATAGGGTGAGGGAATCAAAGGGTTAAGTTTTTGCTTTGCTAGCATGGTTGGCAATGCAGAATGCTGGTGGACAGGGTGCGGGAATCAGAAGGTTAAACGACATTGAAAGGAGACTATTGTTCACATCGATTGAGGCTTTTTCATTATGTAAGGTTATTCAGCTGTAATGTAGTCTTTGAAATTTACTGCCAGGATTGTTGACAATTGTGGGTTTGGATAAAAAGCATGCTTACAAGCAGCACAAACTACTGGCTCTGAAAATCAATTCTTTGTCTTGAATACGGTGTATCAGACATCCACCCAACATTTCTCTAGATATAATAAAATCAACCCGAACATGCATATTAAAGAAGAAATGTTTGCGTACACAGTTTTATTCATTCACATGCATTCAACAGTGTAAACACCAAAGCTCAAACAATTCAAATCCCTTTGCAGCATTTTCACAGATGACAGAAGGCAACTGATTGATCGAAAACAGACTCCAGTAAATAAACAATGTGAGTTATTAGGTTACCACAAAATGAAACAAAAGCTAAGCTCAGTGATACCATTTTCATCCGCATCTTAATAATATATCAGTGCCATACCTGGACCGAGACCAAACTCCTCAAGCACAAGATTGTTGCCTGTGAAATGCATCGTTTGAGAAGGACTGTCAACAACACCAGACATGACAAGATCAGATACTTCAATATCAGGGAAAAGGTAGGCCAGGAGCAATACAAGTCCACCATCCCGTTCATCAGCAGAAAATTGAGATGTTTGGTCGTCTGACCATAATGCAGACAAAAGAAAGTCTAGATCGATAGTCAAAAGGAGGCTTTGCCTTCACACGGCATTATTCTTAATGATACCCCAAACGGTACAAGGGGACATATAAAAGAAAAAAAGAAAAAGCAAGCACACAAAACATCACACATGTACGCACACACACACTGAAAGATACACGCGCATGTACATCTATACACGTGCACACACACATACACACATAAACACACACACTGAAAGATACACATGCGTACACATCCACACACACGTACACACACACACATGCACACGCAACACACAAACGTCACTCATTCTGATAGATATGAAACGGTCTGCTGTTTAACTAGAGGCCTGAACAGATAACAGGTCTGTGTATAATTAAAGGAGACTGAGAACCAACGCACAATTGTGTGCACGTACCTTCCAGGTCATTACCTCTATGTGGAAGCCGGCAGCAAACGTTCAACAGGGCAGAGAGGGTACTGTACACCCCAAAAATCATTCCCAACTTTCCCAGGAGTTGTCTCACGTTTTTTTACTACATGCACGGAGCGGATATCAACAAACTACAGGTGCTTGTGGCCACTTCCCCGTTTACTCTGAGCAGCCAGGTGGTGTGGGCTTTGAAAGGCAGCCAAGAAGACCTCTGGCTCAAGGCCACGGTAGAACTGGACACCCCTGAGGCGTACAAAGTGAGTCATATCTTTTCGTGTCAGTAACTTTGAATTTGTTTGAAAGTCGTTGATCACAGTCGGAGAGTTCCATATGCACTCCACCCAAACGTGCCAACAATGACGGGCACAGTGGTCAAGTTGGTGAATGTCGGATTTCCAATCTTAAGGTCTTAGACACCTCTGCCTTGTGGGTAAAGGGTGGAGATTTTGTAGATCTCCCAGGTCAGCAAGAGTTCAGACCGGCCAGTGCAAAATGCATGTTTGTATGTACATACATGAAATATGTCAAATTTGAGCATTAAAGATCCTGTAAGTCGTGTAATCACAGGCTTAAGGAAATCATGGAAATACCCAGCATGTAAGCCCGCCAGAAGGTGCAGTTATGCAACAATATAGTGGAGTCTGGTCTAATAACTCGAGTTCTCTGTTCTCCACTAGGAAAAAAGTCTGATTATGTGTAATGCGCAGTTTGGCGTTTAGTGCTGTAAAATATCTATGATAAATCTAATAATTACGAATACTAATAATGATCTGGCAGACATCTTGAGCCTGAGCAAAACCTCTATGAACTAGCAAGGTTTTAAAAAGAGGTTGAAGAGGCGGGTCACGAGATCTTTGAAATAGGAGTGTGTAAGGTAAATGGTGCTTTGCTGTCCCAGTATGTTACTTACTGACTCATCACAACCTCATTTATTCATAACACACACACACATACACTTACACACACACACACACATACACACACACACACACACACACACACACACATACACACACAAACAAACAAACAAACAAACACACACACACAAAAAACACACTTACACACACACACACACACACACACACACACACACACACACAAATAAACACACACACACACACACACACACACACACATATATATATATATATATATATATATATATATACATACATACATATCTACACACACACATATGTACATGTAGATATAGATATAGATATATGTGTGTGTGTATATACACTGTCGTGTGCTTTATTTTATGCCTTTGTCTACCACAACCACGAAATATAAAATTGGTGCATTTCTAGATCTGTTTCAATTTCTCACTTACACAGAGATTTATGAGAAATAATTGTGTTAGAAACACATATTTCTTCTTTTTTACTTCTGTATGCAAAGAGAACCTACAGAACTTTTGACTGTCTTGTTTTCGCATACTTTCTAAAAACACTAAAGAAGCTGCACATTGTCTTGTTTTAGGCATTCTTTGACAGCCTGTGTAACCCGCCTAACTTTGAAGCCGTTCTTTTTTTGTTTGGTTGGACTCTGTATAACACAGTCATACTTTCCTTATGCCATGTGTTCATTATTTTGAAGCCGTTTTTATTTTGTTTGGTTGGACTTTGTATAAGATAGTCATGCTTTTCTTGTTCCAGGTGTTCATTGATGGATACGTAGGTTTAGGCCAAAAAGGAGATATCGCCATCGATGACATCAGCATCGTGAACACCGAGTGTACGTACCGGTATTATAAGTTTGATGTGCATTTGTATTGTGCCACACCATTACGCTACATAAGGCTTAATTGGTGGACACGTAGAGGTTTCAACTTAACACCCACTTCACACAAATATAATTAAGTTCAAAGTTAAAAAGATTCTTTCACCAAAGTGGGGTGTGGAGGATAACTGCAAATAAAGAAAATCCAACAGAATTAACACATAATTGCCCGGCGGAGAGATGTACGTATGAAATTGTTTTACGAAAAGATATTCAGACGTTCAGAATATTACTTATAACTTTAAACAATGTCATAAATTTTCCTAATTTCAGCTGATCTTTGTTTTTTTCTTTCCAGATATGACCTTACATAGTGAAAACACTGATTTATCAAAACAGACAATTTGAGGGAATAAAATTTAATCGATTGTTGTTGAATGTAGGATACTCAACAATAAACGAAAACAATCATTTTTGGTGTTTCCATTACAAAACGTGCATATTCTGCCTCTTCTGTCAGATCCTTTGAGTTTATCTGATTCAGTCTCAAGGTTATATAACTGCATTGAAAGCATGAAATACGCACAGTAGCCATGTCATCGTTCGTTTCTTATGGGAACACCAAAGATTCCCGGCATACAAGTACCCGAAAAAAGAGTGTGACTGTATACATGGCGGGATAACTCTCCGAGAACGGAGTATGCAGGCTGTGGTGCGCATCTTCTTAAGAGGGGGTATGCGCAGTAAATTGTGGCTTGCACGGTGTGGCCCAAACAAAGTCTATACATGCATCCAAGAAAATATTGCCTGAAACGTAAAAAAAAATGCCCAGATTAAAAATATGCAAAAAGTATTTAGGAGTGTAAGCAAGGATTTCCTGGTTAGTTATCCAGTATTTTGACCAGATTTGGACCACATGTCTGGCCTGATGCATAGTCCAAGACGGATGTTGTCTTTGTGAATGGCCTAATGTATAGCCCAAGACAGATATTGTCCTTGTGAACAGCCTAATGCATAACCCAAGACAGTTATTGTCCTTGTGAACAGCCTAATGCATAGTCCAAGACGGATATTGTCCTTGTGAACAGCCTAATGCATAGCCCAAGACAAATATTGTCTTGTGAACAGCCTAATGCATAGCCCAAGACGGATATTGTCCTTGTGAACAGCCTAATGCATAGCCCAAGACGGATATTGTCCTTGTGAACGGCCTAATGCATAGCCCAAGACGGATATTGTCCTTGTGAACGGCCTAATGCATAGCCCAAGACGGATATTGTCCTTGTGAACAGCCTAATGCATAGCCCAAGACGGATATTGTCCTTGTGAACGGCCTAATGCATAGCCCAAGACGGATATTGTCCTTGTGAACGGCTTAATGCATAGTCCAAGACGGATATTGTCCTTGTGAACAGCCTAATGCATAGTCCAAGACGGATATTGTCCTTGTGAACAGCCTAATGCATAGTCCAAGACGGATATTGTCCTTGTGAACAGCCTAATGCATAGTCCAAGACGGATATTGTCCTTGTGAACAGCCTAATGCATAGACCGAGATAAACATTGTCCTTGTGCACGGCCTATGGCCCAAGACAGATATTGTCTTTGTAACGGCCTAATGCACAGTCCAATACAGATATTGTCTTTGTAACGGCCTAATGCACAGTCCAATACAGATATTGTCCTTGTGAACTGCCTGATGCATAGCCCTAAATGGATACTGTCCTTGTGAACGGCCTGATGCATAGCCCTACATGGATATTGTCCTTGTGAACGGCCTAACATATGGCCTAAGACGAATATTGTCCTTGTGAACGGCCTAATGCATAGCCCAAGACGGATATTGTCCTTGTGAACGGCCTAATGCATAGCCCAAGGGAGATATTGTCCTTGTGAACGGCCTAATGCACAGCCCAAGACTGATGTTGTCCTTGTGAACGGCCTAATGCATAGCCCAAGACGGATAGTGTCCTTGTGAACGGCCTAATGCACAGCCCAAGACGTATATTGTCCTTGTGAACGGCCTAACACATAGCCCAAGACGGATAGTGTCCTTGTGAACGGCCTAACACATAGCCCAAGACGTATATTGTCCTTGTGAACGGCCTAATGCATAGCCCAAGGTGTATATTGTCCTTGTTAACAGGCTTACGCATAGCCCAAGACAAATACTGTCCTTGTAAACGGCCTAATCCATAGCCCAAACGTATATTGTCCTTGTAAGTAAGGTCTTACATTCAGACCGTTCAAGTTAAATTTAGAAAAAGTTTTTGTTGTCTTGGCTATTTACGAACTAATTTGATTCAGATTTGAGCCGAATGTGTTGCTGCTCTTGGGAAATGAATTGCTGAAAATCCATGAAGTTTAGTAGCATTTTAACAAAAAATATATGGCAAAAAACGCT
>CM060305.1:42956319-42963819 GCA_030674185.1 Monoplex corrugatus | reverse complement strand
CGACAGAGAGATACTTCCTGATCAGGCTTATACAATGGAGTAGCAAGATCTGGCAGTTTGAGAAACTAAGTTGTTTATGGAATATGATAAACTTGCATATGTTCAAAAAAACATGATGCTCTGTACTTCTGAAATACATAACTATGCATATTTTTAAAGGTCATATTATTGCATTTGTTAATAAAATACTGTTTTATATATACAAACTCCTTTTCACCTGCAGTCTTGTTATTGTCACCCATGAGCCTTCGACTTCATGCCAAATTCTTCAGGTTTCTATACATGTCCTCAGGGTGGAGCTGGCAATTGTACAAGCCAGAAAGAGAATTAAGGATGTAGTGGAACACTGGTGCAGGCTAAAGAAGACCTCACGATGAAGTCGAAAACTTGACAATCTTAAAGAAACGTCAGGATAATGTCGACAGCTCAGTAAGCCTGTAGAAGACCCTTGTGAGAAGGTTGAAAAGCTAGTGCAAGTGAAAGTTTGAGGATCCTTTGAATAAAGTAGGAAGACTTTTAGAAGTGAAAGCGTAAAGAAGACCTCGGGATCAGATTGAAATTTCGAAAAGCTTGCAGAAGACTTAAGGATGAGGTAAAAAAAATCTTCCGAATGAAAGCTTGAAGAAAATGTCGGGATAATGTTAAAAGGCTGTCACAAATTAAAGCACAAAGACTTCAAGATGAAGGCAAACACCTGATAAGCCTGAAGACGACCTCAAGATGAAGGGAAACACCTGATAAGCCTGAATACGACCTCAAGATGAAGGCAAACACCTGATGAGCCTGAAGACGACCTCGGGATGAAGGCAAACACCTGATAAGCCTGAGGATGACCTCATGACGAAGGCGAACACCTGATAATCCTGAAGACGACCTCAGGATAAAGGCGAACACCTGCTAATCCTGGAAACGACCTCAGGATGAAGGCAAACACCCGATAAGCCTGAAAACGACCTTAGGATGAAGGCGAACATCTGATAATCCTGAAGCGCCCTCAGATCAAGGCAACACCTGACAATCCTGAGACGACTCAGGACGAAGAAAACATTGATAACCTAAGGACGACTTGAATGAAAGATTGGCGTGCCAGAGAAGCATTTGGAGATTAAATGAGTTGACAAGTTGAAGAAGCAGCGGGATGAGGTTAAAAAACTTGCTGTTTTCAAGATGTTAGAATGATTGAAAATATACCCAAACTTGAAGAAGACCTGGGAATAAAATCGAAATTCAAGAAACGCGAAGAAAGTTTTGGAGGAAAGGGTTGATGATGAAAGACTTCAAGACCTTGGGGATATAGCAAACGAATTTGTGATAAAGTACAAAAAATTGGACAAGTTGAACAGACATCGGGATGTTGTCAGAATCTCCCAGGATTGAAAAGCCTGAAAGAATGACGTTAAAAAGCCACACACGCCCAAAGCGACACCTTGCTTGTGATGATTTCAAAGCTCTCGGAAATGAAAGTGAGAAGACCTCATGATTGAGTCTAAAGCCCGTCAGTACAACAAGAGACATTCTAAAAGCAGATTAGATAATGTCCCTCATGCCTCGATATTCTTAATGTTTATTCATGAGACAGAGCAACAAATTCCTTACATCCGATCTCTGAATTAAAAAAGAAAAAAACAGAATGATACAACATACGTGTAAAGTTCATACTCGCACTTTGAATAGCTTTATTTCTTTTTTGTACTTAGTTATTGTCCAAACAGACGATTGTTATTTTCCATGTTTTTGATTTAATATTTTAATTAATCTTTGTTTTAGCGTGACCGTTGAGTGAATTTGAGTCCACATCTGTGGCTTTCGGCAGACATGGTTAATGACAATTTCGACTGGCTGTGGCAAACAGGACCCTACCCTGACGGCCCTGTGACTGACCCGTGAAGACCACACTGGAATGGGTTTGTTACTGTCTGTGTCAGTCTTTCTGTCTGTTTGCGTCGGTCTGTCTTTACATTTGTCTTCTGAATCACGTGTCTTGTACGTATGTTGTTTCTCTGTTACATCGCTTCTCAGTCATTATCGTCGTTCTCCGTTTGTACGCCTGGTCTCCGTCGCGTCATCGTCTGTTTATCATGTCTATTGGTCGGGTTTCTTTGAGAGTAAGTGATGTATCAGCAATGGGTAGGGACTTTGTGGGAGGAAAGATGGGTTATGCAGTTACTGATTAGCCTTTGACCCATATCCAGTGATTATGCTTGTATGTCTGTTTCAAGGTCAGTATGTTTATGATCCGTCGACCGCGAAAGCACATCTCAAGGCTTAACTAATGTGGAATGGTAGTTCAACAGTGAGAACGTTACCATGGTGTATTTTTACGGTCGGCTAGGCCTTGGATGCTAATCGTGTGTATGAAATTATAAAACGAATGCCCGTTTGCACATGCACTTAGTGAGTCTGTGCATCTAACGATCTTTTCCTGACTAAAATAACATACAAAAACAACATTAATACGAAGACAAAAATAGGACTACTTGCATATTGAAAAGTAAATAGAAAGGATATTGCTGTACAGTAACGACACATTCTTCCCAAGGTGAGCAGCTCTAGTTTATACACGGTGAAACTGTTGTGAAAAAATATGAACATATGCGAGGGAAAATCTTGTCGAGATGGATACGTCAACAGTTCTTATGATAATGTGATAATGATGAAACAGCAACGACGATAGTGGTGACAGTGACAATATCGATGATGATGATAATATTGATGACGTCTGTGATGACAACGATGACAACGACAAAGACAGAGGTGATGATAACGAATTTTGGGCTGCAGGTCACTACATGTACTTGGAAGCATCCCATCCTCAGGTTCCCATGGAGGCTGCTCAACTGATCAGCCCAGGTTTCAGACTAGAGAGCCCAGCTTCCTGCCTGAGTTTCTGGTACAGCATGAATGGAGGCAATATCGGAACTCTGCGTCTGAAATGGCCACATTAGTAGGTGTTCCCGTACTTCTGTGGGAGCGAAGTGGTAGTGCTGGGCCGACTGGCACAAGGTTTCTGTGGACATACCTGCTAATCCTGTGGATGCCGGGTAAAGCATGTGTGTATGTGTATGTGTTTTGTATGTGTTGTGTTGTGTGTGTGTTGTGTATGTGTTGTGTGTGTATGTGTATTGTGTGTGTGTGTGTGTGTGTGTGTGTGTGTGCGCACTGTGTGTGCGCGCGCGCGCGCGTGTGTGTTGAACGGGTAGGAAGGCGATTACAGCAACACATTGTGGAGTGCAGAGAGCAAGATGAGGCACATGCAGGACAACTTGGTCTATTCTTTGCATCCGTTATCATCTGCAGTCACCCTGAACCTGTCTTGCCACTGGACACAGGTGATGCCGGACGATAGAGTGAGGTGGTGTTTGCGCTACTACTCTTCATGTTAAACGAAGTCATGGCACATCATCGGTCAGCCTTTTTCGTTAGTAGAGAGGGTCTTTGGAGAATCATGGCGAAGTACGGATGCTCCAGGAAATTCATCACCATTGTACGATAACTACATGGAATGTGGCCAGAATTCAGAGCAGTTCAGAACCTCCAAGACATTCGCTGTCTCCAATGGAGTGAAACAGGGTTGTATTCTTGCTCCCCACCCTATTCAGTCCTTGGTCTCAACCATGCTCAAAGACGCCCTCAGGCGCAGGCTACAAGCATCAGGTGCCATACTGATGGGTCACTTCTCAACCTCAGGAGGCTTCAAGCAAAAAACAAGATTTGAGGGACACTGTCAGTAAATTCTGTTTGCCGATGACTGTGCCTTCAACTTTCGAAGGTGAGATGCAACGCAATGTTGACAAATTCTCTGATGCTTGCGACAACTTCGGCCAAATGATCAGCACAAAAGAGACTGAAGTTATGCATCAGCCAGCGCCAGGAAACTTTACTCAGAACCCAACATCACTGTCGACGGGCAATTACTGCCTGTGATAAACAAATTCACCTACCATGACAGCATCCTCTACAGAAATGTTGTCATCGATAATAAAGTGAATATCAGATTTGGCAAAGCGAGTGCTGCCTCCAGCAAACTCCAGACGAACGTGTGGAATAGAGACTAAGATCAAGGAGTACTGGGCCGTAGTTCTCATCACACTGCTCTGTGGCTGTGACACACGGACGGTCAATCAGCATCATGTCAGGAAGCTGAACCACTTCCAAACCACCTGCCTCAGAAAGCTTCTTGAAATAAAGTGGCAAGACAAGATACCAGACACTGAGGTCTTCGTTAGCGCCAGCCAGCCCAGCATCTACATCCTCTTCATGCATTCACAACTGGATAGGGCAAGACGTAGTTTGCATGTCAGAACACCGGCTTCTGAAGGAACTTGTTATCGGCGAACTACAGCAAGGCAAACGCTCCCAGGGATATAAGAAGAAGCGCTTCAAAGATACTCTGAAAGAGTTACTGAAGGCTTTCAACATCAGCCCTGAAATATGGGAGGAGACAGGTCTGGATAGAGGAAAGTGGCGATCAGCCTTTTGCAAGGGTTCGAAAATCGATAAAGTCATCAGAACCAGTACAGCTGAGGAACATCGGCAGGCCTAGAATAACGGAGCCAACTACCCACTATCTTCGACCACTGTTCCCTGCTGCACTGCCAGAGATTTTTTTTCCTTGCACGGCTAAGACTGACTGGCCATGTCTGTACTCACAACTTCTGGTCACCCCAACACGCGGATGACTGGATGGTCTTTGTTGATCGAAGGACGAACATGTGCGTGCGCTCGGTGTGTGTGTGTGTGTGAGTGCATGTGTGAGTGTGTGTGTTGTGTGTGTGTGTGTGTGTGTGTGTGTGTGTGTGTGTGTGTGTGTGTGCCAGTGTGTGTGGTGGTGTGTGTGTGTGTGGTATGTGTGTGTGTGTGCGTGTGTGTGTGTGTGTGTGAGAGTGTGAGTTCAATTATTATGTGAACCATACGATAATTGTGTTATGATATCTATTCGTGTGTGTGTTTACGTGCGTGTGCTTGTGTGTGTGAACATGTGGATATGTTTTTTTATGAAAATTTTGAAAGTGAATTTCTACGAGATGAAAGTATTGCGTATTGCCTACGAACCAAAATGCAAAAAAGTAGTATACAGCGATACCAAACGAAAACCGAACAGAGCAAACAACACAAGGCAACAACTGCAATAACATAAGCATCAGCAGCAGCAGCAGCAACAACAACAACAACAATAACAACAACAACAACAACAACAACAACAACAACAACAACAACCGACTAAGAACGAAACCTAGATCCAATAAAACAATAGATTCAGACAAAGATGATAAAAACTAGGAATCACACGGGAAAAAGTTGAAATAACAATGAAGATAATCTCTTAGAAATATGCGAATGACATTGTGGCATCTAAGAAGTTTATTTATGAAGATATAACCGAAATTACTTCCGGAATTACTAACATAGAATATTCTATGTCCGTTGTTGGCTGGAAGGAATTATTCTTTGGATTTGTTAGTTTTAATATTGTTTAAGAACAGGTCTGCATTCATTTCTATGACGATGATGGGTGGTGGTGGCTGTAATTGACAGTAGAAGTAGTTTTAAGTTTGTGATTCAATTGCTACCATGCTTTGCTAATAATACATGTTCATGTCTTTTCTTTAAGTAGAACAAAAATAATTTGAGAGAAAAAAATATGGCAGTTTGTTAATTCTTTACTTATTATCACACTTGTTAGAATAGGCTACATTTCGAAGAGTACAGTTACTATGCCTAGGCAGTATGGGAAAGAGTTTTCAGAGAAAGGGGTTTAAAACGATAAAGGTATAGTAAAGAGGATTTTTGTATAGTCGTGAGACTGATTAGAAGTTTCAGTAGCATAGGGCGGAAGTGCTATATAAGAACTCAAGATAACGTTGTCCTTCTCAACAATCAAATAGGACGGTTCAGTATATAGTACCGTAGAATTATACCAGAGATGTCCGTTGACTTGTCCTGTTCGACGTCTTTCGACAGAACATGCAGAAAACTATCATTTACCAACACACCTCCATCTCCATTTTTAATTGAACCTTGCAAATTATAGTCTGCCAGTGACATCAATCTCCTGATAACATTGAATTGCAAGGCCTCACCAACTGACTCGTTGTCAGCGTATAGACGTATACAATGGAAGTCAGAAACGAATGGTGCAAAATCAGCAGACAACCAGCAGCAATGTAAATGCCCACATAAATGGCCAGGAAACCAAAAGAAGTCCACAGTTTCAAGTACTTAAAGCTACCCTTACATAGTGTGAGCTTCATAGCAGACTTTGCACTAGAATTACAATAGTAACGGCGGTGATGTCCAGACTGATAACAATCTGAAGAATCATCATCACAGTTTCATCACAAAGTATAGACTGCAAAGGTCATTCGTCATTTGTGGTCGCCATTCCCCTACATAGGTGTTAAACTTGGACAATTCTTTTGAGTCGGAGAAAAGAATTCAGGCCTTCTTCACCAAGTGCTTAAGGAAACTACTTCGATTTACATACATCGAACATAAGACCGATAAAATATGTGCTCAGCAAGATTCCACAGAAACTCTGACATCAACGAAACGACGTGACCTTGCTTGGTTTGGTCACGTAAGCCACCATGACAGACTGCCCAAGACATTCTTCAGGGTACCCTGGGAGAGGCCATCATCGTGGATGAACAAGGAAAAGGTGGCTGGCCAGTATCAAAGACTAAACCAACCTCAGCATGCATGAACTACTACGCGCAGCTGCATCTCAGAGACAAAAGCAGAGGATCCTTTCTGCTGTGTTCTTTCAGTCCCCACACTGATCACACTGGTTATGTGATTAGAAAATAAAGTGAATGTGTTAAACAATACTGTTTCTTTTCTCTGTTTTGTTTGTTGTTTTCAGTTAATGAATGTGTTGAACAATACTTGGGAGTTTCTCTGTTTGTTGTGTTTTCAGTTAATGAATGTGTTGAACAATACTGTTTCTCTGTTTGTTGTTTTTCAGTTAATGAATGTGTTAAACAATACTGTTTCTCTGTTTTTGTTAGATGTTTTCGTTGTAATGAATGTGTTGAACAATACTGTTTCTCTGTTTGTTGTTTTTCAGTTAATGAATGTGTTTAACAATACTGTTTCTCTGTTTGTTGTTTTTCAGTTAATGAATGTGTTGAACAATACTGTTTCTCTGTTTGTTGTTTTTCAGTTAATGAATGTGTTGAACAATACTGTTTCTCTGTTTGTTGTTTTTCAGTTAATGAATGTGTTGAACAATACTGTTTCTCTGTTTGTTGTTTTTCAGTTAATGAATGTGTTGAACAATACTGTTCACAGTTTCTGTTTGAGGGTGTGGTGGGAGGCGTTGAAGGTGACATCGCCATTGATGACTTTGAGCTGACCAATGAGGCGTGTCCATCTGGTACAGTTATTTCGTGTTTTGGCCCAACACTCCCCATTCCTTCAAACTCTCTTCCTCCCTCTGATGCTCTAAATGTGTAAATTCCACACGCACAACTACTACAGACAACACTACAAAGCAATGTA
>CM060305.1:42946319-42948819 GCA_030674185.1 Monoplex corrugatus | reverse complement strand
GGGCACACTGTGGAGGTCGTTAGAATCTAGAATCACGTGAAAATAGAATGAGTAAGCGTATTTTAGAGACAAAACAAGACAGGACGCTAATGCACTCAACATACAAAGAAAGAAAGAAATTCACATAATTCAGGACAGGAAAAAATATGGACTAGATAATTTAATTGTTTGGAGGATTCCGTTCTTTGGACTGCAGAAGACTACTTCTTTTTATAAGAAAAAGTCTTTCCAGTCATACATTATTGATGTGTAATGTTCAAAGTTTGATAAAGAGGTCCACTGGCTCTTTAGTATTATGTGAACATTTTTGATTGAAAGGGTGGGGTGTAGTTACTTTTTGTTTAGTCATTCACTTACTCATTTATTTATTTCATTTATATCTCCTGTAAATTTTGTATACAGAGATATTAAACGATAGAAAAGGAGAAATGTTAGATTGGCTTTCTGTGTCCATGCCAACGTCTGTCTCGTTATTATGATCATTTACGAAGACATATCATCAGTCATTTGTTGTGAGGCTTAGACTGGTTCGATTTTAGTTCAGTTTGACTTACTTCGTAACAGGTACTTATAACTGATATGTGTGTGTGTGTGTGTGTGTGTGTGTGTGTGTGTGTGTGTGTGTGTGTGTGTGTGTGTGTGTGTGTGTGTGTGTGTGCGCGTGTGTATGTATGTCTGTGTCTGGGTGTGTGTCTGTGTATGTGTTTGTCTACGTATGTGCGTTCTTCTCGCAGAGTCAGCTGGGTACGACAAGGGTGCAGTGACCTGTGATTTCACGCGTGACATGTGCCAGTATTCCAGTATCGTGAGTTCAGCATACCCTCAAGAATGGTTAAGACATTTTGGTGGTACTCCGAGTTCCTAGTACGGGGCCATTTGTCGACCACACGAATGGAAAAGACGGTGAGAGAGAAAGAGATAGAAAGATGAACACACCGACACTTTATTTTACAATGGTAACATTTGCGAGATGCAGGAAGAGGGAAGAGAGGGAGGGAGGACAAATTTGTGGTATTGGGGGTGGTGGTGGTGACAGATAAGTATATTTGAGACTTTAAACGCTTAAATGTTCATGAGATCTGGTGACAGATATTGGGTACTGTAAAAATTTAACTGTTCACCCAGGCCTGGTGACAGATATTGTGTACGGACTTGAGTTCACACAGGCTGGTGACAGATATTGGGTACTATGACTTGAGTTCACACAGGCCTGGTGACAGATATTGGGTACAGACTTGAGTTCACAAGGCTGGTGACAGATATTGGGTACAGACTGAGTTCACACAGGCTGGTGACAGATATTGGTACAGAGCTTGATTACACAGGTCATGGTGACAGATATTGGTACACTTGAGTTACTCAGCGGACAAAGGGTAAGACTTACTGTTTACCCAGGCTGGTGACAATATTGGGTTTACGCTGGTGACAATATTGGGTACTTTAAGACTTATTTTACCCAGGCATGGGACAATATTGGGTACTTAAGACTTATCTGTTTACCCAGCATGGTGACAAATATTGTAAGACATCTTTTACCAGATGGACAGATTATTAAGACTTATCGTTATCGTTATCGTTATCGTTATCGTTTCGTATCGTTATCGTTATTGTTGTTTAAAGTCCAGCCGACTGCATAAAACCATATCAAGGTTATAACCGTTTCAAAACGTACAATACTTCAACAGGAAAAAAAAAAGAAAAGAAAATTATGTACACACATAATGCATTTGCGCACATGATCTAAGGAGATGCCCTATCTAAACATAAATATAGGACATTAAAACATGTATAAAAAGGGCCAAAATTACCTAAAATTGCTTTCGCGTATCTCATTTCCCTAGAACCAAAAATGCACTGAACACACGCACCCAATTATCAATCTAAAAAAAGTACTAAGACTTTATCAAACACATACAGATGAATGGACCAGCAAGGCAGGAAATGATAGGAAGAAATGATAGAAAGCAAAGAAATAAGGCAGAAACAAATAGAGTGACAAAGAACAGGACATTTTTATCATAGAATTTCCAGAAGGTGGGGATACTATTTTTACTGAAAGAGCTCCCGGCATACCCACGGGGGTTATAAAGATTTAAATGTTCACCCAGGTATGGTGTCAGATATTGGGTACTTTATAGATTTAGATATTCACCAAGCCTGCGACAGATATTGGGTACTTTATAGATTTAGATATTCACCAAGCCTGCTGACAGATATTGGGTACTTTATAGATTTAGATATTCACCAAGCCTGCTGACAGATATTGGGTACATTAAAGACTTAACTGTTCACCCAGGCCTGGCGACAGGTAATTATTTTGGGTACTTTTAAACTTCACTGCTCACACAGGTCTGGCAAGAAATAAGTATATTGGGTACTTTAAAGACTTGAGCCTTCACCCAGGCTTTCTATTGAGATACCACAGTTACTCATTTACTCCTCCACCAGTACGCACCGCCACTTTCATCCACGTGTTATGCTGCATTGTGTAATTAATTGT
>CM060305.1:42923819-42943819 GCA_030674185.1 Monoplex corrugatus | reverse complement strand
AACTACTACTATTACTATTACAACTACTAATGCTGCTGCTACTGATGATGATGCTACTACTACTGCTACTATTTGAAAATCATTGAAAAGAAAACAAGAAATTATACGTGTTCTGAAGTTATGAAGATGCCATGTAACCAACCGCTGATTTGACGTCGTGTTACCAGGCCACTATGTGTATATGGAAGGGACATCTTCGCAGACAACGCAAGCCCAAGGACTTCTTGGAAGTGGCACGATAAACAGTTTGAGAGGAGTGCACTGCTTGTCCTTTTGGTACAATATGTATGGTGCGAATGTAGGCCCGTTCACTGTGTTCTTGGCCTCCCCAAACGACCCAACTGCTGACAGAACCAATGTGTGGACGAGGACCTCTCAGACGGATCCGGACTGGTACCTTGCTCAAGTCGAGGTTAACATAACAGGCGTTATTAAGGTGAGTTGTGCCCTCAGTTTACATAGATAATGTGGCACCGACAGTGGTCAGTATTTGACAGAGGCCATCAGACCAAAACGGTGAATCTTGTTGTATCGTTTTTGTGTGTGTGTGTGTGTATGTATGTGTATGCCTATTTCATAAGCTTAAGGTCGGTACAAAAAGGTTTGAATCTCAGTGCCTATCTGTGCTCTAGTAAGAGGGATATGCTATCTTAATGAGGGGAGCTGGATCTCAGTGCACATCTATGCTCTAGTAAGAAGGGTATACTCTCATAACGAGTTAATGAGGGGAGCTGGATCTTAATGCCTATCTATGCTCTAGTAAGAGCAGAAGTACGTATTTTTGAGAGCCCTGCAGGCTATTTTCGTGAATCGTGCAAATCCGTTGAGAAAAGTTGAGGGCATATGTATTGTACATGAATGACTTGTCAAAACTCACTATTTGCCGTCAATTGATATTCAGTTCCGAAACGGTTTCTAACTTCAGATGAAGTAACCTCCCTTGCTTGACTTTACCCGATTGAGAATATGGGCTTGGTTTCCGTTCTGTTTGGGGATTTGCGTTCACTCGACGTTTTCTCTGGAACTAAGCGACCACGCGTTAATGTGAAGGGAATCATGTTTCGGAAGCTTGTTGATGACGAAAAGACGCTTGTTCGTGATACTGATAAAGGTCGTAGCTTAAAAAGCTATTGGAATTTTAACTGGCTTGAAGAATAAACCGAGATTCCCTGGGAGGAAGAAGGAAAAGAAAAGAAAATAGAAGTGCGACTTCGTAGTCTGAAGTTGTACTGCTATGATGTAAAGTTCTGTTGTACTGGCGAAGAAGGAAAAGAAAGGAAGATAAGAGTGCGACTTTGTAGTTTGAAGTCATACTGCTAAGGTGTTAAGTTCTGTTGTACTGACGAGTTTACATATCCGGAAATTCATGTCTTGCCGTAATTTATTATTGTGAATAGTGAAAGGCCACTGGGCTGGAACTTAGCATCACGGCATCTTGTTTTAAGTGCATTTTTGGCTCTAGGGAAATGAGATATGCGGAAGCAGATTCAGGAAATTTAGGCTCGATTAATGTACGTTTTGGTGTCATCAGTTATGTTTAAATTTGTATTCAGGTATGCTTTTTAAATCCCCTGTGTGATAAATTGGACGGAATGGTCGATCCAGGTGCATCTCCTCAGATATTGTGCGCGAATGCATTGATATGAGTACATGTACTCAGATTTTTTCTTTTTTTTTTTTTTTTCCTGTTAAAATATTATGTACGCTTTGAAACGGGTTATAGCCCTGATGTGCTTCTACACAGTCGGCTGGGCTTTAAACAGAATGAACAACTAAGAATCGGATACGTGTATCCTGCCTGTGTACTACTCTGCTTGTTCAGTGCCAGAGGGCCATGACTATCCTGCCTGTGTACTACTGTACTTGTTCAGTGCCAGAGGGCCATGACTAACCTGCCTGTGTACTACTGTACTTGTTCAGTGCCAGAGGGCCATGACTATCCTGCCTGTGTACTACTGTACTTGTTCAGTGCCAGAGGGCCATGACTATCCTGCCTGTGTACTACTGTGCTTGTTCAGTGCCAGAGGCCATAACTATCCTGCTTGTGTACTACTGTGCTTGTTCAGTGCCAGGGGCCATATTTCCTGCTGTTATGCTGTGCTTGTTCAGTGCAGAGGGTCATGACTATCCTGCCTGTGTACTGCTGTGCTTGTTCAGTGCCAGAGGGTCATGACTATCCTGCCTGTCTACTGCTGTGCTTGTTCAGTGCCAGAGGGTCATGATATCTGCTGTGTACTGCTGTGTTGTTCAGTGCAGAGGGTCATGACTATCTGCCTGTCTACTACTGTAATCGTTCAATACCCGAGGGCCAGACATTTTTAACGTCTTTCATAAATACTATAGTATGTTCTGTCTTATTTGTGTGGTTGTTACTAAAAGTCAGTAGGCTAGTTGTTGTTTTTTATAACTACAGGCAGCATGCTGCTATACAATTTGCATACTCCATTTTTGATGGGCGTGCATGTGCTTTTACATTTCTATAACTATAAGCTACCGGACACTGACATTGCTTGCAAGATTTTTAACGTGGTGTGGTGTTCTGTGTGTGTAAACATACGAAAGGAGGTTGGGCACTAAGAGGTCTGCACATATGTTAAACCTGGAAAGTTTGAAATCTTTTCAGCCCGTCCCATAGAGATCAGAAATATCTTCAACCTTCACCCATGGAGATTGGAAATATCTTCATTTTTTACCCATGGAGATTGGAAATATCATCAACCTTTACCCATGGAGGTTGGAAATATCTTTAAGCTTTACCCATGGAGATTTGAAATATCTTCACCCTTCACCTATGGAGATTGGAAATATCATCAACCTTTACCCATGGAGATTGGAAATATCTTCAGCCTTTACCGATGGAGGTTGGAAATATCTTCAATTTTTACCCATGGAGATTGGAAATATTTTCATCCTTTACCCATGGAGATTGGAAATATCTTCACCCTTCACCCATGGAGATTGGAAATATCTTCACCCTTTACCCATGGAGATTGGAAATATCTTCAGCCTTTACCCATGGATGTTGGAAATATCTTCAGCCTTTACCCATGGAGATTGAAAATATTTTCACCCTTTGCCCATGGAGATTGGAAATATCTTCATACTTTACCGGTGGAGATTGGAAATATCCTCACTCTTTACCCGTGGAGATGGGAAATATCCTCACTCTTTACCGGTGGAGATTGGAAATATCTTCACACTTTCTCGGTGGAGATTGGAAATATCTTCATAATTTACCGGTGGAGATTGGAAATATCCTCACACTTTACCGGTGGAGATTGGAAATATCTTCATACTTTACCGGTGGAGATTGGAAGTATCTAGACATTTTTGTCTACTGCTGTGCTTGCTCAATGCCAGAGGGCCATGACTATCCTGCCTGTGTACTACTGTGCTTGTTCAGTGCCAGAGAGCCATGACTGTCCTGCCTGTGTACCTGTACTTGTTCAGTGCCAGAGAGCCATGACTGTCCTGCCTGTGTACATGTACTTGTTCAGTGCCAGAGAGCCATGACTGTCCTGCCTGTCTACTGCTGTACGTGTTCAGTGCCAGAGGGCCATGACTATCCTGCCTGTGTACTACTGTACTTGTTCAGTGCCAGAGGGCCATGACTAACCTGCCTGTCTACTACTGTACTTGTTCAGTGCCAGAGAGCCATGACTGTCCTGCCTGTCTTCTACTGTACTTGTTCAGTGCCAGAGAGCCATGACTGTCCTGCCTGTCTACTACTGTACTTGTTCAGTGCCAGAGGGCCATAACTATCCTGCTTGTGTACTACTGTACTGGTTCAGTGCCAGAGGGCCATGACTGTCCTGCCTGTCTACTACTGTACGTGTTCAGTGCCAGAGGGCCATGATTGTCCTGTCTGTCTACTACTGTACTTGTTCAGTGCCAGAGGGCCATGACTGTCCTGCCTGTCTACTACTGTACGTGTTCAGTGCCAGAGGGCCATGATTGTCCTGCCTGTCTACTACTGTACTTGTTCAGTGCCAGAGGGCCATGACTGTCCTGCCTGTCTACTACTGTACGTGTTCAGTGCCAGAGAGCCATGATTGTCCTGCCTGTCTACTACTGTACGTGTTCAGTGCCAGAGAGCCATGGTTGTCCTGCCTGTCTACTACTGTACGTGTTCAGTGCCAGAGAGCCATGATTGTCCTGCCTGTCTACTACTGTACTTGTTCAGTGCCAGAGAGCCATGACTGTCCTGCCTGTCTACTACTGTACTTGTTCAGTGCCAGAGGGCCATGATTGTCCTGCCTGTCTACTACTGTACTTGTTCAGTGCCAGAGAGCCATGACTGTCCTGCCTGTCTACTACTGTACGTGTTCAGTGCCAGAGGCCATGATTGTCCTGCCTGTCTACTACTGTACTTGTTCAGTGCCAGAGAGCCATGACTGTCCTGCCTGTCTACTACTGTACGTGTTCAGTGCCAGAGGGCCATGACTATCCTGCCTGTGTACTACTGTGCTTGTTCAGTGCCAGAGAGCCATGACTGTCCTGCCTGTGTACTACTGTGCTTGTTCAGTGCCAGAGAGCCATGACTATCCTGCCTGTCTACTACTGTACGTGTTCAGTGCCAGAGGGCCATGACTATCCTGCCTGTGTACTACTGTACTTGTTCAGTGCCAGAGAGCCATGACTGTCCTGCCTGTGTACTACTGTGCTTGTTCAGTGCCAGAGGGCCATAACTATCCTGCCTGTGTACTACTGTGCTTGTTCAGTGCCAGAGGGCCATGACTAACCTGCCTGTCTACTGCTGTGCTTGTTCAGTGCCAGAGGGCCATGACTATCCTGCCTGTCTACTGCTGTGCTTGTTCAGTGCCAGAGGGCCATGACTATCCTGCCTGTGTACTACTGTGCTTGTTTAGTGCCAGAGGGCCATGACTGTCCTGCCTGTGTACTACTGTGCTTGTTCAGTGCCAGAGGGCCATGACTATCCTGCCTGTGTACTACTGTGCTTGTTCAGTGCCAGAGGGCCATGACTATCCTGCCTGTGTACTACTGTGCTTGTTCAGTGCCAGAGGGCCATAACTATCCTGCCTGTGTACTACTGTGCTTGTTCAGTGCCAGAGAGCCATGACTGTCCTGCTTGTGTACTACTGTGCTTGTTCAGTGCCAGAGGGCCATGACTATCCTGCCTGTCTACTACTGTACTTGTTCAATGCCAGAGGGCCATGACTATCCTGCCTGTCTACTACTGTACTTGTTCAGTGCCAGAGAGCCGTGACTGTCCTGCCTGTGTACTACTGTGCTTGTTTAGTGCCAGAGGGCCATGACTATCCTGCGTGTCTACTGCTGTGCTTGTTCAGTGCCAGAGGGCCATAACTATCCTGCCTGTGTACTACTGTGCTTGTTCAGTGCCAGAGGGCCATGACTAACCTGCCTGTTTACTACTGTACTTGTTCAGTGCCAGAGGGCCATGACTATCCTGCCTGTGTACTACTGTACTTGTTCAGTGCCAGAGGGCCATGACTATTCTGCCTGTGTACTACTGTGCTTGTTCAGTGCCAGAGGGCCATAACTATCCTGCTTGTGTACTACTGTGCTTGTTCAGTGCCAGAGGGCCATGACTAACCTGCCTGTGTACTACTCTGCTTGTTCAGTGCCAGAGGGCCATGACTATCCTGCCTGTTTACTACTGTGCTTGTTCAGTGCCAGAGGGCCATGACTAACCTGCCTGTGTACTACTGTGCTTGTTCAGTGCCAGAGAGCCATGACTGTCCTGCCTGTGTACTACTGTGCTTGTTCAGTGCCAGAGAGCCATGACTATCCTGCCTGTCTACTACTGTACGTGTTCAGTGCCAGAGAGCCGTGACTGTCCTGCCTGTGTACTACTGTGCTTGTTCAGTGCCAGAGGGCCATGACTATCCTGCGTGTCTACTGCTGTGCTTGTTCAGTGCCAGAGGGCCATAACTATCCTGCCTGTACACAGGCAACTTTTCCAAGCCTCTAAAACAAAAGTATCCACCCTCATTGCATCTGCAAAAACAAGCTATTTCCAAACCAAAATCCTGAATGCCTCTTCTTCAAAAGAACTCTTTACAACCATGAATCATCTCCTTGGCACACGAAATGACTTACCTCTCCCAACAAAACATACAAATGAAGAACTCCCATCTGTATTCTCTAAGTATTTCACCACCAAAATACAAACTCTTCGTGACAGGCTTGACAGGACACCCTGTCAACCATGCCCACCTGACCCTTCCTTCTCTGGCACACCTCTCACTACTTTTACCCCAGTCTCACAAGAAGAAATTTTCAACACAATCAGATCCATGTCGTTCAAAACCTGCGAACTGGATCCTCTTCCAGGTTCTCTCTACTCCGATTGTCTCCCTACTCTCCTCCCATTCATCACTGACATCATCAACACTTCTCTTCAAACTGGAACTGTCCCAGATTCTTTCAAGTCTGCTATTGTTCACCCTCTCCTCAAGAAACACAATTTAGACCCAAATGAACTGAAAAATTACAGGCCTATCTCTAATCTCTCTTTCTTGTCAAAACTCCTTGAAAAAGTCGTCCTCAACCAGCTGAACTCTCACCTGTCTGCCAACAATCTCCTCAATCCTTTCCAGTCAGCCTACCGCCAGTGCCATAGCACTGAAACTGCCCTACTACACACTCTCAACAATCTCCTCCTTGCAACTGATACTGGCAAAGTCTCTCTCCTCACACTCCTTGATCTGTCTGCAGCTTTCGATACCATTGACCATGGTATTCTCCTTTCTAGACTTCATCATACATTTGGCATCTCTGACATTGCTCTCTCCTTTTTCACTTCGTATTTATCAAACAGAAAACAAACTGTTCTCATCAATGGCACTTACTCTCAACCTGCATACCTGACCTGTGGTGTTCCACAAGGATCTGTCCTTGGCCCTGTTCTTTTCACTCTTTATACCTCCCCCCTGTCCACCATCATCAACTCCCACTCTATAAAACACCACTTCTATGCTGATGACACCCAACTTCAAGATAGTGACTCACCTGATAATATACAGCGCCTGTTGACTCGCACCACTGAGTGTTACTCGGACATTAAGAACTGGATGACACACAATAGACTTCAGCTTAATGACGACAAGACAGAAGCTATCCTGATTGGCACCCGTCAGAAACTTTCCCAGCTGCCTCCTCTTTCTCTCCCATTATGTAACACATCAGTCCCAATTTCTGATTCAGCTAAAAACCTTGGTGTCTGCATTGACTCTACCCTGTCCATGAACAACTTTGTTTCTCAAACTGCCAGATCTTGCTACTATCATCTCCATCGTATAAGCCTGATCAGGAAGTATCTCTCTGTCGAAACAACTGCAAAACTCGTTCTCTCCTTCATAATGTCTCGCATTGACTATTGCAATTCACTCCTGTCTGGTCTTCCTGCTCACATCACATCCTACAGCGCATTCAAAACAATGCTGTACGCCTTGTACTCAAAAAGAAAAAAGCTGACCACATATCTCCTCTCCTGGCACAACTTCACTGGCTCCCTGTATCAAAGCGCATACAGTACAAACTAGACACCATGTGCTACAAAAGCCTAAATAACGCAGCCCCCGATTACCTGTCAAGCCTACTTGAGATCTATGTTCCCTCACGTACCCTCCGCTCTGCCTCCGATCCTCTGACTTTTCGCTTTCCACGCACTAAGCTCAATACCTATGGTCCACGAGCCTTCTCTGTTTCTGGTCCACTCTGCTGGAACAAACTTCCTCTCTCAGTCCGTCAGCAACCTACTTTTGCCTCCTTCAAGTCCGCTCTCAAAACTCACCTTTTCTCCTCTGCATAAAATCCTAACCTCACTCAACCCCCCTCTGCAGCCTGTCTCCGCTCGGAGGGGAATCACTTTGTTTTAATATATAATTGTATATGATGTGCTCTCTGTGGTTTTCCATTGGTTTTATTCTTGCTTTTATTGCTTTTATTCTTTTCTCCCCATTTGTGGCCATGCATGTGTGTGTGTGTGTGTGTGTGTGTGTGTGTGTGTGTGTGTGTGTGTGTGGTGTGTGTGTGTGTGTGTGTGTGTGTGTGTGCGTGCGTGCGTGGCGTGTGTGCGTGTGTGTCTTTTCGGCGCTTGGATTTGATTTTGTGAGATTTGCGCTGTATAGATATTGTAGTTGTTATGTATGCATGTGCGTACGTATGTATGTATGTATGTATACGCTTAGATTTATGTATGTATGTATGTATGCATGTATACGCTCAGCTTAGATTTATGTATGTAAGTATGTAAGCATGTATGTATCCATGTATACGCTCATATGTATATAGGTATGTGTGCATGTATACGCTCAGCGCTTAGATTTGATTTTGTCAAGATTTTGCGCTATATAAATAAAATATATTATTATTATTGTGTACTACTGTGCTTGTTCAGTGCCAGAGGGCCATGACTATTCTGCCTGTGTACTACTGTACTTGTTCAGTGCCAGAGGGCCATGACTATCCTGCCTGTGGTACTACTGTACTTGTTCAGTGCCAGAGGGCCATGACTATTCTGCCTGTGTACTACTGTGCTTGTTCAGTGCCAGAGGGCCATAACTATCCTGCTTGTGTACTACTGTGCTTGTTCAGTGCCAGAGGGCCATAACTATCCTGCTGTGTACTACTGTGCTTGTTCAGTGCCAGAGGGCCATGACTATCCTGCTGTTTACTACTGTGCTTGTTCAGTGCCAGAGGGCCATGACTAACCTGCCTGTGTACTACTCTGCTTGTTCAGTGCCAGAGGGCCATGACTATCCTGCCTGTTTACTACTGTGCTTGTTCAGTGCCAGAGGGCCATGACTAACCTGCCTGTGTACTACTCTGCTTGTTCAGTGCCAGAGGGCCATGACTTTCCTGCCTGTGTACTACTGTACTTGTTCAGTGCCAGAGGGCCATGACTAACCTGCTTGTGTACTACTGTACTTATTCAGTGCCAGAGGGCCATGACTATCCTGCCTGTGTACTACTGTGCTTGTTCAGTGCCAGAGGGCCATGACTATCCTGCCTGTGTACTACTGTGCTTGTTCAGTGCCAGAGGGCCATAACTATCCTGCTTGTGTACTACTGTGCTTGTTCAGTGCCAGAGGGCCATAATTATCCTGCCTGTGTACTACTGTGCTTGTCAGTGCCAGAGGGCCATGACTATCCTGCCTGTCTACTACTGTGCTTGTTCAGTGCCAGAGGGTCATGACTATCCTGCCTGTGTACTACTGTACTTGTTCAGTGCCAGAGGGCCATGACTATCCTGCCTGTGTACTACTGTGCTTGTTCAGTGCCAGAGGGCCATGACTTTCCTGCCTGTGTACTACTGTACTTGTTCAGTGCCAGAGAGCCATGACTAACCTGCTTGTGTACTACTGTACTTATTCAGTGCCAGAGGGCCATGACTATCCTGCCTGTGTACTACTGTGCTTGTTCAGTGCCAGAGGGCCATGACTATCCTGCCTGTGTACTACTGTGCTTGTTCAGTGCCAGAGGGCCATAACTATCCTGCTTGTGTACTACTGTGCTTGTTCAGTGCCAGAGGGCCATAATTATCCTGCCTGTGTACTACTGTGCTTGTCAGTGCCAGAGGGCCATGACTATCCTGCCTGTCTACTACTGTGCTTGTTCAGTGCCAGAGGGTCATGACTATCCTGCCTGTGTTCTACTGTACTTGTTCAGTGCCAGAGGGCCATGACTATCCTGCCTGTGTACTACTGTGCTTGTTCAGTGCCAGAGGGTCATGACTATTCTGCCTGTGTACTACTGTACTTGTTCAGTGCCAGAGGGCCATGACTATCCTGCCTGTGTACTACTGTGCTTGTTCAGTGCCAGAGGGTCATGACTATCCTGCCTGTCTACTACTGTAATCGTTCAATACCCGAGGGCCAGACATTTTTAACGTCTTTCATAAATACTATAGTATGTTCTGTTTTATTTGTGTGGTTGTTACTAAAAGTCAGTAGGCTAGTTGTTTTTTTTTATAACTACTGTATAAAATTCTGTCTTTTTTGTTTGTTTGTTATTTGGCCATTAGGCTGGTACTTTGTGTGTCATTGTCTTGTTTCATTACTTTAGCAGTAAATTGTTTGTGATTTGTGTGCTTCTAGGCCTAGACATTCGAGCCTACCTGTCTTGTTTTATTACTACAATAGTAAATTATGTCTTATTTGTGAGTTTTTAGTAAATTATGTCTTATTTGTGAGTTTTTCTTACCTGTTTTCTTGTTTGTGTGCTTCTAGGCCCAGAAATTCGCGCTTAGCTATCTCACGGCAATAGAGAGTTCTGTTTTCTTCATATGCTTGTTTTATTCATAAGCTTGTTGGTTCAGAAATGTGCGGTTTACTGTGTTGTGTGATTTGCTGTCTTGCTTCATGACTGGTTCCGATCTACATGGATGTTTGAATGTTGCTTTGATGCATACCTTCTTTCCTTAGATTTATTTTGAAGCCACACGCACCAACGACAATGACAGTGACACTTCTGTGGATGACATCAGATTGTCGATGGGTCCCTGCAGAGACCCCAGTGAGTATACATCTACTTTTCTCTACTGTTTTTGACTGAGAACAATGACAGTGACAGAAGTTTAGTCTCATACACGACTGGGAAAGTGAGAGTGTGGAGAGAAGGTAACAGAAATCATCTGATTGCACAAAAGTGTTGAAATGGACGAAAACAGTGTTGTAGGAAATGCAGTATTGTTGACGCGAACAAGTTCAGACATTCAATACATTTTGTATATTTTCTTAATTTCACGCTGACTGTTTTACTCCCATCAACCTTAGAGCAGGCTGTAAGCGAGTATTTGTGATTGTTAATTATTTCAGTTTATTTCTTTCTTAAAATAAAACTAAGGCGGTCTCATTTGAAGACTGTGATCTTACTTTTGCGTTGGTATATCTTTTTTGTTGTTGTTTATCTGGTTTGGAACCCTGGCAGGGTTGAAAACAATATAATAAATAAGAAATCTTCTGCAAAGAAAATGAAGAATTCTTATCAGGATCCAGAGGCAAGTGAATTTCACGATTGCTTGTTCTGCTCATATAATCGTTACTTAACGGGATTAAAAGATGAAATACAAAACTACATGCAGTCGACAACTTCACATATCTCGGCAGTTCCCTATCACGTTGTGTGCATATCGACGACGAAGTCAACAAACGCATAGCTAAGGCCAGCACTGCATTTGGGAGGCTGCGTCCTACTGTATGGGACAGAAGAGGTATCTCGGCCACAACTAAACTCAAAGTGTACAAAGCGGTGGTCCTCACCACTCTCCTCTACGGCAGTGAGACCTGGACTGTTTACAGTAGACACGCAAGGAAATTGAATCATTTTCATACCAAAAGCCTCAGAAAGATTCTCAATATCCGATGGCAAGAGAAGATCCCTGATACAGAAGTACTAGAGAGAGCCAATCTCCCCTCCATCCACACTTTACTTCAAAAGAGTCAAGTTCGCTGGGCTGGCCATGTGTACCGGATGTCTGACACCAGAATTCCGAAGCAACTCCTCTACGGGGAACTAGAGTCTGGCAAGAGAACAGTTGGAGGCCAGAGAAAACGGTTTAACGACAGCTTGAGGGCATCGCTAAAGTCCCTCAACATAGACTGGAAGATTGGGAAAACCTTGCCCTCGACCGTACAGTCTGGCGTAGAAGAATCAAAACCGGATGTACCACTTCAGAAGTGTCTCGTATCCAATCTGCACAAGAAAAACGAGCTGTACGGAAAGCTAGGGCTGCAAACCCTTCAACCACAGTAACCGACCATAGATGTCCAACCTGTGGACGTTACTTCTGTGCCCGGATCGGATTGATCAGTCACCTCCGGACACACTGACTCAAAGCAACTTCATGAAGCCATAGTCATTGTCGACGACGACAGATGAACACTGACATGTCTGCTGACTGTCGTTGTGAAATGGCCATATTTTTGAGTTGAAAACAATATAATGAATAAGAATTTTCTGCAAACAAAATGATGAATTTTTATCAGGATCCAGAGGCAAGTGGATTTCACGATTGCTTGTTCTACTCATATAATCGTTATTTCAGGGGATTAAAAGATGAAATACAAAAGAACTCTGAAGACAGCCTTGTTTCACACCTACCTAGCATTCAAAAAATGCTAAATATGCTAAAATCTCGACAAGCGTAGCATGTTAATGACTAGTGCATATTATTAAATATAAAAAAAATTGAAGGTGTTTTAAGCTTTTCTAGTATTTTCATAAGCATGCGTCTGTCCACAATATCGGATGGTTTAAATAATCAATAAATGCCATATACACTATCATTCCTCTTTCGTTTTTTTTTGTTTTAAACGGAGATTATCAAATCTTGACACAAAGTGCTGTATGTTTGTTTGTCTGTTGGTCTACCTGTGTATATGTCTGTTAACAAAAAGAAGTCTGTTAAAAAAAGAAGCTCTAAGCTGCTGCTGCTGATGTGTGTGTGTGCGTGTCTCTCTCTCTCTGTGTTTGTGTGTGTGTGTGTGTTGTGTGTGTGTGTGTGTGCGTGTGTGTGTGTGTGTGTGCGTGTGTGTGTGTGTGTGTGTGTGTGTGTGTGTGAAAGAGAGAGAGAGATGAGGAGAGAGAGAGAGAGAGAGAGGAGAGAGAGAGAGAGTTGTAGGGGTGGAGAGGGGCAAATAGAAATGCAAACAAAGAGGCTGATATGTGAACAGAAGATTGATGTCATAATTTTTGGAGCAAGTTTTGCTACAATAACTGGATTCGGGTGGCCAAAAAGGTCAAAGTTTATATATTATGTCTGGTACTGGGGATTGCATTTTAACCAGCTTTGATGAAAAATATTTCGCTTATTAAAGTTTTCTTCTGCAAGTGTATTCAGATGAGACTTATCAAAGATAAGGGCCATAACTATTTTCAAGTGTTAACAAGGATTTCTCTATCAGTTATCGTAAACTCTAACTAAACATGTTCTAATATTTGTACTGCTGTATGTAAAAATCTTTTAGAAATGATTTTTTTCCATTTTACTTCCTTTTAGAAATACGGATTTTAATGTACATGTACACACAACTTCAAGCTTTGATATAAAACATCTTGAATTTTTCCTACAGCCTGTTTTTTCTGTTTTCTGTCTTGTACAGTGTATATGTCCGCTGAGTGTCATAGTGGAAGTACAATATTGTTTCTTTTTCTTGTGTCTTGTACGGTATGCATGTGTACATGTCTGCTGACTGTTGTTGTGAAATGGCCATATTTTTCTCTCCCTCTTTTGCTTTGTACAGTGTATGAGTCCCCAGCTGATTGTGACTTTGACGCAGGCCTCTGTGGCTACACGGAGCTGAACTCCGATAGTATCATCGCTGGATGACCAGCTCTGTCTCAAGCCCCACTGCAGGAACTGGACCTACGGCGAGCTACCCGCTCAATTACGGAGGTAAACACTTTCTTTCAGTAAAGCACATCACTGAAATGAGTATTAGTAGATAGCATGGCAGGCGAAGCAGTAATTCAACTGCATGATAGCACACGCACGCGTACACACATACGCAGATACTACACACATACGCAGATACTACACACACACACACACACACAAACACACACACAAACACACACACACACACACACACACACACACACACACACACACACACACACACACACACACACACACACACACACACATACACACACGCGCGCGCGCACTGAGGTGCACAATAGTCTCTGACCGTTCTCATTGGTCTTGCCAGTGTCGCAGTGTCCGAGGCTCGTGGGATATGACACATGATGGACACGTACCATAGCGCTGAGATCACCAAGGACGAACAGCAGCTCGTCTTTTGGGCATCCTCTGATCAGTTTGTCGAGCTGTCCATGACACTGATCGCTTGCCTTTTCCGATACAGCAAGGGTGGGGGCACAGATACTGAAGATGTTGACAGGACCTGCAGCAGTGCCCAGATGGATGGACAAGGAGAAACCTGTTGCTGCCTGATGGAAGCTCAGCTGCGGCCAACAGAGTGTTCTTGATGGCAAAATCAACTCCATGGTGGTGAGATTCCTAGGGTTTTAGGCCCTTCCGGAAAAAGATGTAGTTCTGCTCTAAGGAGCTGCTGCCAATGAGCCTGGTATTTTGTAGAGTAATTGTGCTGATGTTCTGTCTGGTGAGCACTCTGTCAATGATGGCAGTCTTTCTGGTGTCGGTCACCTCATGCAGGTCACTGGATATACCTGTGCACATGGTGCGCACATTTCAGCTAGCATACGGAGAGCTGGAGTCTTTTCTAATTTCTTGTTTTGTTTGCCTGGCACGAGGTGTCTATCTGCTTGTCATGCCTGTATCAGTATACTGGTACTCAGGTACCCACTGGAGCAGGCAGACGTCGGCGAGCTGATACCTTACTGACCGAGGCTGCCCAGTTTGACGCAAACGGTAGTCGAGTGGTAGTATTTTGATGGTCCCTCCCATTGTCAAGGCTGTCCTGTGACGCCTCTTCCCTATGCCAATTAGGAGGATCTTTAAAACTCGTAAAATGCCTGCTTCCGTATTGAGTCCTCACCGGGATGAAGCTACAGCGGTTTCTCCAAGGCGCAGGTCTAGGCTCGAAGTATGGAGATCCTGGATTGCCCAGTCAGAATCCCCCTCTCAGTTTCGCTGATGGGATCCAAAAGAACACAGAGCATGATTTTTGGCATCAGCTTGGCTGCAGGAGTTGCCGGAGAGTGACAAGTATGTCATCCAACCGCCTTAGGGGCTCCGCTCCGGATTTTCTGTTGGGATTTATTCCCTTAGCCTTTGTCTCTCCTGAGACAACCACGAGGCAGTGGTGCTATTTACCTATATCTTGGGTACCAGTTTGTGGGCACCAGGTCGTGTCCACATGCCAGTGGGCCTGCATGCCGCACGTCTAGGAGACAGATCTTTTCTGAGTAGAAGGCATAATACGAATATTATCACATACATTTCAGCTGACATGCACAAACAGATGATCAGAGAGACAACCAGATCAAGACATGTAAACAGATAGACGGATGATACATAGAACAGACAGACAAGGTGTAGGCAGTCATTTATCAGATGAAGGCGTATAATACGGCGCTACATGAAATAAAAAACAAATCTAAGGGAAAAGAATGTCATATATATATACAGGAGGGTGCAAAAGTAGGTATACAGTTATGAAAAAAGAAAACATGTACAGTACTCATTGGATTTATTCTACAAACAAATGAATATTGCATATACATGTAATAACAAGCACAGCCTTAATCCCTCAGATACTCAAACTGCTTGCCGTCCGTCGGAATTCACACACTCCTCTAATCGAGAGCGGAATTAAGCATTATAATAATGATATGATACTTAGTGTATACCTACTTTTGCACCCCCCCCCCCCTTGTACATATATATATATAATAATATATGTATATATGTATATATATGTATATATATATATATGTATATATATATATATATATATATATATATATATATATATATATATATACACACACACACACATATATATATATATAGTTAGCAACAAGATGGTTTTAAACCATGAGCTGAAAAGTTACTCAGTTTGGCTCTGTGACTGAGTACTTTACTGTTGTTAATAGAGGGTTTTGGCTCTGTGACTGAGTAATTTACTGTTGTTAATAGAGGGTTTTGGTTCTGTGACTGAATGATTTACTGTTGTTAATACAGGCTTTTGGCTCTGTGACTGAGTAATTTACTGTTGTTAATAAGTTTTTTTTGCTCTGTGACTGAATGATTTACTGTTGTTAATACAGGCTTTTGGCTCTGTGACTGAGTAATTTACTGTTGTTAATAGAGTTTTTTTGCTCTGTGACTGAATGATTTACTGTTGTTAATACAGGCTTTTGGCTCTGTGACTGAGTAATTTATTGTTGTTAATAGAGGGTTTTGGTTCTGTGACTGAGTAATTTACTGTTGTTAATAGAGGTCTTTGCAAGAAATTTTCCACAAATGTTGGATCAGAACAGGCATTTACCACCAACAAGTACCCAGCAGCAGAACAGTGTTTTCTGTTTTCTATTGGCTTCAGCTTTGCTCCCAGATTCAGACTGCGGCTGACACAGGCAACATCAAGGCGATGTATGAAGGCATCAAGCAGGCATTGGGCCCAACGCAAAAGAAAACTGCCCCTTTGAAATCAGCTACAGGGGAGGTGATTCAAGACAGAGAACAACAGATGGAGCGCTGGATAGAACACTACACTGAGCTATATGCAAGGGAAACTAGTCTCAGAAGACGCCCTGAATGCCATAGAGTGCCTACCAGAGCTGGAAGAGCTTGACAGAGAACCAACCATAGATGAGCTCAGCGAAGCCCTGGACTCTCTTGCCTCTGGCAAGGCACCAGGGAAAGACGGTATTCCCGCCGAAGTACTGAAGTGCTGCAAAGAGACACTCATCACCGAGTTGCATGAAATCCTCTGCCTCTGTTGGAGTGAAGGCGAAGTACCACAAGACATGAGGGATGCTAACGTCGTCACACTGTACAAAAACAAAGGTGACAGAAGCGATTGCAATAATTATCGCGGCATATCCCTCCTCGGTATCGTTGGGAAAGTCTTTGCACGAGTAGTACTGAAGAGGCTCCAGGTACTCGCAGAGCAAGTCCACCCTGAATCGCAGTGCGGGTTCCGTGCCAACAGATCCACTATAGACATGATCTTCTCCCTCAAACAACTTCAGGAGAAATGCAGGGAGCAAAGGCAGCCACTCTTCGTTGCCTTCATAGACCTCACAAAGGCCTTCGATCTGGTCAGTAGGGATGGCCTCTTCAAAATCCTCCACAAGATTGGATGTCCACCCAAACTTCTCAGCATCATCAGATCCTTCCACGAAGACATGAAAGGCACCGTCGTCTTTGACGGCTCAACATCAGCTGCCTTCAACATACGGAGCGGAGTGAAACAGGGTTGCGTCCTGGCTCCCACCCTGTTTGGAATCTTCTTTGCTGTGATGCTGAAACACGCATTCGGTCCTGCAGCTGAAGGCATATACCTCCGAACCAGGACAGACGGAAAGCTCTTCAACCTCTCCAGACTAAGAGCCAAGACTAAAGTCCAGCTGAGGTGCCTGCGTGACTTCATCTTTGCAGACGACGCAGCAGTAACCGCCCACTCAGCTGAGGACCTACAGCAGCTCATGACTCGCTTCAGCAATGCCTGCCAAAACTTCGGACTTACCATAAGCTTGAAGAAAACAAGGTCATGGGACAGGATGTTGACTCTCCCCTAGCCATCAGCATCAATGACCATGAACTGGATGTCGTCCATGACTTTGTTTATCTGGGCTCAACAATCTCAGACACCCTCTCACTTGACATAGAGCTCAACAGGCGCATCGGCAAGGCAGCTACCACCATGGCCAGACTGACAAGGAAAGCATGGAACAACGGGAAGCTGACTGAGCACACAAAAATCCAGATCTACAGAGCCTGCGTCGTGAGCACCCTCCTGTATGGCAGCGAGTCCTGGACTTTGCGTGCCCGACAAGAGCAAAAGCTCAATGCTTTTCACATGCGTAGCCTCCGACGCATTCTAAACATCACCTGGCAGGACAAGGTCCCAAACAACACTGTCCTGGAAAGAGCTGGATGCACCAGCATGTACACGATGCTGAAACAGAGACGCATGCGCTGGCTTGGCCATGCCGTTCGCATGGACGACGAACGGATCCCCAAAGACCTCCTCTACGGAGAACTGGTGCAGGGAAAACGTCCACAGGCAGACCACAGCTGAGATTCAAAGACGTGTGCAAGAGGGACCTAAAAGCCTTGAATATCGACAAGGACAACTGGGAAGCAACAGCCCTCGAACGGTCAGCCTGGAGACAGACTGTGCAGAAAGGCCTCTCCATGTTCGAAGAGACACTCGCTCAGCGGCACGAGGAAAAGAGAACGAGAAGAAAGGCTGCAGCCCAGACAGACAGACCAGCGTCAGACTTCATCTGTGCCCTCTGCAAAAGGGACTGTCATTCCCGCGTCGGACTGGCCAGCCACACCCGACGCTGCACCAGAATAAACACCCAGAGCGCAACTCCATAGTCTTCCGAGACTGAAGGACGCCTATATATATATAGGTCTTATGGTGAGTCACTATCCCTTGATCCAGTGGACATCCTGCTACTGGGACTTCGACGGACTGAACAAGGATTTGATGGTGCGTTGAAGAACAGATGAAGTGAGTGGTGTGGGGTCATACAATCGAAGAGGCAGAGGGAAAAGGTCCGTTCAAAGAAGGTGAGGGACATTAAAGGTGTACATAAGAATATGTGCACAAGCTTACAACAATTTTAAGTTGCAGTGGCATATAAATCTTATATGAGGCAGCATCAGACTGATATTAACGTGCAAGCCCAAAGCCTGTCGGCGTAAGATTTGAAGGGCTGTGGTTTGATTCTCCACAGGCAACTACGTCTACATAGAAACCACTCTTCCTCAACATATTAGACTACAGACAGCTAGACTGACATCACCCACGGTCACCTGGGATCCCTCAAAGATCTGCCTGAGGTTTTACTGGAACTTCCAAGGTATGTACCAGAACAAAGGGAGAGAAACACATGAAAGGTGATTTATGGGGAAAACTTGCCAGGATGCACAGTGGGTTCACTGTAGGCACAAGAAAAGATGTCATAGCCCTAAGGCCTATGGGGAGAAAGACTATAGATGTCTTATCACGGAATTTCGTTTGTGGAACAAAATGTCACTAACATCTTAAAGGTGTTGCTAAAATTTTGAGATCGTGGTGAATGAGGTCATAGAGATCTCAACTTTTCCCTGGGGAAACATTACGAGGTCGGTGCCATGTCCTTTCCCACGCTACTTTACCCTTCCCAGCCCTTAACATGGGTCAGTTGCCCGTCCATATCTAGGTTCACTGAAGGTCGCCTCATTTTCCTTGAGCTAGACTCGGACCCGCACAGTCAGACTGGAGGACGGAAAACCTGCCTCTGTGCGAACGAAGCCTCCCGCTATAATGAGAATGGTTTACAAGGTATGTTTATACACTTCACCACGTAATGAGTCGTTTGCCGCAAGATGGTCATCTTAAGTTAATTACTGAATCTTCAAATATTTTATGGTATTTCTAATGGTAAAATCCGTTTCATAATCAGATGCTTTTACATTCTGAGATATTGCTTTGGAAAATGGTACTCGAACTCTCGTAATCATCGTTGAAAATAAAAAAGAAAACTGATTCACAAATTTAGCAATAACCTTTTCTTTCTAACCAAGACACACTCTTCATACCTACTCTTTTTTTCATTCACCTGTGCGCGGTTTGACGGGGGCATATTGCAGAAACTGAAGGGAAACGGTTGTGGAAAAGAAACATTTCACATTATTTTCTCTCTTGAAAAATGCTCCTGAACTGTTTGTTAGGTGTTTTCAAATAATGTTTTAACGATGACAGAATCATATTATTTGCAAATTACAGTTGGTTATCACATGCAGAAAGAGTAATATTGCTTTAGATCAGAATCCCAAAATTGAGCCTCCTAATTCGGCTGCTAGCCTTAAACACTGAGAATTTACAAGCAATTCATTCCATGGTGGAAGGTCACATGTCATTTATGAGCTGAGTTGAAAAAAAAAGTGTTTTTTTTTTCGTTTTACCGTACATTTGACACTGGCACAGGGCCGTTGATTTCAACATTGCACATCATGTGCGTGCGTCTTTTGTCTGTGTGTATGTGTGCTTGCATGTGTCTGTGCGTTCGTGCATGCACGTGTGTGTGTGTGTGTGTGTGTGTGAGGAGAGAGGAGAGAGAGGGAGAGAGAGGCAGAGAGAGAGGCAGAGAGAGAGGCAAGAGAGAGAGAGAGAGAGAGTTTCCTTCCGCAAGACAAAATCAGTGCAGAAGCTGAGCTACACAGTTTGTCGATCTGGGTCATACGATATGGAATGAGGTCATAAATAGTTGGTGTGTGTGTGTGCGTGCTTACGTGCGTGCGTGCGTTCGTGTGTGCGTGTGTGCACGCGCGCGCGCGTGTGTGTATGTGTGTGTGTGTGTGTGTG
>CM060305.1:42843819-42918819 GCA_030674185.1 Monoplex corrugatus | reverse complement strand
CTGCAAAAACCTAACCCTTTGTCTCCCTCATCCTATCCAGCTTCCTGTGGGAAGCTAGTGGATAGGGTGAGGGAGTCAAAGGGTTAAGGTTTTGCTTTGTTAGCATGGTTGCCCGTGGAAAATGCAGGTGGACAGGGTGAGGAGGCTAAGGTTGAGTTAAAGTAGATTGGTTTCAACAGAAAATGTTCACATTCAGAAAGTTTTCATGGAAGACTCCCACGTCAAGATGAATCAATATTCCTTGACTTGAGATCCTAAAATCCAAGGAGTCTCAAGGAACGTGCATATCCAGTGATAATGACGACGATGTTAGTTTTTTTTAGTGTCATCATCATCATCATCATCATCATCATCATGATGTGCCCTGCCACATGACGTTGGCAATCATGGTCCTCCATATGCATCTATCCCTTGTCGCTGCAAGGACATTCTCCACCCTCCCCTCTATCTTCAGCTACCCTGGAAGTCCGATCGATCAATTGGTCGATGAAGGTCTTCTTTGGACGTCCTGGTCTTTGTTTGCCGTGACTGGGTCTCCATAGTAGAACATCTCCTACCAGTTCTTCTTTGCTACGCCAGTAGTGTCCCGCGAAACGCAGTCTTTGTCGACATATTGATTTATTGATTGGTGGGATCTTACCATATAACTCTTCGTTTGTTGGATGTTCTCTCCAGGATTTGTTCAGGGCTGCACGTAGCATTTTTGTGTATGCTCCATCAGTCTTCTTCTCCAATGTCGTTGTTAGGGTCCAAGAGATTGAGCCATATGTAAGAACGGACTCTACTGTTGCTCGGAAGAAGTTCTTTTCAGGTTGTATGGTAGATTGGATTTCCAGATTTTGTCCAGTTGATTTAGAGTGCCCCAGGCATTTCCGAGTCTGGTATTGACGTCTTGTTCTCTGGAGTCAATGTAGCTGCCAAGGTATTTAAAGTCTTGAACTTGTTTGATCGCATCTCCATTGAGACTTCTCATATCTTCTGATGCGTCTTGATTCAGGCAGAAGAACTCTGTTTTGTTCGCATTGAATGGAGCCCGATCTCCATTGCTGTTCTTTCGATAATGTGAAGGAGAGATGTTGCATCCTTTAGGTGGTCTGCGAGAACAGCCAGGTCATCAGCGTAGTCCGCATCTGTTATCTTTACTGCAGGGTAGCGTCTGCTCTTCTGTTTTGTGAGGGTAAAGCCGAGTTTTTTGTTCTTATCCACTGTTTTCCTCAGCACATAGTCGAGACAGATGATGAAAATGTAGGGGCAAGCGTATCTCCTTGAAGGACTCCAGCAGCGATGTTGAAGAAGCATGTGTCTCCGTTGGGGGAGCTACCATAGAGCGGGTATTCTGATACAGCATCATGATGGCGTCTACTGTTTCCTTGGGTAGTCCATATGCAGTTAGAATCTCCTTCATCTTTCCTCAGTGGGTCGAATCAAAAGCCTTGGAAAAGTCGATAAATAGGAGAACAGCTGGGAGGTTTTTGGTTTTTATGCCTTCCAATATGCGTTTCATGGTGAGTATTTGTCCAGATGTCGATCTATTTTGGCGAAACCCGTTTTGGTTTTTCCTCAGAACTGGATCTACCTCCGGCCTTATCCTATTTAGGAGTATTAGGTTGTAGATCTTTGCAGAAATTGCAGTTAATGTGATTCCACGGTAGTTCTTTATGATTCCGAGGTCACCTTTCTTGGGGAAAGGAAGCACAACCTTTAGTCCATTTGTCTATTGGGTCTTGGTTATAAACGTTTTTGCAGCATTCCAGCAGTATCTGGTGAAATTCCTCTATTTTCCATACTTCCGCTGGTATCTCATTGAGTCCGCATGCTTTTCCACACTGAATGCTTTTTCACTGCTATCAGTAGTTCATCCAGCGTAAATGGTCCTTTCTTGATATTCGTTGAAGACTGGAGTTATTTCTTCTTCAGAGATTTCTGGAGGTTTCCCGAGTATGTCTTGGAAGTGTTGTTGCCACAGTTTTACTCTCTCTTCTTGGCTAGTTACTTTTAGCTTAGCTCTGTTACAGCTTTTTCTACCGCTAATTTCGTTCACGGTTTTCCATGCAACAGCAGATTTTTTGTTGCTGACAGCATTTGTGATCTGATCGATCTTGCTTTGTAGATAGTTCGTTTGCTCTGCTTCATAGGTCTCTATGAGAGCAGCACGAGCATTATTGAAGTAGATGTTCTCAGGGGATGGTTGAGAGTCTTTTAGTTGTGCAGCTTCTTGTAGTTGTTTGCATTTTTGACAGATTTCCTCATTCACCCAGTGAGTTTGTTTTTTTACTTAGGGTTTCAGTGGGATAGTGTCTGCAGCTGTTTCTTTACATGCCATTTCAAAGTGGTTGTATGTCATGTTAGCAGTCTTTGCTGAGGCTGTATCTCGTAGAGCTGCAAATCTATTTATCACCCTTGTTATGAAGATGTTACGAATTTGGAGATTTGTGTGACCATAGCTGACCTGGTCTTTTCTGGTTTAGTGTGTTAAGGCATAAGAGGTTGTTTTCATTGAGGTAGTCTTTTAGCATAGAGCCGTTTCTGTTAGTCTGAGAGTGATATGCATATTCAAAGCCATCAAGGTGTCCAAGTTGTGCATTAAAGTCGCCACCAATAATGAGAATGTTGTGCTTCGGGACTTGTCTGGTGACTGATGTTAAGTCCTGATAAAATCTTTCGACTCCCACTTCATCACTTGCATTAGTGGGGCTGTAACAGGAGACTATCGAGGTTCGAGGGTTTCTGTTGAATGTAGCTATCATAATTCTTGGAGATATCATTTCGACATTGCTAAGTGCATTGTAGGCCTGCTGGCTGAGAAGCATTGCAGTTCCGCCAGTTGCAGCATTCACGCTGTATTTCCAGGCTGAACATGTAATCAGCTTCCAACTTCCGAAATTGTGTTCTTTTGTTGCAATGTCTTCATGTATGAATCTATGTTCTTGCAGGCAAATGATGTTTTGGTTTGTAGATTCTGCTGACGCAATTGGTTCAGGTATCTGTCCCTCCTGAAGTGTACGGGCATTGAGAGTAGCTATGAAGATGTCTTTCCTTCCCTTCATCAGTCTTGTCTGAAGTGTACGGGCATTGAGAGTAGCTATGAAGATGTCTTTCCTTCCCTTCATCAGTCTTGTATTGAAGTTTCGAGTTTTTGGCATTTTGATTGTTTTGGTCTCAGCTGATTTTTCGACTGCAGCCTGAGACACCGTTGCAGGACGCGCTCCTTGTTTGACCGCGCAACGAGCAAAGCGGGATGAACTTCTTTGTATCTGTGTCATTTCATTTGCTTTCTTTAGCTAAATAAGCACTTGCGGTTGCCACTCCATACAAGTGTGAGCAGTAGTTCTCTAACTGAACTAGGTGATCCTGGGCGTCTCTGTCCAGCGTCTTGTGTACTTCACCGTTGACTAAACAAAGTTCCTCCGTTGATGTGCACATCCGCCATGCTGCTGTCCCTGTTTTCACTGTGACCCTAACAAGGGTGGCTGATGGGTGCTTGGCCTTGCCAAAGGGCCTCCCATGATTTGGTCCGGGACTGCTTATTGGATATTCGCAGTTACCCTGCAAAAGGGCACCTCCCTATCCGCCACCTGGGGACCCGCTGGGTTTGAGCGTTTGGCTTCTCCTAGTGCTTGACAGCCTATCCTAGGACTGACAAGGTTCCCCATCAAGACTGTCACTTTTGTTTTCTTTGCTGTCTATGCCAATGTTGAATAAAAGAAAAAATACTGACAAGAATTGACTTCAGCTTCTTGGTGGTGAATTTTCTTGCTTGAAGACCTTCAGATCAGATGGCCGTTGACACCCAGCACTGGTGGTCACGTGAGCTTGTTCCTGAAGTATGGAAGAACTGGGTAGCAGATTACGTTCTCAAATATTCATGTATTGATACTAACGCAAATTATAATGATGAGGATTTTTGTAATTATATGTAATAATACATTTCATTGGAATAGTGGGTGCTTTTCCTCTGTTAATATGTTGAAATATTTTGATTTGTAGCATTCTTTATTCAGTTATGAAAGGTTTGTATGTTATGGATAGTCAAGATGGTGTGCGTTTGTGTGTGTGTGTGTGTGTGTGTGTGGTGCGTGTGTGTGTGTGTGTGTGTGTGTGTGTGTGTGTGTGTGTGTGTGTGTGTGTGTGTGTGCGTGCGTGCGAATTTATGATTGTGAGTACATCAATTTTGTATAACTTTTGTGATGACGGTTTGTGAATATGGAAGGCTTATTTGAATGGAGACTTTTGTTCTAAATGACGGATGATTCCACCTGTTGAAACATTTTGTTTCATACGTTTTGTGATAGACTTGTAGTTGTGTTTCAAGTAGTTGTGAGAATGATGTGTGCATGTTTCGAACCTAGCAGAGGCCATATGTAACTTCCAGATATGGATTAGTAAAGAAGTAATTTATAACCATGTGATTTTTGTGCATGACAAACAGTGTATGCTGAATGTGACCGGGACACAATGACAATCAACGTGTTACCCTATGGTTTCAAAGACTCTGTCCCTTGGGACATCAGACCTCCTGAAATTGCTTCCACCTCTTGCCCGGTAAATAACCAGACATGGTGACATCAAACAGCCAGTATGACTCTATGTGCGTGTGTGCGCGTGCGTGTGTGCGTGTGTGAGTGGTGTGTGTGTGTGTGTGTGTGTGTGTGTGTGTGTGTGTGTGTGTGTGGTGTGTGTGTGTGTGTGTGTGTGTGTGTGTGTGTGATATGGTGAATCAAACAACCAGTTTTTCTCTGTGTGAAAACGTGCTGATGACATCAAACGGCCAGTTTGACTGTGTGTGTGTGCGTGTGTTAGTGCGTGCGTGCGTGTGTGTGTGTGTGTGTGTGTGTGTGTGTGTGTGTGAGTGTGTGTGTGTGTGTGTGTGTGTGTGTGTGTGTGTGTGTGTGTGTGTGTGTGTGTGTGTGTGAGATCAAACAACCAGTTTTTCTCTGTGTGTGAAAACGTGCTGATGACATCAAACGGCCAGTTTGACTGTGTGTGTGTCTGCGTGTGTTAGTGCGTGCGTGCGTGCGTGCGTGTGTGTGTGTGTGTGTGTGTGTGTGTGTGTGTGTGTGTGTGTGTGCTGGTTACATCAAATACCCAGTTTTACTCTGTGTGTGTGTGTGTGTGTGTGTTTGTGTGTATGTGCGTGTGTGATGGCGACTTCAAACAGCTAGTTGATGAAAACGAAATTAAATGTACTATACTCAACGTAGTTTACACAAACACAAAAATGAACAAAACACTTACCAGTTTTGACTTTTGGGTCTTGTACAGAGTACACTAACGGAAAACAAACAAACAAAGAGGAACAAGAAACGTAAACAGGTATGACAGGACACACGCATTTGATTAGAAAAAAAAGTGAGAGGAAGATGATAGGTATAGTAAAAGGGATGTAACAAGCGAGGAAGAGGTAACTGCATGTGAGGGGGAGCTACTCAATATAGTATTGTATAATGTAATGCATGTAGTATAGTTTATTGCACATGTATATCAAACACATGCAGTTAGATTCTCCTGACTCGACACATATACATTAGGTAAACATATGCATTTACCTCCTCCTGACTTGTTACATTCCCTTTATGCTTTAGTTATATACATGCAGTCACCTCCTGACTTGTTACATTCCCTTTATGCTTTAGTTATATACATGCAGTCACGTCCTGTCTTGTTACATCCCCTTTGTGCTTTAGTTATATACATGCAGTCACCTCCTGTCTTGTTACATTCCCTTTATGCTTTAGTTATATACATGCATCACCTCCTGTCTTGTTACATTCCTTTTATGCTTTAGTTATATACATGCAGTCACCTCCTGACTTGTTACATTCCCTTTATGCTTTAGTTATATACATGCAGTCACCTCCTGTCTTGTTACATTCCCTTTGTGCTTTAGTTATATACATGCAGTCACCTCCTGTCTTGTTACATTCCCTTTATGCTTTAGTTATATACATGCAGTCACCTCCTGACTTGTTACATCACCTTTATGCTTTAGTTATATACATGCAGTCACCTCCTGACTTGTTACATCCCCTTTATGCTTTAGTTATATACATGCAGTCACCTCCTGTCTTGTTACATTCCCTTTGTGCTTTAGTTATATACATGCAGTCACCTCCTGACTTGTTAATCCCCTTTATGCTTTAGTTATATACATGCAGTCACCTCCTGTCTTGTTACATCACCTTTATGCTTTAGTTATATACATGCAGTCACCTCCTGACTTGTTACATCCCCTTTATGCTTTAGTTATATACATGCAGTCACCTCCTGACTTGTTACATTCCCTTTATGCTTTAGTTATATACATGCAGTTACCTCCTGACTTGTTACATCCCCTTTATGCTTTAGTTATATACATGCAGTCACCTCCTGTCTTGTTACATCCCCTTTATGCTTTAGTTATATACATGCAGTCACCTCCTGTCTTGTTACATCCCCTTTATGCTTTAGTTATATACATGCAGTCACCTCCTGTCTTGTTACATCCCCTTTATGCTTTAGTTATATACATGCAGTCACCTCCTGTCTTGTTACATCCCCTTTATGCTTTAGTTATATACATGCAGTCACCTCCTGTCTTGTTACATCCCCTTTATGCTTTAGTTATATACATGCAGTCACCTCCTGTCTTGTTACATTCCCTTTGTGCTTTAGTTATATACATGCAGTCACCTCCTGTCTTGTTACATCCCCTTTATGCATTAGTTATATACATGCAGTCACCTCCTGTCTTGTTACATCCCTTTATGCTTTAGTTATATACATGCAGTCACCTCCTGACTTGTTACATCCCCTTTGTGCTTTAGTTATATACATGCAGTCACCTCCTCCTGTCTTGTTACATCCCCTTTATGCATTAGCTCTACACACGCAGTTACCTCCTCCTGTCTTGTTACATTCCCCGTTATGCATTAGCTAAACATATGCAGTTACTGCCTCCTGACTTGTTACAGACCCTTATCCATTGGCTATACACGTGCAGTTAGCCCCTCCTGACTTATTCATCATCATCATGTCGAGCTTGCTCGGCTACATTGCTTTCATTGGCTATATGAGCACTTGCGGTCGCCACTCCATACAAGTGTGAGCAATAGTTCGCTAACTGAACTAGGTGACCCTGGGCGTCTCTGTCCAGCATCTTGTGTACTTCACCGTTGACTAGACAAAGTTCCTCCGCTGATGTGCACATCCGCCATGCTGCTCTCTATGGTTTCACTGTAACCCTAGCAAGGGTGGCTGATGGATGCTCGGCCTTGCCAAAGGGCCTCCCTTGATTTGGTCCGGGGCTGCTTATTGAATATTCGCAGCTACCCCATTACAGGGCATTCCCTATCCGCCACCCGGGGACCCACTGGGTTGGAGTGTTTGACTTCTCCTGGTGCTTGGAGTGTGTGCGTGTGTGCGTGTGTGTGTGTGTGTGTGTGTGTGTGTGTGTGTGTGTGTGTGTGTGTGTGTGTGTGTGTGTGTGTGTGTGTGTGTGTGTGTGTGTGATGGTGATGGTGTGTGATTGTGACATCAAATATCCAGCCTATCCTAGGGCTGACTTATTACATTACCTTTATCCATTCGCTATACATATGCAATTACCTCCTCCTCATTGTTACATCCCCTTTACATATTTTGCACATTAGCTATACACGTGCATTTGCCTCCTCCTGATCTATTACACCCGCTTTATCCATTAGCTAAACTCGTGCAGTTACCGCCTCCTCATTTGTTTTATCCCCTTCACTGTATGCATTATCTTCCCCTCACTTTGTGTTCTTATCAGGTGTACCCAACAAATTGGGAAGAAAAGAACAAACAAGAACACGCCTAAATTTACACACACATTGTTTTTCGGAAGTTCAATAGTTTATGAAAATGCATTTAATATTTTGAGTGCATTTCGGTTTTTGTAGGTTTACAAAAGTATGATTGATATGCGTTAATAGACTCAAGTTAATAGACTCCAAGTTAAAAACTGGTACAATGTTTTATTCTTGTGTATTTCTCGCTTAAGTAAAGCACTTGTGTTTTTTTTTAACCAGAGGCTGTTTTGTTAATGAAGTATAGTGTATATGTACTCTGCGAAAAGATAAAAGAAGGTAGACACAGACAGTAAAAGAAAAAAAAAACGTTTGGGCAGGAGACTACATGGTGAACGATATTTCGTTCTTGTTTAAAAAGTCATCCTCGTGCTGTTTCAGTTGTGTGAGAGTACATAATGGAAAAAAATATCCTTTGTACTGTCTAAAAAGTATCCTTTTGCTGTAAAAAAAGCATCTGTTGTGCGGTCTGAGACAGATGAAAAAGCTTTTCTTTGTGATGTCTAAAAATCATCCTCTGTGCTGTCTTAGTTGGGTGACAGTACATTCTGGAAAAAAGAAAGGTCGTCCTTTGTTCTGTCTGAAAATGATCCTTTTCGCTTTCTCAACTGGGTTAAAGTACATGCTAGAAACAAAACTCTGTGCTGTCCCGGTTAGGATACATATTGTACATGTTAGAAAAAAATACTTATCAGCTTAGTGCAGCTGAAGGGATATCATCACAATGATGTAGTGTGTCACTTATATTACGTTAGTTCATTTTTACTCTTTTGAAAGAAAAGAACATTATTTGGCAGTGACATCATCATGGCTTATCAGGATTAGTTGCAATGGCTAGTTTCTTTTCCAAATCAAACATTTGTAACAATATAAAAATGCTTCGAAGATGTTCCTTGTCTGCTGAAGCCAAGCAATTAGATATCAATAGAGTCATACCTAGTAGATGTAACAAATTTTGTTTTTAAGAATAACTGAGAAAAACAGCCACTTTCATCAGCAGATATGGCCTGACCATATAGACACAATGAAAGAAGAAAATCGTAGAGAAAAAATGTCTGTGTGTTTGTCTCAAAACCTTCAAATGAGAGATTAGAGGTTTGATGTGTGATGAGTACACTATTTGTGGGCAGCTGACAGCAGTGAGCGGAATGCCTAACTACCAAGCCATGGGATGGAAAGGATTTGCCAGAAAGTTTGTCCATAACAATGACGCCTGTGGTGGTAGTGCTATGATAGAAAGCGTAACAGTAAGTTGTATTGTCGCCTCTTTCAAGTGAACAGACAGTAAAATCAAGATACACACACTTTTATGCTGTGAGATCTGTGAGGGTTGTTTTACGTACATTAGACAATGAGCTGTACATTCCAGGTTTGGTTTGATCTCAGGTTGATATCACTGTAATCGGTTCGTTTGATTTTACTGGCAGTGAGTTTTAAGTTACCAGTGATTTGTTTGTAAATTCAGACAATCTTGTTCATTTATTACATCAGACAATTTAACAATTGGTTCAGTTTTGATTTAAAAAGATATTTGCCTCGAGTAGAAAGTGTTTACATTATACGATCTCACAAAAGACAGCAAATATTTGTGGTGTCGCATAGAAAGTGAAAGGTTTTGCTTCAGTTCTTTTGTAATATGTGTCGGTGAGTTGCCTGTTGAATAACTGACAACTGTCTGTGACAGAGCATGCTAAATGTAGTGTTGACTGTTAGTAGTCAGATCATGTGTTTGCTAAACATTTACCCAACGTCACTGGTGTTGTTGGAGTCATCAAATACCGTCATATCAGTACAGATGTGTATTGTTCTTAGATACCAACCATAACGCTTATGACAATATTTAACATAAAAGCCGGTAGATACACATATGTGTGTGCGTATTTCAGCTGGAATTTTTATATGTATGTGTATGTGTTTCAGCCGGAATTCAAAACCTATTCACGTCAGCTGAGGGTATATTTTGACCCCTTGGGACGTCACTACACCGACGCTCTCGTCAGTGTCAACTGCACTATTCCGAACCTACCACAGTTAGTAATCACAATCGTCTCTCACTTTTATTCATGTCACTGTCTTGACTGACACAACGCAGGCCTCTTGTAAATTCCATACATGTACAAACTTGGAAATATACGGTTTTTCTCTCTTTGTTTGATACTGCCTGTAAAAATTTGTTCTATTTCGTTTTGTGTTCTTTCACTTTTAGATTTTCATATGGGCCTTAAGAATATTTCATATCATTGCCACTGTTTACCGGCCATATGAGAAAAGTTCCACGAACACGATTTAAAATAACATCTGCTTCAAAATAAGGTTAAAAGAAGAATATGAAAAAAGAAATTTAATAGTGACACAAAAGAAGTTGGCATATAAGACATTGCAATGGACAAGAATGAGAAAAAGATCAGCGGCAACATTTTAAAAGTCAGTTTCAGGAAGAACAGAACTTGCAAAACTGTTAGGTAAAGAATGGTTTTAAAGTTGGACATTGAAGTGAGATCTGCTTTGTTTAAGTTTTTTTTGTCAAAAGGGACATCTGACGTATCATAGATACTCGCACTTTACAGCATTAAATTTCAATATACAGATTTATGATTTGAGAGTTTTCGTTTATTTTTTGCTTAAGTAAAACATTTTGATTTGAAAGCTTGTGTGATTTGCAGTTTTCTCTGTGCTTGTAATTCATTACAATTTTGAAGAGATCTTTTGTTTAAATGAAAACGGTATCGTTTTATTGAAAGAGGACTTGTGATATTTTCTTATTCATGTTCAGTTTATGCAACCTTTTTTTTATCTACCCGATATGCCAGTTTGCTAACCGAAATACAACAGATGGAATCAAGTAAAGTGTTGTATGTATGCCGTTTTCTGATAGGAAATTACTTTGCTCTTGTATTTCATCGATCAAATTCGAGTGAACTTGCTTGGAACAAAACTAAGATCTGCAAAACGGACCTAGAAAAATACATAAAAGAAATCGAAGAACAACTGCGGGAAGGTCGAAATTTCTTCAGAATAGCAGCTAGCTTATCTTTAACAATCGCCCTTTCCAGTGTGATAATTATATATCTTTCTTTAATACGCTTTTAATTGGGCGTTCTTTCGTGTGTGTGTGTGTTGTGTGTGTGTGTGTGTGTGTGTGTGTGTGTGTGTGTGTGTGTGTGTGTGTGTGTGTGTGTGTGTGTGTGTTTGTGTGTGTGTGTGTGTGTGTGTGTGTGTGTGTGTGTGTGTGTGTGTGTGTGTGTGTACGATTTTTGTATACCGGTAGACTGAAAAGAGTGCTGTAGGATTTGAGAAGACGCTGCCTGAACTTTGGATGGTAAATGTTTTCCTGTGGTTTTTTATTGCTTGTCCCAACAGCGCCAGACTGTCCCTTCAAATGAAGGAATTGGGACGGTCTATACCGCCACTGGCTATGTACGTTGAGCTCAAATTTACACTGAACGTACCTAACAGAGGTAAGGACTTGACCTTGGGATCATTTCATACTTAAAACACTAGAGAGAAGGGTTTAACCTTTAGATGAAGTTAAAAGTGAACACACACAACCTGGATACATCACGTTTCCCCAACGACATTCCATATGATACTTTACTCTCCAGTTAACCCTTTGACTCCCGTATCCTATACACTAACTGCAAAAATTTAACTCTTTGACTCCCTCACCCTTTCCACCAGATTCCACGAAGCTTGTGGAAAGGATGAGGGAGTTAAAGAGTCAAGTTCTTGGTTTGTTAGCATGGTTGGCAATGCTGGATGCTGGAGGACAGGATGCAGAAGTCAAAGGGTAAATCATGTATGTCTGTCCATTCCATCCTAACATCTTGACGGCATTTGTGGTACTGAGAGTAAGCGTTTCTGTTAAGTGATGTTAAAAGATGTTCAGCGTTCAGAAGCGTTCATCACTACATGTATGTTGTAAATGCAGGAGAGCCACTGATATCGTCGCAGAAAACGGTTGAGGTATGCATTATCTGCATACAGGATATTTTGTGCAGGTTTGGCGAGAGTTTATTGTTTGGAGTTTATTCAAGAACGGTTGATCGCACTGGGGACAATTCCAAATGAGCTTCATTGAAATGTGCTATATATATATAGTAATAGTAGTATATATAATCTGTGTGTGTAAGAAAATCTGTCAACGAATCAATCAGTCAGTTCAGAACCCTGTGACACTACATATACATATATGTATATGTAGTGTCACAGGGTTCTGAACTGACTCCTTATATACATATATGTATATGTAGAGTATATGTATATGTATATCTACATATATAATATATATATATATATATATATATATGTGTGTGTGTGTGTGTGTGTGTGTGTGTGTGTGTGTGTGTGTATGTATATATATATATATATATACATGTATATGTCTTGTGTGTGTGTGTGTGTGTGTGTGTGTGTGTGTGTGTGCATGTGTGTGTGCATGTGTATGTGTGTGTATATATATATACACACACACAAAAGAGAGAGAGAGAGAGAGAGAGAGAGAGAGAGAGAGAGAGAGAGAGAGAGAGAGAGAGAGAGAGAGAGAGGCATAAACAGATGGATACACATATGTAAGTTTCTCGCACGCTTGCCTGGTATATGTGCTGTACATTCAGGGAATATGTTCATTTTTAACGAATTTACACAGTATAGACCTACATGTTGTTTTGTTCAGGACGTAGGCCTACATTATGATTTATCCTCCAAATAGATAAGGAATATGAATATTCTTTGAAAACGTTTTCTCGTCTCTTACGAGGGGTATCCAAAAAGTCCTCAGCCTCACCAAAAAGGAATTTAGTTACAACAATGGTATTTACCACACACATGCAAGCGTATCTCGAAAGGCTGCATGAAAAAAAGAGCATTGTAGAAATGTTTAATATGTCATGAGGTTTCATTAAGTCATACCACCAGTTTCTGAGAAAAATGAATAACTCAACATGGCGTGCCATCATTCCATCTTGCCTGAAAAAAAGCCAGACTATCAGAGGACCTACGAAGGACGGGAGAAGGTGTACGGGGAGCATGCACGTTTCTTTTCAGTATTTGAGATATGGTATAATAGAAGTTGTTGGGTAGTGAGAGGTTTTCATGATGAGCAACGCAGTGGAAGGCCAAAAACAGCCAATGAACAGGTAAACATTGACAAGGTTCTGGACATGGTCAAGGCTGACAGTGCGATCACACAGACTGCCAACTCTCACCACCCCTTGTTAGCTGATTTACCGAAATGACCCATTGAAACGTGACACTTAACTCCTTATTGCAATCAAGCATTTTGGAGAATACGTAACAGGTAAAAACGAAAAAGAAAGAAACGGGCAGAAACCAAACAAATTCTGATGATAATGTTGTGTGGTGAATCATTTAAAAAAAGTAATCATCCTACAATAAATATAGCCAAGTTCTATTTCTGTTTCGCCTGCCTTTTTCTCTCACACAGACAAATGAATGAATGAAATGATATGTAACTAAGCATTAGATTTTGATAAAAGCCTAATCTCTAAGCTCTTGTGGGTAAGTCTGACTAATTCTTGTGCTTGGTGTTGCAGAGGGCATGACGGAGATGAAAGTCATGAGTTGTACAGCCAGCAATGGTGTCCACAGCAGAAGTGTAGTGGAAAACGGGTGAGACTTGTTTTGTTTTGTTTTGATTTTGATTCAATCAAGGATTTGCCGTGAGTGAGAAGGTAAGGGCCCATAAGTGTGTGAACAACGATAATAAACACTAAAGGAAAAACACCGAAAGTGAATACGTCAGTGGATTTTTTATGAGATTGTAAAGCGAGGTCTTGTGTTTACATGCTTTAAGCGCACGTAAAAGAATTCATGGCAAAAATAAATTAATAGATAAATAAATAGAATCGTTGCTGGTAAAAGTTTTCCTTTAATTGAAACGGGTTAACAAAATTCTCGTATACAGGGGGTGGGGGAGGGGAGGGAAAGAGAAAAGGGTGGCGTTGCTCTTTCGGGCAGCATAGTTTGAATTTAACTTGATAAATCCGTTATGAAACAAACAAAAACAGAGAAACCAAACAACCCCACCATACGAGATGGTCTGCAAACGCAAGGCATAATTCAAATTAGACACCTTTAGAGTTGGTATGCTGGCTGTAGACAAAATTCAGAGGAGATACTCCCAAGATGTGTGTGTGGGGTGTGTTGTGTGTGTGTGTGTGTGTGTGTGTGTGTGTGTGTGTGTGTGTGTGTGTGTGTGTGTGTGTGTGTGTGTGTGTATACTTGTGTGTGTGTGTATACTTGTGTGCGTGCTGAACACATAATTCAGAATAGAGATGTTTAGGTAGGGGGAGGAGGTAAAGAGATAATTAAGAGTAGGAGGATTAGGTGTTGGCTGAGGACAACATCGACCAGGAAATTTTAGTTGTGGAATTGGGATATTGAAAGAAAAACTTTGGAGCGAAGATACGAGATTGTAGGATGGGGCTGTGTGAAAGCAAGAATTTGATGATGTATTGATATCTGGTTGACTTCATTCTGCTGGTATTTACTTGTATGTGCACCTGCTATATTTACATATACGTACAGAGTGCAATATTGTCAGGTCGGATAGATGTATCCGCTACTGGTAACCTGGAACCCAGTACTACCTGTCACAGGGTCGAATTGCTGGCGACTAAACCAGCAACCCCACCAGTCCTCTCAGGAGGACGGTGAGGAGGGTGGCTAGAAACCCTGGTGGAAATAAATTAGATCCATCAAAGGGCGCCAGCTCTGGAGAGCTACCCGCGGCCATCTAGCTAAGGGAGTAAACCCTGACAGTAAATCCGGTGTGGGGCCCCTAAGGCGGTTGGATGGCAAACTTTGTCACTTTCCGGCAGCTCCTGCGGCCGCGTTGGCACCAAAACGTAACAGCCCTGCTGTTCCTTTGGATCTGTCAGCGAGGTGGAGAGGGGGGACAAGTTGCATGGGCAACAGCCTGTTTTCCATATTACACTGCCCAGGCTTACATCCGTCCATTCATCCACAAACACTCTGCACCTACGACCTGGAGAGGACACTCCAGCCTCGCTACTAACACTAGTGTCGGCACAACACGGGAAGCAACAGATACCGGTGATAAGTCATTGCTCAACTGGCGTAGAGCTGACGCCAGGGGTTGCTTTTGACGGTGGGAGAGACCTTCGTGTCTTACTGGACAGCTACCGCCTGCCTAAGCTGGGCAGCCCCCAGCCAGTTAGGTGCTGTCCCGCCACGACCTGCCTTCTTCATTGGGTGCATGAAGATAAGGAGAAAATCTGACAAGCAGGTCGTTAATTACCGCACCAAACAAAAAGAAAAATTCAAATTCAAGAAACGGATCAGGAAAAGGATCAGCAGTGAAACTGGGCTGTTGGAATGTCCGAACAATGATGCCTGGGCTCTCCCAAGATCCGCAAGACATCAGCGACGCCAGAAAAACCGCCGTCATAAACAGCGAACTAAAGAGGCTGAATGTGGACATTGCCACTCTGCAGGAAACACGGCTGGCTGACTCAGGAACACTAAAGGAAAGGGACTACACCTTCTTCTGGCAAGGAAAGAGTTCTGAGCACGGAGTAGGCTTTGCAGTATGGAACAGCCTGCTGAACATGATTGAACCAGGCAGCGGCGGTTCAGAACGACTCTTGACTCTCCGCCTCAACACCACCGAAGGCTATGTCACTCTCATCAGCGTTTATGCCCCAACTCTGTCCGCCTCTCCAGACACCAAGGATGAGTTCTACGAAAATCTTGCATCAACCATAAGGAACATCCCCAGGACAGAACAACTTGTTCTCCTGGGCGACTTCAACGCCAGAGTGGGTGCAGACAATGACTCATGGCCCTTCTGCCTCGGTTCCTTTGGAGTGGGGAAAATGAATGAGAATGGACAGCAACTGCTTGAGTTTTGCGCCTGTCATGAACTGTGCATCGCCAACTCCTTCTTCAAGACGAAGCCTCAGCACAAAGTCTACTGGAGGCATCCCCGCTCAAAACATTGGCACCAACTGGATTTGATCTTAGTAAGACGTGCCGCTATCAAAAACGTTCTCCACACTCGCTCTTATCACAGCGCAGACTTCGACACAGACCACTCTCTGGTATGTTGCAAGATCAGGCTACAACCAAAGAAGTTCCACTGCTCAAAGAAACAAGGGAACCCTCGCATTGACGTCAGCAAGATGTCTCAGCCAGATCTTGTAGAACAGTTCGCAGAGGCCTTTCAGAGAGAATACGATGCATTGCAGCCCAGAGACTCTGCCACTGAGAGATGGGAAACGCTACGAGACACCATGCACCGCATTGCTATGGCCACCTTTGGGAAGAAAACTGTGAAGTCCCACGACTGGTTTGAGGCCAAATCATCAGAGATGACTCCCACTGTTGAGGCCAAGCGTGCCGCACTCACCAAGTATAAGCGATCACCCAGTGAGAAGAACCTGCAAATCCTCAGGGCTGCCAGAAGTAAGGTTCAGCTTAACGCCAGGCGCTGCGCAAACGAGTACTGGACAGAGCTCAGCAAAGAGATACAGAGTGCTGCTGAAAGAGGCAACATCCGAGGAATGTATGATGGCATCAAGAAGGCACTGGGACCAACACAGAGCAAGATCGCCCCCCTCAAATCCTCCACTGGGGAAGTAATCAGCAATCCTAGCCAACAGATGGAAAGATGGGCGGAACACTACTCCGACCTCTACTCCACACAGAACATGGTGTCCCCCTTAGCCCTCGATGCCATCAAGTGCATGCCGGTAATGGAAGAACTTGATGCAGAGCCAACTGCGGACGAACTCAGCAAGGCCATTGATAGCCTGGCATCAGGAAAGGCACCTGGCAACGACGGAATTCCCCCAGACCTCATCAAGCACTGCAAGACTTCTCTTCTGCACCCTTTGCACGCAGTTCTCTGTCAGTGTTGGAATGAGGGAGCTATACCACAGGACATGAGGGACGTCAAGATCGTCACCCTGTACAAAAACAAGGGCGAAAGGAGCGACTGCAACAACTACAGAGGTATCTCACTCCTCAGCATTGTTGGCAAAGTCTATGCTCGGGTCCTCCTAATCCGCCTGCAGAAACTGGCTGAACGCGTCTACCCGGAATCACAGTGTGGTTTTCGAGCAGAGAGATCCACGGTAGACATGGTCTTCTCCCTTCGCCAAATCCAGGAGAAGTGCAGAGAGCAGCGGATGCCCCTGTATGTGGCATTCATTGACCTCACCAAGGCCTTTGACCTAGTCAGCAGAGATGGCCTTTTCAGGGCTCTCCGAAAAATCGGCTGCCCCCCCAAACTGCACAGCTTAATTGAGTCCTTCCACTCAAACATGAAAGGGATGGTGCAGTTCAACGGAAACCTCTCCAAGCCCTTCGACGTACGCAGCGGTGTGAAACAAGGCTGCGTCCTGGCCCCAACCCTCTTTGGAATCTTCTTCGCTCTCCTCCTGAGGCATGCGTTCAGCACAGCGCAAGAAGGGATCCACCTGCAGACCAGATCAGATGGCAGGCTCTTCAACCTCGCCCGCCTCAGAGCAAGGACAAAGGTCCGTGAAGCCCTCATCAGAGACATGCTATTTGCCGACGATGCCGCAGTTGTGACCCATACTCAGCGGGACTTGCAGTCACTAATGGACCGCTTCTCCCAGGCCTGCAAAGATTTTGGTCTGACCATCAGTCTTAAGAAGACAAACGTCCTGGGCCAAGACACGCCATCTCCACCAGCCATCACCATTGATGACTACGAGCTTGAAGCCATCCATCAATTCACATATCTTGGGTCCATCATCACCGATAACCTCTCCCTTGACACAGAGGTCGACAAGAGGATCGGGAAGGCAGCCACAACACTAGCCCGCCTCACACAAAGGGTGTGGACAAATCCCAAACTAACCACAAAGACAAAGATGGCTGTATACAACGCCTGTGTCCTCAGCACCTTGCTGTATGGCAGCGAGGCGTGGACCACGCATGCTCATCAGGAGAAAAGGCTCAATACCTTCCACCTGAGAAGCCTACGGCGCATACTTGGCATTTCCTGGCAAGACAAGGTGACCAACACCGAAGTCCTAACCTGCGCTGGCCTCCCAACCATGCATACCATGCTGAGACAGCGTCGGCTGCGCTGGTTGGGCCACGTTCGCCGCATGGAAGATGGTCGCATCCCAAAAGACATCCTTTATGGTGAGCTTGCCACAGGGCAGAGAAACATTGGCCGCCCACAGCTGAGATACAAAGACGTTTGCAAGCGTGACATGAAGGCGCTTGAGATCAACACTGAGTCTGGGAGGACCTCGCAGACGACCGCAACAGCTGGAGAACTACTCTCAAGAAACAGCTGCGGATTGGTGAGGACAAACTGTCAGCTGCTGAAGCAGAAAAGCGAGTTCACAGAAAAGGGATGACAGCCAACAGACCAGCATCAGCATACACATGCGACCGCTGCGACAGAGACTGCCTCTCTCGCATTGGTCTGTACAGTCACAGGCGACGCTGCTTGGACCAAGCAGACAGCCCATCTAGACATTAGAACGGATGTACTTTGTCCATGGTCAGTCATGACCGAAGGAGGCCTACTAGTTCTGAGTGCAATGAATGCTGTGTTTATTATAACATTATGTATTGTATACCTTTCAAATTCCGTGTAAATGTTTTTCATTATATATTTGAAAATGAGTGAAAATAAGTTTAACAAAAATATCATTTCGACTTTATTTGCAGCGGGCCAGCTTACTGATACCTTGTACAACAATAACAAATTTTACACACACACACAATCAGTAAACTTCTTGGCATCAGCATGGCCAACAATGATAAGCAAGTGGAATATGGATGTATGTGGGTTTGACGTTAGTTATTTAATGGGAAGTTGTAGCAATGAAATTGGGTTATCATCATCATTATCAGGTGCCCTGCCGCAAGGCGTTGGTGATCATGGACTTCCATCTGCCTCTATCTCTCGTTGCCCCTAGCATCTCCTCCACCCTCCTCGTCCCCAGCCATCTGCAAGTCCGTCCAGCATTTTCTCCCTGGGTCTACCCAGTGCTCTCTTACCCTCCAGCTTTCCCGTTGTGACCAGGTGCTCCAAATCCCCCTTCCTCATAAAATGGCCTATAAATATTGCCTGTCTTTTCCTAATCTTCCTTATGAGTGATCTACTTGTGTCTGCCTCCATCAAGACTGTCTCGTTTGTTTTCTTTGCTGTCCATGGAACTCTTAACATTCTTCTTAGAAACCACATCTTGTTCTGGCTTTGTTTGTTGACTGTCCACGCCTCGCATCCGTACAACAGTATTGATTCTATATAACATTCAAGAACTCTCTTCCTGATGTTAATTGACAGGCATTTGTTGGTAAGAATGCTTGTCATCTTCTTGATTGCTGTTTTGGCTTGGCCGATTCTGCTGGCTATTTCTGATGTGCATCTGCCGTCTGATGAAATGATCGTTCCCAGGTATTTGAATTTATCAACCTGTGTCAAGGTTGTGCCATTTACTGTTATTTTGCATGAGGGGATTTCATGTCTTTTACTGATCACCATGACTTCAGTCTTCCTGCTGTTTAGTTCCAGCCCCTTACCTTTGCTTTCTATTTCTAGTATATTCACAATGTTTTGTAGATCTCTTTCACTTTCTGCAATTAGCACGGTGTCACCTGCATATCGAATGTTGTTTATCATTTTCCCTCCAACCTTTAATCCAGGGTCTTCTTCTAGGTTTCTCATGATGTTTTCGCTGTAAAGTGAAAACAGATCTGGTGACAAACACAACCCTGTCTGACTCCTCTTTTGATATTTTGGAAAGAGCTTACATTGTTTTCTATTCTCATTGCAGCTTTTTGTTCCCAGTACATATTTCTAATTATTCGTAGATCTTTTCCATCAACATTGAGTTTCTCCAGTTGGTTGATCAATTCTTCATGTCTTACCCGATCGAAAGCCTTGGTGTAGTCAACAAAGCATAAATACAAATCCTTATTCATCTCATTTGACCTCTCTATGATAGTTCTTAGGATGTATATGGCATTAATAGTTCCTTTCCCTTCCACAAATCCACACTGTTCTTCTGCCATTTCAGAAATTGCAGAAAAACAGATAGGGTTAATCAATGAAAAAATGTTGCATTCGTGGGTTCATATGTAACAGAAACACAAGGAGGTATCGTGGTGCCATCCGAGGTCTAAGCATTGGCATCAGACCGATTTCATTCTGGCACGAAGGACTGACCTTAACTGTGTCTGTTACGCGTAGCTTCCACAGCACGGACTGTGACACGGATCATACTCTCGTTGTAAGTTGAGAGTCAAGCCTAAGCCGAAGCACCATTCTAAACCAGCTACAAAACAAAAACAAATGTCAGCATGTGTAAAAATTATTCCAAACAAAGAAAGCTTTAAAAATGAAATACAAAACAAAAATTATTTTCAACTGAATAAATCTGTGGATGACAGCTGGCAGGTGATGGAAACTGCTATTTACGAATCAGCTAAGTCGACCTATGGTGTACTCAAAACAGCTCAAAAAGATTGGGTGCGTGAGTATGCCGACCACCTCTTGCCATTGTATGAAATAAAAAGAAAACATTTAAGTTTAAGCCGATAAGAAAAATCCAAGTCCAGAATCAAAAGAATATCTTCGCACAACCAAATCCATCTTGCAACGCGAGGAAAGGTGTGCGAATGAATATTGGATAAATCTTTGCAAAGAAAATCAAGCAGCATCCGATCGTGGAGATACAAAAACAATGCACTATCTAATGAGGACTGCTCTAGGCCCGACCATTACCCAGTTCGCGAAACTGAAATCTGAGCATGGCGAACCGATAGAAGACCAGGCTAAACAGGTAGAAAGATGGGTGGAACACTACTCCAAGCTTTATGCTCCAGACCTTCCTGAATATCCAGGTATGGAAGCAGGACGCCAAAATCGTTATCCTGTACAAAAATAAAGATGACAGGGGCGACTGTAATAATTACTAGGGGATATCTATTCTTTCTGTGGCAGGTAAGATCTTCGCTAGGGTCTTTCTGAAACACCTGCAAAGGTTGACTGATCGCATCCTGCTAGAGACACAGTCTGGTTTTAGAGCTGGTCGATCAACGACCGATATGGTCTTTACACTATGCCTGCTGCAGGATAAATGCAGGGAATAAAGAAAACCACTGTTCATAGTATTTGTTGATCTGACGAAGGCATTTGACACTGTGAGCCGGAAATCGCTCTAAAAGGTACTGGAAAAAATCGATTGTCCACCTGTTCTTTTGCAGTTGGTCATTTCTTTTCACGAGGACGTGAATGCGTGCATTCAGTTCGATGGAAATACATCAGAGCCGTTCAAAGTGAGGAGTGGTGTTAAACAGGGTTGTGTGCTGGCACCCACTCTCTTTGCCATTTATTTTGTTGCTCTCCTGCACCATGCTTTTGATGGCAGCGAGGACGAGTTTATCATCAAAACCAGGTTCGACGGATCTCTTTTCAGTCCGAAAAGACTGAAGTCGAAACGACTGACAACTGAAGTGTTGATCAGAGAGTTGCTTTTTGCTGATGATACTGCGATTGCGGCTCACAGTGAAATCGAACTTCAAAGACTAGTCGATCGTTAAGCAGAAGCATGCCATCTCTTAACAATCTTAACAATCGGCATCAAGAAAACTGAGGTAATTGGATAAAGGACAAACTCACTTCCAGAGATAAAACTCGATGGTGAATCTCTGAAAACAGTAGATACGTTTGCTTACCATAACATCGACACTATCTTTGGACAAGCAGAATAGGAAATGCTACAGCTGCATTGAAGAAACGTATGAAGAGAGCATGGGAAAATGATAAGCTTAGGATAAAAACCAAAACGCTAATTTACCAAACATGCGTCCTCTCAACACTCCTTTGCGGAAGTGAGACGTGGACCTTGTATGCTGGTCAGGAGAGGAGGTTAAATAGTTTTCATATGAGGTGTTTACGAAAATTTAAAAAAATTTAATGGCAAGATAGAGTCCCAGATACAGAAGTGCTCAAAAGAGCTGGCATTCAGTCACTATATCCCATCCTGCAGTCTCTGCGTCTCAGGTGGCTTGGTCACATTGTGCGCATGGACAACTCCAGAATCCCCAAGCAGATACTGTATGGGAAACTGTCTGAGGGCACGCGTAACGTTGGACGACCCAAGCTTCGCTTCAAGGACCAGTGCAAAACGTCCATGATGGAATTTTCTATCAATGTTGCCAACTGGGATACGGTTGCCCAGGATCGAGTGGAGTGGAGAGCTGCTGTTTTCGCAGGAGCAAAGAGCTATGAAGAGGATAGAATCGAGCGCGCTATAGAGGCTAGACAAAGACGCAAATGCCCCACGGTGGATGACTCCACAGTATACTACTACTGTAGTCGTTGTCAGAAACCGTGCCAATCACTGTGTTTTAAGATAACTAATTTTCCGCTGCCGACCGTCGCCATCGACGAAAATAAGGCCACAGATGTAACAGACGCTGTAAATATGTATTGTAAACAGCAGAAACCTTTATCTTTGCCACATTTTCCACTTGCTTCAGCGGCATTACTCCCATGTCAATCATTTCGGCTCCTCAACACACCATCAGAACAAAGTTCATTTGGTCGAACTCCAAGTGCCAGGACGTCTGAAGGTGCCAGAATTTCAAGCTGCTGTGAATCTACCTACTCAGAAGAGACTGCACTTCTGACGGTTCAGTTCTGTGGAATTCAGTAGAACCTGTTGTAACATATTCACTGCACTCTGAATGTCCATATTAATGACTAATCACTAGCTTGGTAAGGAGACCACGTCCCTCCAAAGACAGCCCCACCAACCAACGACACCAAACAGTCTGGCATGAATTTACGTCGGCATGACAGCGGCAGAAGAAACAAGAACTTCGTTGCCTTTAGACTGGGGGCATGAAAGGCCATAGAATATGAACAATTTTTCAGAATGCTTTTATGTTGCACGAGAATAGAGGTGGTAGTGGTAATGATGATTGAGTGCAGTTTCATTTCGGATTGACAGATATCACAGACATCAGTTTTTGTATGATATATGCAGACGTCAAACACACCGGAGAGATGCTAACACATGTAGTGTTGTCAGGAAATTTAAATAACATCTTCAACAAAGTATTCGTGAATTGGATGATATCCAATGTGCGGTCCTGCCTTTCTAGTGAGCCCATGGCACACTTAGCTCTGGATATGAGCCAAATATCTTACAATAATTTGGGCACATGGGATTCGAGTCCATGCCCTCACTGTCATTGGTCCATTTAGCTAAACACTTTGCCACGGTGACTGGTGCTGAAACAGTTTTGCTAACAGACGTATGCCTACACACATTTACACTTTCAAAAGGGAATACAGTCATTGATTTTTAACCGTGTGTTCACAGTTGTGCTAATTATCCTTTGGGGACTGTGCTGTATGACGGGCCCCAAATGGGCACAGAATTCCTGGTTATGAGAGTGTTCAAGCGTTTTAATTCGACCCTGAGACTGAGACTGAGATGTACCGTCCGTCTCTGTGACTCCTCCCATGACTTCTTCTGTTATAAGGTAACTTATTTCGTTAAAAGGTCATGCACACACATACACACGCATACAAACACATGAGCACGCGCGTGCACACACACACACATACACTCTGCTTAAAACATTTTGCATTCCTCTTCAATTTAAAGACTGGCTTTTTGTAGAAAAGGTTACAAACGGTGATTGTGTGTTGAGGAACTTGTCTTCCAGCTTCCAAAAAGAGGCACTATTTTATGAGTATATATATGTCCATTTGTGTGAGCTTACATACACAGACACACACGCATTCACATACACACACACACGCACATACTGTACACACACACACACACTCTCTCTCACTTTCTCACTTACACACACACACTCCTTCACACACACACACAAACATACACACTCACAAACACACACACACATGCACTCACGCTCACACATTCACTTGTTTGTTGCAGTGTTTCATTGTTTGATATCTAAATAGAGTTTAACAGAGAAAGGAGCACAGAATACAGGGGTTTGACTAATTAACTTGAATTTCTCCATACTCGATGTTTAAAATCTTCGTCACAGATATGCTGGGGACACGCAAGACCGATAATTTATTATCATAATGCAAAAGTAACATTGAATACGGCCCAAAGGGATCAAGTGTGGGCAATATGAAACGAAGCAGGTAGTGGGAGTAACAGTTTTAGTGTTATGAAACTTCACAGAATCCAAAGTTTCTCAGATAGATAGGGTGAGGGTGGAAGTGGATGACACGGCGAAAAATAATACATGTACTATAAAGTAAAATTGCGTATGCAACGGTCTTAGGGACAGAAGCCTTTTACTTTCATGTCTGAAAGAGTGGATTAATAAAATGATGAAACTGAAAAGCTAATGTTCCTGTGCTCTTCTCTCTTCTGTTACATATCCTACCTATATAGGCTACCTACCAACCTACATCAGTATCTATCTGTCTGAATATTTCAAACTACCATTCATGTGTGCTATCCCTTCTGTTTGGCAAACATTTTGTTCGTATACAGACTTTATTTTGTTTGACTGATGCCCATTTTCTTTCATTCGTTTCTGTTTGTAGCGAGAGTTGTGCTACTTCAGCACCAGAAGGAAGAGGTCGGTGAGAACTGCAGGAGTGGAAGAAGCGACAGGTGCGAACATGATCACCATGGAATCCACTCTCACCATCAACAATTAGAACCAGTCAACAGATAGATATACTACAGTTTGACTGCCATCAGAAAGGACCAATAAGCGTGGAATGCATTTTGATTATGGAACAGACTGTCACACCGAAATTGTTACTAAAGTATGGACAGCAAACGGGCCCAGTTTTAAGTTGTGGGCGTCTACTGAATTCGAGGTACGAGGTTTTCATCACATAGCTTCATCACTCAAATCTGTTAGCTTCATCCCTCAAATCTGTTAGCTCACAGGCTGACTTAGACTGGAGTTGTTGAACAAGGACCATATAATATCAAATAGCCAAGGATAAGAACTGGTCTGCGTGAAAGTGACATAGAAGACTGATCCCATTTCATTTATTAATAGATTTCACAGGACATATATACTTATTATGTAGTCCAGCGTCTGTACATTGTATAAATATAATGCACTTGTTTAATACATAGATACACACATATATCTACTCACACATCATCGTTGGAATGGGATTTCTCAGCATGGAATGTTGCATATATTCGAAGACGTAGACTGAGACTTGAGGAACACGCATTGCACTGTAAATTCTTTGACAGGTCAATCGACGTCTGAGATTACCTACTAGTCAGTGTATAGGAATTGTGCACTGGATAATTGAGCCTTAAGTTGTTTTTATTGCACTGTCAGCCTATAGTTTTCTTCAATGTAAGGACGGGTAATTCTTATATTATTGCTGGACTAGTCAAGCTACATCTTATTTTTGTTACTGCTAAAGAGTGGGATTTGTCATATCTTTACCATAATGCTCAGCCTTAGTGTGAGTTTCTTTACTGTTAAGGACTAGGATTTGTCATAGTTTTACCTGTAGTTTTCTTTTCCGCAGATGACAGGGAAAAGTTACTCTAAAATCAGCTGTGATTTTTTTTGAAAGAACACTGTTATTTTCTACTCTGCATCTATTTTTCCTTACCGTAAACTTATGAGAAATGGCAGATGTTCTCTCCAAAAATATGATATATAAATATATGAACACTTGTGGATATTGAGACCGTGAGTCCTTCAGGCTTGCGACGGCAAGTGAAAGATAATACTGAATCCAGCGGCTGATCTTTCTTACATCCACTGTAAAACTGTCTTTGTTGTCCGAGACTTCGACGAGTCACTTTCCAGTCGGGACAAAGGACCCACCCTTTGAAATTTAACTTTATCTTAACAGATCAGGACTAGTCAGTTCACCAGTATACAGTCAGGTCTATGTCATTGGTTTCCTCACTTCATGTGGACGCTGAACGTGTACATTATGTGGGCCTCTTAATTACTATCATACATGCATATTCGAGTGCTTGTGCCATTTGTGAATGTGTATTTTAACGCATAAAGATTTTGCAACCCTTGCAGAAAAAAACGTGTGTGTGCGTTTTGTGTGTTATGTTGATTGCATTGTTCAAACGTGTCAGTAGTCATTATTTTGAAAGTCAGAGCTTGCATTCTGCGAACACGAAGATAGTAAAGCAGAGAAAACGACGATACCATGGTTGATTGTCATCATCAGAATAGCAATAAAATATAGCAATAATACAAAATAAAATGAATACTCTACATACGAGAAATTAGATGTTCAGGGAAGCTCATCTTCTTCATGGCATGAAAAAGATCATGGTGTATGACACTGTCAAACGCTTTGGCTGTAATCGAGGAAAGAAATGTAGGTCTCTTGCTGTTTCTGATTTTCTGAATCATGATTAGTGTGCCCAAACTATTCAAAATGTTAAATGTTTACATGAGCAGAGAAACAAACCTTGAATTTTACCAGCACATAAATTTTCAGTATTACTTCTGTTTACTTTCAAAGGATCTGCCGCATAAAATATTTTGGACTGCGCTTACTGTGGAGCACGGTGAAGCACAATTTTTTTTTGCGTTCACGTCTGATTGATTTTGTTTACTCATGAGAACATGTTTTGCTACAGTACATGTATTTTAGCCGGTGGCATTCCATGCAGGCCGTTATTCCTTTTAACAGGAGTCAAAGGGATGCTGCCCATGAGACTTCAGGTTATCGACTCATCCAAAAGTCTAGTACCCAGACCACCACTGAAGATCTAGTGGAGGGAGATAAAAATTTTACCTGACAGGATCGAACCCAACTGTTCTAACTTTTTGCATCTTAGGCAGGCGCTTTGTGCTCTAGACCACCGCTCTACATGTACACATTGTGCAACTGACGTCAGCGTTTCACACAACTCGATGCAAATTTTATAAAACACCAGAGGAATTTTCACAATAAAATTAAAGTCGTGCAGAGCAGTGTATATCATACAACTGATATTAGCATAATACTCACGCCACAGATTCTACACGTCTTGGCACCGTATGTCACACAATACAAATTTTGAAATTGACATCGGGAACACAGATCATATACTGCAGACCCTACAAGTTATGTCAGCACATCTTAACCCTTTGACTCCCGCACCCTGTCCACCCGCACCCTGCACTGTCAACCATGCCAGCAATGCAAAAACTTAATCCTTTTCCCTCACCCTATTCATCAGATTCCTGCAGGAATCTGGTGGATAGGGTGAGGGAATCAAAGAATTAGGTTTTTGCAACTGGTGGATATGGTGCAGGAGTCAAAGGGTTAACACACAATATAGATTCAGATACGCTGGGGTCTACAGTGAAAGTCGGATATTTTTAAGTGCCTGGAGACCAAGAACTGAGTTAAATATATCCGACGTTTTGATATATCTGAAGCTGCGTTTATATAGAATATTTGCTTGGGTTCGTTGAGTAATTCAGCATATCTGAAAATCGTCTTTCAGTTAAACAGTTTCTCTTTAATTTGAACAGCAACTTCAGTATATGATTTCACTGTTGCTAAGTACGTTTCGTATACCAAAACAGAATGGACAGATCAAAAGTGAAAGATCTACGTTTGAACTTCCAGACATCCTTGGGTCATGTCACTGTTTTGCGCGTGCGCGCTGTGAGTGTGTGTGTATATATGTGTGTGTGTGTGTGTGTGTGTGTGTGTGTGTGTGTGTGTGTGTGTGTGTGTGTGTGTGTGTGTGTGTGTGTGTGTGCGTGTGTGTGTGCGTGTGTGTGTGTTTGTGTGCATATGATAACTACTTCGCAAGGTAATGTTTTCATCAGATCTAGATACGGATATGTTCATGTACCCATTTTGCAGATATGACATTTTATCTTGTATAGTGCAAATTGCTCCGAAGATAGTAAATCATGAATCACTTTGGAATGCAGGAATAGAAGTTTTATCCTAGATCTGCAATTTCGAGGTGGCTTTTGGGGGTAATAGCAATTCTCTTGTCTTGAAGTCTTGAATCCTCACATCAGCAGAGCAATTGTCCAGTACCAACAGTACTTTCTGGTTTCTGTTGTCCATGTGGTGATCACATTCTCGAGCGTCTTTCGAATTGCTGCGACGTCGTCCACGCCTTTGGACTAGCCTCGTATTTCACAGGCAACTGCTTGATTCCTTTGAAATATCCAGAGCTGCGGAATTTTCCAATCACCATCAACCATTCCGCTGCAGAACCACTTTTCAGTAATTCTTCCTTTTTCAAAATGATGGATACTAAACCTGCCACGATTCTGAACTCTGGATTAACAGAATTTTACGTTCAGTGATGAATTTACCTCACTGCTTTGGGCGATTGGCAAACATTGCTGCCACTCCTCGTGTGTGAAAAAGAAAGAAGTCGTAATCATATATCAGAAATATAAATTCAATATAAGCAACGTCAAGACTCTGGAGACTGTCAAATAGCTTTCACTGTATGTAGCATGCCACACAAGTAGTTCCATGGTGTGCAGCAACGGATTCTATTCGGTCACGCACTGTAGATTCTCTGACTAAATTCATGCGATTTATAGGCAAGTTTCTATAGATGATTTAATGCAACACACCACATGCTATAGTTTGTAACACTAACAAACAAATCTTGATAACACTTAAGTTTATAACACTAAACTGCAAACTGTCGTACACTACTGTCGCTGGCAATATAAAGCAACACCTCACCTTCTAGAGGTTATCTAAGTGATGTGAAATAGTACACCAGGGACTTCGTTTTCTGGAAGTACATGTAATATCGTGCACCATAGAAGACACTGCACCACGCCAGACATTACTGATTTTTCCAAATGGTAGATCAAGCACCACATCAACCTTACATATTCTTGCAGTGGCATCATGCACCACTTCACGAAGTACAGGTAGGCTACTGTGTATTCTCCAAACGGTGCTGGGTAATAGTTCAGTTCTTTCCGGATTATTTGGTGTATGGAACACAGTCAAGGCCATAATACTTCTGAAACTGCTGGTGGCATTATTACGTAATCAGTTCTCAAAACCAGCGTAGTTCCTTGTGTCACTAGCCAGATTTTGAAAATTTCCATGTTGGATCATATCATTCACCCGTTCCAGAAGGAACTGTCTGTCTGTACCTTCCTGCAACAGAAACAAAGGTGTCATTACTCGCAATTCCAAACAATAGCATTTTCAAAAAAATCGACACACCTGATACATTCAATTGTTTGTTTACCATACTGATTCTGTTTCAGATGGATAGCGTTTTGTGTGCATTCAAGGTTTGTTTCTTTTGTCTTTTAAAAAACAACTACTAATAAAAAAAAAATAATATAGACTGGACATCACCTTATTTCCGACATCAAAAATTTACTAATAAACACTAGACTGGACACTTCAGCGATAACAGTTATACCTTTTACACAACATACACTGTCCTTCACAAAATCACCGAGTTCTGAACTACAATTTTGTTTTGTAATGAACAGTCTAATGACATACATTCTGGTCTCAGGAGTCAATCTTCTTGTTAGAAATCATACCAGAGTTATACATCATGACAAAAATGAGACCAAGGAAGAGTTCCGCTTTGCATAATTCAGATACAGACAGACAGACGCATATTCATGTACTTACGCACGCGTGCATGCATGCATACATGCGCAAACACAAACACACACACACAGAGCTACTGACCAGTCTGATTTGCTCTCGTAAAATCTCCTCGACTCTCCGGTATCCCTGTCCCAAAGCCCAGTAGTAGTACATCAGTAAACTGAAAGTAATGATATTATCACGTCAGTATGCAGACTACTGCATATCCTCGTCCAATTATTAGTCATGATGTTCGTCTAACGTCGAAATGACCATAATCTATTTTAAGGAAAAATCGACAACAAAAGAAATCTTATTACATACAATTTGGTTTGATGGATTGAGAGGGACTGTAATCCTTCCTTTACAGAATTTTGACCAGCACTATTGCCCCTTCCGTACGCCATTACTGCTTTGGATTGGGAATGTGGTACGAGATGAATGCTGACTGAAAATGCTAGCCTTATCAGCTTTGCGTATTGTATGTTAAACTGGCACTTGATACACATTCTTCCCATTTCCATCTGTTCTTACAGTCATTAGGATTAATTTGCGACAACTGATCCATGTTTATTGTCAGAAATAACGAAATGTAGTAATAGTACAACACGACAAACGAGACTGAATGAACTGTTTATCAGTTAATGAATCCGTACAACGTGTATCCATTTTCACCGACAAAAGTTACTATACCAATGCTCGATGCATGGGCTGAAGAAGCGACAAAACACACACACACACACACACACACACACACACACACACACACACACACACACACACACACACACGCACACACACACGCACGCACGCACACACACACAATATACAGAATGAACGAACCAGAGAATAATGAAGCACGGCACAAAAAACTCTGAAGTACCAAAGAAGGTGACGATTTGGGAAGCCTTGGTGGGCCACCCAGCGATGACATCAGAAAGCGCAGTCCAGACAACGTAATCGTCGACAGAATACAGTCTGAATGGGCCGCAGCTCTTTGAAGGACCGATGCTGAAATGAGACAATTTGGGTGGGGAAAAAGAGTAACTTAGACAATAGAATACCAGTGATTATGTATGGGTTTTACTTTTATTTAGAATTACGCAAAGTTATAGAACAAATAAAGTTTGATTCACTTTATTTTAAAGAATTAAATATTTCAAAGATTTCAGTTTCAATTTTTGTGTATAGTCTAACCAGTCCCCCAAAAATGATAAGATTATCAAACAAACATATGACCAAAAGAACAATCACTAGCACACCAAATTAGAAGTTTTGCAAAAATCATTCCGACTCTGTGACAACTTTTCACCAAAACCAGATACTGGGCATTAGGAAATAGGAAACGTTTTCTATTGCACATTAGCCCGATACATGCCTGTAGTTATAGCATAATGGATGTACAATTGTCGACGAAATTATCTGCCTGTTCTGTTTTTTTGAATGGGGAGATTAAATACGTGTTACAAAACTGGCAGAAAACGAAAAAAAAAATACAACAAATAATAATCATATAATTGTCAAACAAAAACAAATGTGTTAACGTCTTACTCTCACATTGTTAGGTCACAATCCATGAAAACAACAACAACAACAAAAAGGGAAGTAACATGTCAGTCAAATAGCCTAGTATGTCCAAGCAGTGAAATGATTTCCCAGTCATGTTCCAACGACGTCAACACATATTGCCCATGATTGTCAAGATCCAAACTAACCTTCATAGCGTATGGTTATAAAACTGAATTAACATACCAGTTATAGATCAAAATCTGAAATCACTTGTCAATCATAGCCTGTGATGATTAGTATTTGAACTCCCTCCCTTGCTCATGGCCCATGACCAAATTAATTTCTAACGTCAAAGCCCATAATGATAAAAGTCTGCGTTTACCTGCCAATTATATAGCCATAAAATCTGAACACACGTGCCAGAAAAACTGAACTTGCCATTCAAAACCCATGATGATCAAATTTGAAATCACATGCCAATCATAATGCTGGAAATATCCAGGACTGATTAAAATGATTCCTAAGGTGAATCCAGTAATCCTACAGTCGCTAACGACCAAAAGTTCAACTCACTTGCCGATCATATAGCCAATAATGGCGGCGACCAAGACGAAGGAGATGAGAAGGATGAAGTTGAAGAAAGAGTTAGACCTTGAAACTTTGTACACGTGCTTAGGTGGGGAGTAGTTCTTCATCAAGGTCAACTGTTGTTTACATAACACACATACACAATACGCGTACACATTCACATTCCCGTACATATACACTCGCACGTACACGCATTTGCACGCATACACAACACGCAGACACATTCACATTCCCGTACACATACACTCGCACGTACACGCATTCACTTACATACGCATACACACACGCATGCGCGCACACACAAACTCTACGTGCAAGTATATGAGCAAATCATGTTGGCAGAAAGTTATCAGCGGTATGTGGGTCTTTTTACAAGATTATTTCATAAATTTGGACAGCCATACTTTGGACCTGCATATCCTATTGTGAGACACACTAACCAAAAATTGTTTGTTTTGATCAGAGAAAAATGGCAACAACTTTTGTAAAGGAATTTTGCCCTAATTTAAAATTAAACTTTAAAAGGTATCAAGGAAAATTACATGCCAGCATAAACTAGTATTAAATCTTGAAGAAAAAAACAGTATCCTGTTTTCCTTTTATCTGGTGATGCAGCAAAGGGCTGTAAATTGCATCAATCGATTTAACCACATAGTTACTACTGAAGAGTGCGATCGTCTCTGTACTTCCTCGTGATTAACAAGCAAAACTTTTGTCGCTACTTTTTTCAAATTGAACAGAATCACATTGTGTGAATCTATTACCAGCCCGAACACCACACAAAACATAATTATTGTCCTTCAAAGTGTATATTCATTGATCATTCAAATTAACTGATGTTTTTCTGATTACACTTGTGCTCAGCAGCCAAGGGATTAATTGTCTAAACAGGGGTAAAATTTTTGGACATGGCAAAGGGAATACAGAACATAGACGACGTATCAATACAAAACAAAGTGAACAAATCATACAACACACACACACATATACACTCACAGACACACTCAAGAAATTAAAAAACACGAACACACACTTTCTCGATCTCCACTTTCAAATGAAATCTCTGCAGTGGCCTATAACGTTTATAATGTTATGGAAACTGAGATATGTAGCAGATATAGCGTTTTCCAATAACTGATCGTTTGTTTTTTGATGATTAGCTATGAAAACTCGGGTTTTACAGGCACATCTACCACGCGTACGTCTGTCGCATAGCCCAATTTTTTTTCCTTCGAAGGCAAACGAGAGACCCCGTTAAGGGGACTAACTAACTTTTCTGTTGGAGACATGGACTTTCCATTGTCATCAGTGTTACCGACAGCCAATGTCACGATCGTTACACTTTTTTCTTCTTCAAGTATTGTTATTAACTTTCATGTATACGAGTGTCTTTCAGTCGCAAAGCAAAGCCTTCAGATTTTTCAAAAACAGCTCTTTAAATAAATTTAAAAAGTTGGTAAATTCTCCACATTATAATATGTAGATCGTGCAAACCCGAATTATTCATTTATTTATAACAGGTAACCCCCACCCACCCAAAGTAGTTCCACCAGGCTTTCAAACTTTCAAACTCACGTATGTAGTCGGTAACATTTCCAACCAGATCTGAAAAACGCTTTCTAATAAGAAATACTTAACAGTGACTGATGGCATCTTATCAGAATACTGATCACTTGACCGTAAGTAACAATGGGTCATGGCATTCAAAAGTTTAGGAGGAAACTTTTCATAGAGCCGATTTTGTGACTTGCTAAAACATAACTATCAACATGTTGACCTAAAAGTACACTAACACACTCAGTGTTTCCTAAATTTGCAATGTTTTGGGTGCGGGAGTGGGGGAGATAGAGAGAGAGAGAGAGAGAGAGAGAGAGAGAGAGAGCGAGAGAGAGAGAGAGAGAGAGAGAGCGAGAAAGAGAGAGAAGACAGACAGACGGACAGACGGACAGACAGACAGAGATGGAGACAGAGATCATCATCATCATCATCATCATCATCATTCCCGTAGTCTGATTGACCGTTGGGGCACCACTGAAGATTTTGCAACCAACTTCCTCCACTCCTCACGGTCCTCAGCTTTCCGCAGAATGATGTTCCATTCAAGGCCAGTCCACTCTCTGATATTGTCTTCCCATCTTTTTCTCTGTCTGCCTCTTCGTCTCCCTCCCTGTAGTAGGCTGTACTATTCCCTGCAAGACGGTCTTGGCCAGTCCAGATGATCGTGTGACGTGCCCATACCACCTCAGTTTGCGTCTTATCACTGAAGTCAGGAGGTCTTCATACGGCCCGATGGCGTTTTCGATTCGGGTTTTCACTTCCTCATTTGTTATATAATCTTTGTACGAGATACCAAGTAGTTTGCGGAAGTATCTCATCTCCATTGCCTGTATCCTTCTTTCAATGTCTGCTGTTATGGTCCATGTTTCGCATGCATACAAAAATACTGACATGACCAGGGAACGCATCAGTCTGATCTTGGAGCCGATAGCGATATTCTTGTCGTTCCAGATGACTTTTAGCTTGGTCATTGCAGCTGTGGTCTGGGCAATCCTGGAAAGTACTTCGGGCTTTGATCCTTCATCTGATACTATAGCTCCCAGATATTTAAATCTATGGACGGTCTCAAGTTTCTGGTTGTCTATGGTAATGTCAGTGCTGATGCCATTGGTATTATTTGTCATCAACTGAGTTTTCTCTGCACTGATCTGCATGCCATATGCTGTGGAGGCCTCATCAAGATGTTTTATCAAGCTGACCAGCTCTTGTTCTTGCCCAGCTAGTCCGTCAATGTCGTCAGCAAAACGCAAGTTTGTGATTGTTCTACCTCCGATGCTGACTGTTCCCTCGTGGTCTTCAAGCGCGTCAGCCATTATTCTCTCTAAGAAGATGTTAAAGAGAGTGGGGGAGAGCAGGCATCCTTGGCGTACTCCAACTGTGGTTCGGAACCATTCGCCTATGTTGTTGTCATGGTAGACTGCACTGGTCGCCTTTTCGTAGAGGCATTCTATAGTTCTGATCAGGTTGGCATTGATGTTGTACAGCCTCATGGTTGCCCACAAGGCTGCGTGCCAAACTCTGTCGAATGCCTTCTTGAAGTCCACGAAGACGTGGTAAAGGCCTTGCTGGTGTTGCAGGTATTTCTCATAGAGTAATCTGAGGTTGAAAATTTGCTCTGTGGTACTTCTTCCTGGTCTGAACCCTGCCTGCTCTTCTTTTATTATCTCCTCAGTTTGTGGCTTCAGTCTACTCAGAAGGATTTTTAGCATGACCTTACTTGGATGGCTGATCAGGCTGATGGTACGGTAGTTTTGTCAGTGTGTTGTAGGTTGCCTTTCTTCGGGAGAGTGATGATCAGGGATTGGGTCCAAGGTGTTGTTGGCCACTTGCCTGTCCGCCAGATCTTACTGCAGATGATGAGTCACATATCTGTCATGGCCTCTCCTCCTGCCTGGACCAGTTCTGAGGGATTGTTGTCCACTCCTGCCGACTTGCCTTTCTTCAATTATTTTATTGCAGCTTCAACTTCTTCTCGCACGATGGGGTAGCTGTCGTTGTTGGTCGGTGGAGGAACGTCTAGCACCTTGGGATCTCCTGTTGTTGTGTGTGTGTATAATTCGGAGCAGTACTCTGTCCACCTCTTCAGAATATCTTGATCTTCTGTGAGACATTTCCCTGCTTTGTTCTGTATGGTAGTGGTTCTGCCTTGTTTTGAGCTTGTTAGTCCTTTCACAAGCTGGTAGGCTTTCTTGCTGTTATTTTTCTGCAGGTTTGCTTCGATATCTCGGCATTGTTCTTCAATCCATGTCTCCTTTGCTTTCCTCATGCCTTCTTTAACTTGCTGGTTGGCTTCTCTGTATAGTTTAGCTCCTTCATCCGTACTCTTCTTTTGCTTTAGTTCTCTGCGTTTGTCGCTCAGCTTTAGTACTTCTTCCGTGACCCAGGGCATCTTTGTTGGTCGGTGTTTTCTAAGAATGTCGTTGGCTGCTTCGGAAACAGAGATGCAAAATTACAAATGAACAGCACGCATACAAGCATACAAACAAACAAACACACGTACACACGCACACACACACACACGCATGCACACACACACACACACACGAATGCACGCACACATTTGCACATAATACTATTCTTGTTTACCTTTTTGATGAAGAAAACGCAGAAGATTTTAATGTTTGTCATGATTGGTAACAAAGGAGCAAAGAAGGCTCCCAACCTGTGGGTCACACACACGCACGAATGCACACACACACACCACACACACGCGCGCGCGCGCGCACGCACGCACGCACGCACGCACGCACGCACAGGCGTCAAACAAAGGCATTTGTTTTGTAATATCGTAAGTCTAACGCATGAAATGAATGTCTACAACAAACAGACTGAACTGGTCTCCCGATGCTTCAGACGGAAGATTTGATAACCGTTATGCTATAGCTTCAATGAAATGGCTGGGCGCCTCTTTGATTTCAATTCATATTAAATTTCATTAGGACGTTGGCTTCGCACTTGGTATTCCCATATGCATTAACGCTGCAAATGCTATGTGATGGAAAAGGACACACACACACACGCACACACACACACACACACACACACACACACACACACACACAACACACACACACACACACACAACAAATCATAGCATATGCCATCAGCCTGCGCATCAACCCTATGCTCTGGCGTTATAGAATAAAAGATCCTTGAAAGTCCATATGTGTGTGTGTGTGTGTGTGTGTGTGTGTGTGTGTGTGTGTGTGTGTGTGTGCGTATGTGTGTGCGTGCGTATGTGTGTGTGTGCGTATGTGTGTGTGTATGTGTGTGTGTGTGTGTGTGTGTGTGTGTGTGTGTGCGCGCGCGCGTACGTGGTTGTGTATGTGTGTGTGTGAGTGTTTAACTTCTAGTCATACAAAAAATGCATTGAAATGTGATTGTGTTGGACCTCTCCAATTTTTCTTTCCCAATGTACGCCTCCCGTTTTGACTGTAATCAGCTCAGAGTCTGCGAATGCACAGTGTTTCTTTCGTGTCAGTTGTGACTTACAAAATGGGCTTTCTCGCCCAGTGTGTTTCATTTGTTTCAAAATGACGATATCGCGCTCGGAAATTTCCAGTTGAACAAACACAGCGGGTATTACGTGATGAAAAGATCCAAAATAATCATGGCAAAATGGTAGAAAGAAACTCTAGGGAGAGCTAGACAACAGAAGGTCTTCAGAGAAGTAACCCCCTTTAGACAAGTGTTTCGGCCCTGAATTCCTTACACTCTCGGGGGCCGGGCCACATCCAGGTCATGACTCCTGGATGCCCTTCTGCTGTTGTCTATTTTTTTTTTTTTTTTTTTTCCCACGCCGGGGATCGAACCTGGGCGATTCTGCGCTTCAGAACTGCGGTACGCGGTTTTACCAATGTGCTAACGGGGCACACATCATCTGTAGGGAATTTAATCCTTATGAAGTTCACTTTTTTCGTTCCTCCTTGCCCAGATCCAGCTTGAGCTCCTTTCTGCTGCCTCTGCCATCGCTTTAAGGGCTCTAGTCCTCTTCTTCCCAGAAATGGCGAGTTGTTTCATGAGATCATAAGCGGAGGTGCCCACAAACCCTCTTGCCCCGACCTCTATGGCGAAGATTTTGACCCGCAGACCTGCTTTCTTCAGGGTGCTGGCAAGACCGGCGTATTTTTCGGTCTTGTAGATATGTGCTTCTTCCATTCTGCTTTCGTATGGCACAGTGAGTTCTATCAGAATCACTTGTTTCGAGGAGTCAGAGTGGAGAGCGATGTCTGGTCTCATGCCTGTCTTGCTGATGACATCTGGGTAATTTCTCCACTCTGGGAGGTCTGCTGTACACTCCCAGTCGACTGCTCCATCCAGAAGACCCTTTGGCAATGTGCTGGTTGTCATAGCACTTTCGGGCCAGACCTGTTTCCCTCCTGCTTTGTAGAACGTTGTCATAGCAATTGGTGCGTTTGGGGTCATGGTTTTTTCGCTAACCACATCTGTGATCACTTTCAGAACTTGGTTGTGCCTCCATGTATACCTTCCTTGGGCTAGCGCTACTTTGCAAGAGCTTAGGACATGTTCCACTGTTTGTTTCTTCTGACAGAGCGGACATGCTGGGTCGTCTGCTTTCCCCCATTTCACTAAGTTTGCATTCGAGGGGAGCAGGTCATATACAGATCTGAGGAGGAAGCTTATCCTTAGAGGAGCCATGTGCCACATATCGTTCCAGCTGAGACTTCTTTGGAGTGCACTGTCCCATGTTGTCCATTGCCCCTGTTGACCTTGCTGGACTGCCTTCTGCACTCTTTTGACATCTTCTTCTTCCTTCAACTCCTGTATGATCATGTCTCTTTTTTCCTTCCCTTTGGCTTTGGACCACCACTGCATTTTTGTTGCTCCCAGTCCCTGTCTGTTGGTTTGCGTGTGTCCAATTATTTCTTTGATGCTGAGGTTTCTCTTGGCATTGTTTACAGCCTCTTGGACTTTCCACTTTCTGCCAGTTCTCAGCTTTGGATGAACTGATCTCACGATATTGTCTTCCGATTCCTCCAGCATGCTCAACAGTCTTGCTTTTCCAACTTTGTATTCCTCCACTATGGATTTGAGAGGTAGCTTCAGCATTGCTTGACGACAGTAGAATGCAACATCAGTGAGACCAGGTGGGACACCGAGCCATTTTCTTGTGTATTTGTTGATTTTGGCTTCCATTGCTTCGACTGTGCTGGTGCAAATGTCATAGATTAGCAGTGGCCACAGCAGCTTTGGTATCAGCATGAACTGTAGACACCAGACTTTGTATTTGCCTGGCAGTCCGCAGTTATCTATTTTCTTCAGGCCTTCTTCTGCTGTTTGCTTGGTTTCACATCCCCTTTGTGTGTCTTTCAGGGAGTCATCATACCATCTTCCGAGACATTTTACTGGCTCTTCTGTGACAGTGGGGATGGCTTGGTTGGTAACCATGAATTTGACTGAATCTGCCACTTTTCCTTTTCGCAGTAAGAGACTTCGGGATTTCTTAGGTTTGAACCTCATTCTTGAAGAGGCCACCAGCTCATCCAGCTGCTTTAAGATTTGGTGTGTCTCTTCCTCATCCGTGGACAAGACTGTTGTGTCATCCATGAAAGCTTTCAGAGGAGGCATCTGGTATCCATCTCCCAGATTCACTGGACCTGAACTCTTCATTGCAGCTTTCAAGATGACTTCCATTGCCAACACGAACAGTATGGGAGAGATTGCACAGCCCATTGCAATGCCCACCTCTAGGTCTATCCAGTCCGTGGTGTATTCTTTGGTAGAGAACCGCATTGAGAACCCTTGGAAATACTTCCTCAGCATTGTTCGGATGTTTTCTGGGATGTGATACATTTCAAGAGCCAGCTGGATCATATCGTGTGGAACTGATCCATATGCATTCGCCAGATCAAGCCAAACTACGTCAATGTTTCTCTTCTCTGTTCTTGCTTTTTGGATGGCATCCCAAATCAACGTGGCATGTTCCAAGCATCCAGGCATTCCTGGTATGCCTCCCTTTTGGACTGACATATCCAGATACTTGTTTTCAGTCAGGTATTTTGTCAATCTTGCTGCCATAACAGAGAAGAAGATTTTCCCCTCGACGTTCAGAAGTGATATTGGCCTGAACTGATTGATGCTGCTGGAGTTCTGCTCCTTCGGAATGTACACTCCTTCAGCTCTCATCCATTGGTCGCTGATCTTCTGGTTCCTCCATGCTGATCGAATCATCTTGTGGAGCCACTCGAGCACTTTTGGGCATTTCTTGTAGAGCAGGTATGGTATTCCGTTTGGTCCAGGTGCTGACTTGGCTCTGGCTTTCTTTACTACGTTCTTCACTTCATCCAGTGTTGGTGGTTTGTTATTGAATTTTCCTTCTGGCGCTGCAGGCCAAACCAGATTCTGGATTTCAAGTGGTGCCTCGCGCTGAGAATCGGAATATGTTTCCCTGAGATGCTGCTCTAGGGTTTCCTTGCCCACTGTGAGAGTCCCTGATTTGGGTTGTTCAAACAGCTTTCTTGAAAAGTCAAAGGGATCTTTGAAGAAACGATCTTGAGTCTTCTTCTTTTTGCTCTTTCTTCGCCTTGCTGATTCCACTTTGCTGAGAGCATTGTGTTTGGCCTTCAGATCTTTCCAGAGTTCCAGGAGCCCTTGCTTCTCGAATTCTGAGGCAGTTTTCATTCGCTTTTTAAACTTCCTTTTCTCCCTCCGGATGCTCTCCATCTGTTGCTGTCTTCTGGATTTCTGGGGAGGCGTTTTTGTCTTTGGCTGCTTCACTCCATAAGTGTCCCTGCAGATAGAGTATATGATGTCTCCGTATGTGTCAAGTTTGTGTTCCAGCGTACTGTTCCCTATTAGCGCATTCAGCTTAAGGACAAGTTCCTCATCTAATTTCTCCCATTGTTCTTTTGCACCGGCAGGCGGCAAATTGAGTTTTCCACGTTTGGCGTTAAGAGCTTGTGCAAAATCCGCATCAGAACCGTCAGCGTGGATGTCCTTGGCACTATGGTTTAATTCCTGGCCTTGGTCATCCAACGTCTCACCTGCTATCGCAGTGCGCTGCTGCTGGTTCGTATGTGTCTTCAAACAGCCCATTTTTGTCCTGTGGATCTTCATGCCGCGTTTGGTGGTGAATCTCCTTCCACACGCACACGGAAATTCCAACTGGTCATTAATCATGGTCCGTTGTGCGTTTCCAGTCGTGATGGAGTCAGTGCCGATGGATTCATCATTCTCTCCCCCTTTCGGTGAATCCTGGGAGCATCTTTCATTTGAAAAACTCGTGGCATGTTATCAAAGGCAAGGTGGGAAGCCAACCCACAAAGCCCGCAGATCTAGTCTTTCCCAGTGTCCTTCGGTCTTTCCCGAATGTCCTCCGAACTATTCCCGGAAGTCAATGGACTAACCATGTGCAGGTAGAAAGAAACTCTAGGGAGAGCATTAAACCAACATATAACCCCTACACAGGTTAGCAAAGTACTGAGGATCAAACTAACTAATTGATTCTAAATACATAGTTCCTCGCCAGCTATGTCATGAAAATGGGTAATACATAAGCTGAGTCTCTGAGTGTCAATGTTCTCACCAGCACAAAGTCTGAGAGTAGACGATATCCAGCACGTTCCTGGGGATGTCAAATTCTTGCTGTCCGAAGCTCTTCACTATGGACGACCTCTCCTTGAAGTGGTCATATATGAATCTAGATAACAAAAGATAACGTGAGAAAATAATAATAAAAACATGAAGACCAACTGGATGGCTGGCAGAAGGAACAGAATCAAAGAAATCGGAATTTATGATCCGTTTAGAGAATGGTGGTGCAAAATGATTCTTTACGATTGTTAACAGAATTCAGGCCCAAGTCCCTGATAGAAGAAAGTTTTTATCTTTAACATTTACAAGACTGTAATGATGATCGAACTACACTGGTACTCCGGATAAAATGGTAATCAGAGACTCACTGGCTGCACTTAAGAGTAATTTAGTGCAGGTTACAGATCCTACGGCAACGACCATACCATGTGCCTCATGTATCTTTGAAAGGGACTGAATTTTCTGCACCAATCCAGTATAAATAAACCTTTGGTGCACCTCACGTCGAAGGAAAGCCATGTAAATAGCATTAATACATTTTCTCGGGATATTGAGGAATTCTTTTTGATCTGGACAACAAATCCGATGTCTAAAGACACCATGAAATGATTTAGTTAAACTGATGAAAACAACCATATCTGTACTTTGCCATATACCAAATGTGCAGGGACAATACAACAAGAAGCTGAAAATACTTCCAACAGCACATATAACTAAGGCACAGATCCCGCAGTCTGCTGGGGTCGTTTGGACGTTGTACCGATAAACTGACAAAGGCTGCACTAGTTGACAACAATTTTCATGGATGTGGATGAATGCTAGGGTTGTGGCAAAGTTCTATGAGGATATCGCCAGGAAACGGAGATTGTGTGCCACCTCAGGCGTTTCCTGAGATCCAGTCTACAATTTGCAGCCCCCTCCCCCCCCCCCAAAAAAAAAAACAAACAAACAAAACAAAAAGCAACAAACAAACAAAAAACAAAAAAAACACGTTGTTCTTCCACTAGAACGCAAAAACAATCAATCCACAACACAAGTAGTGAACAAACTGAACTGTAACGTTTCACACAACCCATTCACACACAGGTCAAACGCAGAAGGGTACAACAAAAACTTAACTCACTTGCGAGGGAAGTCCACCAGGAATGTGACAGCTATCCCAGCAAAAAAGTCCACAATAGTGAGTTTGTATAACTGCTGACCCACATACGTCTCCCAACACTGAAATATACAAACTAGCCCCACTTGATTTATGTCAGATATAACCTATCTCACGACACTGAAACATGTAAGAGATACAATGACATATTCTCATACATCATTACATGTCTGATCTACCTACGTCTCATTACTCTAAAACAGACAAGTACATGTATGTTCAATATCTGTCTTCAGACAGTAAAACACACAGCCAGAACAACTTGATACATGTCACATGTATGTATGTCTCCCGACAATAAAACACACAACAGCTTGTTAGATGCCTGACCCAAACGTGCTCCAAACGCTGAAACACACACACCAAAAATTCAGTTAATGTATGTACCCGATAATCAATCAATAGAAGGTATATAAGCTTCTAGAACGCGTACGGGTGAATGGATCAGCACGACAGAACATGAGAAAATGATACAAAGAGATGGCAAAAAGCAAAGGAACAAGGGAAAATGATACAAAGAGATGGCAAAAAGCAAAGGAACAAGGGAAAATGATACAAAGAGATGGCAAAAAGCAAAGGAACAAGGGAAAATGATACAAAGAGATGGCAAAAAGCAAAGGAACAAGGGAAAATGATACAAAGAGATGGCAAAAAGCAAAGGAACAAGGGAAAATGATACAAAGAGATGGCAAAAAGCAAAGGAATAATGTATAATGAAGAAATGACAGAAAAGAGGAATGTTCTGGAACAGAATTTCCGGAAGATAGGGGTACTACTAACACTGAAAGGCCTCTGACATCCCCAAGGGAGAGTATTTCATGTTACGCTGTCTTTGTATGTGAACTTCATCATCATCATCATCAATCCCGTAGTCTGGTTGACCGTTGGGGCACCACTGAAGATTTTGCAACCAACTTCCTCCACTCCTCACGGTCCTCAGCTTTCCGCAGAATGATATTCCATTCAAGGCCAGTCCACTCTCTGATATTGTCTTCCCATCTTTTTCTCTGTCTGCCTCTTCGTCTCCCTCCCTGAACTGTTCCCTGCAAGACGGTCTTGGCCAGTCCAGATGATCGAGTGACGTGCCCGTACCACCTCAGTTTGCGTCTTTTCACTGAGGTCAGGAGGTCTTCATACGGCCCGATGGCGTTTTCGATTCGGGTTTTCACTTCCTTATTGGTTATATGATCTTTGTACGAGATACCAAGGAGTTTGCGGAAGCATCTCATCTCCATTGCCTGTATCCTTCTTTCAATGTCTGCTGTTATGGTCCATGTTTCGCATGCATACAAAAATATTGACATGACCAGGGAACGCATCAGTCTGATCTTGGAGCCGATTGCGATATTCTTGTCGTTCCAGATGACTTTTAGCTTGGTCATTGCAGCTGTGGTCTGGGCAATCCTGGAAAGTACCTCGGGCTTTGATCCTTCATCTGATACTATAGCTCCCAGATATTTAAATCTATGGACGGTCTCAAGTTTCTTGTTGTCTATGGTAATGTCAGTGCTGATGCCATTGGTATTATTTGTCATCAACTGGGTTTTCTCTGCACTGATCTGCATGCCATATGCTGTGGAGGCCTCATCAAGATGTTTTATCAAGCTGACTAGCTCTTGCTCTTGCCCAGCTAGTCCGTCAATGTCGTCGGCAAAACGCAAGTTTGTGATTGTTCTACCTCCGATGCTGACTGTTCCCTCGTGGTCTTCAAGTGCGTCAGCCATTATTCTCTCTAAGAAGATGCTGAAGAGAGTGGGGGAGAGCAGGCATCCTTGGCGTACTCCAACTGTGGTTCGGAACCATTCGCCTATGTTGTTGTCATGGTAGACTGCACTGGTCGCCTTTTCGTAGAGGCATTCTATGGTTCTGATCAGGTTGGCATTGATGTTGTACAGCCTCATGGTTGCCCACAAGGCTGCGTGCCAAACTCTGTCGAATGCCTTCTTGAAGTCCACGAAGACGTGGTAAAGGCCTTGCTGGTGTTGTAGGTATTTCTCACAGAGCAATCTGAGGTTGAAAATTTGCTCTGTGGTACTTCTTCCTGGTCTGAACCCTGCCTGCTCTTCTTTTATTATCTCCTCAGCTTGTGGCTTCAGTCTACTCAGAAGGATTTTTAGCATGACCTTACTTGGATGGCTGATCAGGCTGATGGTACGGTAGTTTTGGCATAGTTGTAGGTTGCCTTTCTTCGGGAGAGTGATGATCAGGGATTGGGTCCAAGGTGTTGGCCACTCACCTGTCCGCCAGATCTTATTGCAGATGATGAGTAACATATCTATCATGGCCTCTCCTCCTGCCTGGACCAGTTCTGAGGGAATGTTGTCCATTCCTGCCAACTTGCCTTTCTTCAATGATTTTACTGCAGCTTCAACTTCTTCTCGCACGATGGGGTAGCTGTCGCTGTTGGTTGGTGGAGGAACGTCTAGCACCTTGGGATCTCCTGTTGTTGTGTGTGTGTATAATTCGGAGCAGTACTCTGTCCACCGCTGCAGAATATCTTGATCTTCTGTGAGACATTTCCCTGCTTTGTTCTGAGCTTGCTAGTCCTTTCACAAGCTGGTAGGCTTTTTTGCTGTTATTTTTCTGCAGGTTTGCTTCGATATCTTGGCATTGTTCTTCAATCCATGTTTCCTTTGCTTTTCTCATGCCTTCTTTAACTTGTTGGTTGGCTTTTCTGTATAGTTTAGCACCTTCATCCGTACTCTTCTTTTGCTTTAGTTCTCTGCGTTTGTCGCTCAGCTTTAGTACTTCTTCCGTGACCCAGGGCATCTTTGTTGGTCGGTGTTTTCCAAGGATGTCGTTGGCTGCTTCGGTCACGGCAGTGTTGAAGTTGTTGATCAGAGTGTCTACTTCGGTGTCCACATTGTCAAGGACGAGGAGAGGAGCAAACTTCCCTCCTATCGTTGCTTGGAAGTTTTCAACTATGTTGGGGTCTTTGAGCTTCTCAAGATTGAACTTAATTCTTATGTTGCCCTGTTTCTTCATCCTCTGGAGGCGGAGTTTGAAGGTCATCATTACAATCTCATGATCGCTTCCAATGTCGGCTCCTGGAAAGCTCCTGGTCTTTGCGATGTTAACACTTGACTGGAAGCGTCTTTTAACCATGATGTAGTCGATCTGACTGTGGTATTTTTCTCCTGGGCTGTGCCATGTCCAGCGTCTAGATGGTTTGTGTGGACCGAACGTGTTCACCACCTTCAGGTCGTTGTAACTGGCGAATTCTAGGAGCCTCAAACCTCTTTCGTTGGTCTCAGGGTTGCAGTATTGGCCACATATCCCTTTCCAGTTATTTTGTTCATCCTCTCCAATCTTCGCATTCCAGTCGCCCTGCACTATAATGATGTCTTTCTTTGGCGTCTGATCTACGATTTCCTGCAGTTGATCATAGAAATCTTCGACGGTCTCGTCATCATAGTCAGTTGTTGGGGCATAAGCTTGGATGACGGTGATGTTAAAAGGTGAAGCCTTAAGCCGAATAGTAATGAGTCTGCTAGAGACTGGTCGGCATCCCATGATGGAATTCACAGTGTCTTTGTGAATGAGGAATCCAACTCCATGTTCATGTTTGTCTTCACTGCCACTAAAGTAGAGTTTGTGGCCTTCTGGGGTAGACGTTTCTCTGAGGTTTTTCCATCGTACCTCACAGAGCCCAAGGACGTTCCATCGGTATCTCTTCATTTCATGCGTTAGTTCTGCAACTTTTCCTGCTGCTCTCAGCGATCTCACATTCCAGGTGCCGATAGTAACATTTTTTCTTGTACGTAGGGATTTTGGTCCACCAGTCACATACTTTTCACCTCCGCCCTGATGGCCAGCGACGGAAGGCACGGTCCTTGTTCCGGGCGACGACCGGGCTGGTATGGATTGAGTTGCGGTTGTAATCTTCATTTAGTGTGTCTTGGGCAATGTCGCATGGCGGAGCCCATCCCTCTCCATGCCAGACCACAGCCGACGTCCTCCATCTAGGTGGTTCGCCTTGGTCTTGAACACATAGCCGTTGAGTTCCTTGCGGAACTTCGTCCGCCTTGGCCGGTAACCTGCATCGTGGAGGTTATTCGCCCAGTGATGCAGTGTTAACATCACCCCCTCACATGGTTTGGCACGCCTGCTGAGGCGAGGTCCCGGGGTGTGGCGCTTGGAGCCAGCACGTGAGAGATTTAGAGGATGGACAAGGACCAGTGACGCCCGTCCACCCTACCAGGTAGAGTGCAGCAGCCAGACATCAAAGGTACTACCTCTATCCAGAGCCCTCTACACCCCTTGTGAACTTAAGGAACACTAAATAGCAAAAAAGTGCTCTAACTGCCCATAATTGTTTAAATCAGGCATTCTGTTTACTCAGAGAATAATACAGTCATTTTCGTTTAGCAAATCATACAATGAAAGCATCTGATATGCGTAATTACTTTATCAACACAATACGACTAAAATTTATGATGATATTTTTGTGGTTTATTTGTTTCCACGATTTATGTTAAAATGTGAAGTGTATAAAAAGACCTCACTCATATCCCGCGAAAGGCCTAATGAAAAAGCCATTCAGTGTTCAGTGTTCAACTCACCATCACAAAAGTAGTGGCAACCCCCTTTTGCTGAGTGGTGTTGGTTTGTCTGCCCAGCCACAGGAAGTTGCCGCAGCACTTGATGTCGACCCTGTTCTCCTCAGGGCAGTAGAAGCTGTTTCGGTTGCCAGGCCACAGCAGGGTATAGTACAAGGAAAAGATCAGCACGCCCAGGGACGATAGGCGCACAAATACTGTTCTAAGTGGTCATATGAACACACCCATGTACACACACACATGCACATATATGCAAACACACAAATACAAAAACACACATACATACACGCACGTACGCACAAATACATACACACACACGCGCGCACGTGTGCTCACGCACACACGCAAGCAGGCATACGCCAATCCTTGGATATCAAACCTACATTTTTTTAAAAACAGACAAAAGATATAAACAATTAAAACAATCTTGTGCATTCCAAAACACGAACATTTTCTGTGAATTGCTCTAATAACATAATCAGCATGTAGAACTGAAACATGGCATTACAGATTGCTTTAGTACTACATAACAGCCTTGAGCAAGGTGTGCTTGATTTTATGTTGAGTCAGTCATAAAGGTATTGTTATAATAATCAAGAACGTTAAACAAATTTGGCTGCGGAGCATACTGAAACTGAAAAATCTTACTGTAATTAATAATAATCAAGAACGTTAAACAAACTTGGCTGCAGAGTACGCTGAAACTGAAAAATCTTACTGTAATTAATATACCTATGTTAATATCTCATTACAGTTTTTATTCCTTAAATAATTCTCAATCTTATGAAGTGTGAGTGAAAATGACTATCAGCATTTAAATTAATGGCAAAATTCTGTCAATAACATAAATACAAGATGACAAGATATCTAAAAGACTTTCCAGCTTGTTGACGCTGACCTATCCAACAAGTTTGCCCCAAATCTACTGGACTTTTTTTATAATAAGCATATCACTACATGTTCTTCAGACAGAGGTGAGGTGGAAACAGACAGAACCCAAGGCTAGCCACCTGGTTAAAAGCTGACATGTACACTAGACGAATCAGTTGATAAGGCATGTTTATCGTAGTCTTTATTTGTTAATACACACTGATGAAATATACATGTAACTATCAATTAACTTAGGCAGCTCGAAAATAAGATAAAGAAGATATAAGTATAATGCTACCAATTTTGAAGAACAAGGTCTCCCAACAGTGTAAAAATCGCTACTCACAGTTCCGTAGCTTTCGATGGCGTTCTCGTCATCTTCGTCAGCGCTCTAATGCTGTCTGCGTGAATCTCTACTCAGATCTCGCGAACATGGGATGAACCCAGTTCACGAGATCGAATCAGAGAATGGTACACCGGGGGCAGGGTGTAACGGCCCCGGTCCCTGTTGAGCGGGGGGTTGGTGGCTGCGATGTAGATGGCCTCCTTGACTCCTCGCTGGAAGATATAAGTACTCTAGCTGTATGAGATCGGTGCCCACAGCTCTCCATATATCTCTTTCTCTCGTTCACTACTTTCCCCATCTCAAAACTTACTAATGAACACGTTTCAAGCGACTTGATTAGATAAAAATTCCTCTGCTCAAACACGCCACGACGAAATTAATCTTTTACGAAAGAACCATTGATTGAATTCGACTTCGAAGATGGAAAAAATCCTGTTGTATGCACACATAATATTTTCTATATCGTAAGTATTCATTTTCCCACTCACCTCATGAGGGTGACCTTGATCTGAACAGAGGGCCAGTAGTCCTCAAAGCTGACTAGAGCGTTGAAGATGATAGGTATGATGGCATTGAGGATGGTGATGGTAAGGGCGGGAAGAAACTGGATCATCACCAACAACACCTGATCCTCTGTTTCTTGACGAAGCTGGCAACGACAATGTTACATTCTGTTGGCATTGCGTGCAAACACTATCCCTCAAATGGTCTAAAACATGACTAAGTGGTCTAAAATCTGATAAAAATGCACAATACTATATCTCAAGTGGTCTAGATTCGATAAAGTGATCTAAAATTTGATAAAGATGAACAATATCCCTCAAATGGTCTAAAATGTATGCACATCACTATTCCTCAAGAAGTCTAATATTTGTTAACGATGCACAACACCATCTCTGAAGCAGTCTAAAATTTTACAAAGAAGCACAACTCTATCACTCAAATGGCACAGAATTAAAGAAAACCAACACAATTACTCCTCAAGTGAGCTGTATTTGGCGAAGATGTGCAACGGTATCGGTTATGTGGTCTAAAATTTTGTAAAGATGTACAGAACTATCCTTCGATTGGTCTACTTTAGTAAAAGATGCACAACATCATCCACCAAATGGTGTAAAAGTTGGTAAAGATGCACAACACTATACTATTCAAGTGATCTATATTTGGTAAAGATCCGCCCAAAAACAGCTGAAAAAATCTTGATACACACACATACTCAGATAAGCACACAAACAATGCCTCTTTCTGGCCACTATGAAACAATCCCCATTAACTGCTTTTAAGAAAGGGTGATTGAAAGTGCAGCAGCAGCTGCAACGGCAACAATCTCCCTCTAAAATAGACAAAACAAAATCAAACAAACCACACACACAGATAATACAATTTTATCACAAACACGTAAACACACAGCCTTCCAAAACCATTGATTTCAAACAAACTGCCGATGTATCCTGTACAAAAAAAAAAACAGAAAAAACAACAACAACAATTTTTTTTATTTTCGACTGTATGAAATATGCAAAACATATGCTTTTTTATATCCAGCCCTCGCCCAAAGAGGATGCGCATCAAACAACACACACACTCTACCCTGGATAATGTAGATATCCCCAAAAGGCAATCATTACACTATCAGTATAAAAAAAATTCCAATTTAAGAGAGAGACAGACAGACAAACAGACAGGCAGAGACAGAGAGAGAGCAAGACAGAGAGGGAGGGAGCATGGAGCGGGGGATTCATGCTGACTTACGTGGATTAGTATGTTGGTGGTGTAGTAGATGAGGAATAGAGCTCCCCCCAGAACACACAACACCACAAAATTAATGGCCACACGCACAATCAGCAGCACCAGTTCTTCTCGCTGACTTCGGTTTTGACGCTGTAAGCGTTTGCTTTGTTCCAGGAGATCAGCCTGTAACCAGTATAGTTTATTTCTTCATTTCAAGTCAGTTGACTACGATTTAAACCAATGCAGGGTAAAAAGAACACACACACACATACATACACACACACACACACACACACACACACACACACACACACACACACACACACACACATACACACACACACTACACGCACTTACGAAAAAAATAGTGCCCCCTCTCTCTTCTCTATCAGCTTTATACATGTATTATACACAATGTAATTTGGTTCCCTTTGCTCCCACTGTAAATCATTTATCTGTTTGAATTTCAATTTATTTGTAATTATCATGCTGCTGTTATTTTTTTTTCTACGCGTAATCTATACCGTGTTTGCTCTGTCTAATCTAGAAAAAAAATACTGAAGCAATTCATGGAGTCAGTAAGGGTGATAATTTGTATGTCACTTCTTTTGTTATTATTCTTCATAGAGTTTCGAATTTGTAGGACACATGTATGCACATTGTTTCGCCCACACTACAGGCGGTATGATACTGCATAGTCTGCATACTCCGTCGCTGGTGGACGTGCATGCTGGGTATTTTCATTTTCCCATGAGCTACAGAACACTGCTACGTCTTAGATGTTCTGCGTACGTATATGCACAAAGAGGGTTTAGGCACTAGCATGTCTCCATACATGTTGATCTAAAGGAACAAAAATGTCTAGCCTTACCCACCAGGCCGTAGGTATCCATTCAGAATCGAACTCGAACCATCCGACATGAAATCTGACGTTTGTCCACCTGACTACACGCCCGCATACCTTTTCTTGACAGGAGACGAAAAGAACCTATTCCAATGATAAGCTGATACAATTCCAAAATAAAATATAGACTAAGTAAAACAGGCTAGGCAGGGCCTCAGGACCTGGCCAGCTCATGGGTTTATAAGCAGGCTTAAGGCTTGTGCCATGATCACCATACACTTGGCACCTGTGACGTTAGTGCATATGGAATTCGTTCCGAGCGCGGAGACGTCGTCTTGAGAAATTGAAACAAACTGAAACCGAAAAGAACTCTATCGCTGATACTATACCGTAAAGTCACCTCGATCCCGATTACTTTTGTTTGCCAGAGGTCTGCATATTTACACTCCTGTATGCTTACATTCGCCTGTACGTCCTGTACATGCACACAAACACAAGCTCGGCAGCACAAAACACAATCACCCGTAAACGTACTATTGTCAACAATTAACCTTGAGCTCCTGAAAGAGAATATTCTTCCTGTTGTTGGCAGTTTTGTCGTCAAAGATGCAGTAGTCCCAGCCACATAATACACTGTTAGCAAAGTGAACTGTCGAGTGTTCTTTTTCATCCATCACTGTCTCCTTCACGCTTTGACTGGAACTACGTCCCCTCACACACACACACACACACACACACACACACACACACACACACACACACACACTCGCACCAGCACGCACGCACGCACGCACGCACACACACACACACGCATACATACACACACAGACATTTTAGTCCACATGCACGTTCAGGATTGATTCTCAAACAGTTAAGCTCACGAGGGGGTTTCTTTCTTTTTAGATTGAAAAATGTAGATACACATTGATATCACATATTAGGAAGAACATCTTATATAATAAACATATAATCCGTGCATTTGTTATCAAATACTATATACATAATCATATATTCACATACCTGCATACATGTACACAGACATTTATACATTTATCTATTTATACATTTATCTACCTGTCTGTTGCCTGCCTGTCTACTACCTATCTACCTACCTACCTATCTGTGTGTGTTGTGTGTGTGTGTGTGTGTGTGTGTGTGTGTGTGTGTATGTGTGTGTGTGTGTGTGTGTGTGTGTGTGTGTGTGTGTGTGTGTATGTGTGTGTGTGTGTGTGTGTGATGGTAATTATAAATTATCACAAAGAACAGTATTATTATCATCATTATCTAAGGTCTAGTAGATTTGGGTAGCACCATATCAGAACTGTAACCATCTCAACATCTCTTTGAATCTGAAAACGTAACCTGGAAAAGAAAAGTATGTACACACATCAATGCATCTGTGCACAAAATCTGAAGATATGCTCCTGGCATTGATCATTCCGTCCAGTTTATTACCAAGGAGGTTTAAAAACTGAATACAAATATATACACATAACCAAGTACACTAACGCATACATAAAAACTGGCATAAGTATTGTAAACTTGCTTCTGCACATCACATTTCCTTAGAGCAGTCAATACATGAGCCCAAGTTTCAATCCTATGAGAAAATATGGAAGGCTTTATGGAATGTGTACAGGTGAATGGATTAGCAAGGATGAAAATGACATGAAGAGACGATAGAAGCAAAGGAGCAAGGAAAAACAGAAAGAGTGATAAAAAAGAGAAAATGTTTGTTGCACTATAATGATAATATAACGATAAAACAATGTTTGAAAATGGGATGCTTATATCAGAGGGAAGTGTTCCGACTCATTTTATCGCCTACAATCATTTCTCATGCAAATCTTCCATAAATCTATCCTTTTTTCATATATTTCTTCGTATTCAAACGCATAACTATGAAAGGTGTTGCCTTACACTTGATAGTATTTTCCTAGAAGTCGGAACATACGGATGTGATGCATTTTTATCCGCCGACCGTGTTCCACTCTTGGACCGCGTGTGTATAACTGGCACACTGCTAGTGCTACGGATGATGAGCACATTGGAGCTTTGAAAACAAGAATTACAAAACTCAGGACAGACCCCGCCGTGCATGACTAACGTTTTTTTTTTTCTCTCCGGTTACTCAGGTTATCCCTTCAGCCCATTAACACGCATACATATGTGTACACACACATACACATGCGCACACACACACACACACACACACACACACACACATACACACACATATAAACACACACGCACACATATACACATGCATATACACACACACACATATATACACACACACACACACGTACACACACACATACACAAACATACACATACACACACATGCACACACACACACACACACACACACACGCACACACACAAGGACCGCGAACTGACTTGACAAGAATGAGAAGGAAGATGACGAGGAAGGCCAAGCCAAAGGCGAGGATATAAGGCAAACCCATGTTGTAGTCGTAGCTCCTGCCTCCAAGGGTAAACGTGCGGTTGCGGTAGTGGCCGTAAAACATGCTCGTCTCCTCCATCCATCCCTGTATATACACGCGCAGACATCTGCTTCATCACTCAACAGAACTCATCCAAACACATTTGCACACGCTCGCACACTGTGACACTCAGGCAGGCACACAGAGTGTGATGGAGAGAGAGAGAGAGAGAGAGAGAGAGAGAGAGAGAGAGAGAGAGAGACAGACAGACAGACAGACAGACAGACAGACAGACAGACAGACAGACAGAGACACAGAGACAGACACAGAGACAGGCAGACAGACAGACAGACAGACAGACAGAGAGGAAGTCTTGGCATGCCAGTCTAATTTTTGTAAATTGTGACATTTTGATCAATTTCTTATGAACTCTATCAGTTCCTTTCGTCATTTACCCTACCACAACACCCACATCCCTAACTCTGTCACCTTTACCACTCATGGGAAGCCATCAGGCCAATAACAAACAAGATCGTCAAGCCTGTCTAACAATCTTCTTTTCTCACTATAAAAAAGCACTGTTGTTAGAAATTTTCTAGATAGAAATGCTTTGAGACGGGGTGTGTGTACGCGCGCGCGCGTGTGGTGTGTGTGTGTGTGTACGTGCGTGCGTGTGTGTGTTTGTGTCTGCGTGTGCGTGTGTGTGTATGAGTGTGTGTGCACTTGCATTGTGTATGTGTGCATATGTGTGTGTGTATGTGCTGGAGTGTGTGTGTATATACTCGTGTTTGTTTTTGTGCCCGTATGTGTGTGTTTGAGTGTGTGTGTTTGATTGATTGATATGGTTCACTTTTATGATAGCCCTCACTTCAGGTGATGTGAACGATAGGGATAACCATTCCAGGTAATTGTGGTAAGACGAACTTGTATAATCCTATACCGACACCATGAGAACAACAATTAAATGAGAAGGCCAAATAGAAGGCCAGTTTTAATGCAACGCGTCCTGTGGTTTAAACCCACGACCATTCGCATGTGAATCCCCAGTGCAACCAGGTGAGCCATTGAGACCAGTGCATGTGTGTTTGAGTATGTGTTTCTATTCATTTGTGCATGTGTTCACGCATACGAGTTTGCACGTCACGCATGTGTTTGCATGTGTATGTTTAATCAGTTGAAAGAAAAGTCAATATTAATATAGTTTGGCCCCATCGTAATGTTCCTGTCCATTTTTATTGTATTGTGGAATGAAGTCTGTAAAGAAAATACCGTCAGGTGTATTGCGTCGTTTGTTACAAGCTCACACGTTTCTACGCCCTTACTGAGAACACTTACTTTTGTTTCTGGTTTTGTTAATGAAAGCAAACAATGCATTTAGCATGGGATAATTCTTATACTGGGTCCATATTCATGTTAATCTGGGAGGGGAAAATTATTGATAAGTATATGTTTGTATACAAGGAGCACTTATCAACGATGAAGACTTTCCTGCATACGCGTACATCTGTAGAATGAAATAAAGAGTTCTCTATCTACCAAGAAGATTTCAAATGTGATGACCAAGGAAAACGTGAATAAAAACATCGTCTTGAGTGATAAAGGAAATTCCTTGAACACCTAAGCTAAAAGCAAACAATATAAACAAGAATTAAGTGTGAGTCTAATAGATAACTATTATTGCTAATCTGGTATGCTATTATAAACACCTTTTGCTAAGATACATCCTCAAAGGTAAAGAAAATCTTTGTGACGTTTTTTTTCTCCCAGACAGACACACTCGTGAGAAAGAGAGAGACTTTTACTCACGTAACGTTCTTCTTTTAATCTGTTGGTGACCTGGTGTTTCTGATTCCCATTTTTGTTACTTTTTATATTTTTCTTATTGACCGTCTATACTTACTATATTCATGTATGTATACATTATTATATAAAGTGTCACGAGCATTCGAATGACATGGACTATTTACACTATGCAAATGAGTTATTATTATCATTAACATACAGAGCTTGGTAGTTAAATTTGTATGACGCTTTTTCAAATTTTATACTACTATACAAAACACACATCAATGCAGGTTTTGTATATTACACGGTATAGACAATACCACTGTCACTTAATAATAATGCTGATGAACGAAAACTCTAGACGTGTCAGTTAGATTTAATGCTAATAAACACAGAACACACTTATGTCGATCAAAACTGATACCACTGAAATATCAATTTTAAAATTACAAAGAGAAACATTGGTCTGTGAAGCAAATCTGATACAACTGAAAACAATATCACATTTTTCAATACTGTATGGTCTGGCCAACTGGCTCATGATGATCAGAATAAACAACTCGAGTGAATGAAAATATGTGTACATAACAGGGCTGACAACACTCACAGAACACTCTGACCCTAGCGCACAATTTCATACATCACTGTTTTCAATGCCATACTGTTTTTTTTTCCTCGCAAGTAACGTTCCCTTATTTAAAACAAACAAACAAACAAACAAACAAAAACAAACTTAACCGGTCAAAAAAAAAAAGCTCAGTTGTTCACATACCGTGCCCACCACGAAATCCAACAATTGGTCCTGCACATTCTCCACTTCCAGAAAGCTTTCGATGGCGTCATTGTAGGTGGTGCTACAATTGATGGTTTGCCACAAGAATCTGGATACGCTGGTCTGTGACGAGTTCACTCCTCCCAGTACCTTCCCCTTTTCCGTCACGCCGAAGCTGGCCGACTCAGATGAGACCACGAAGGGCATCACAACCACAGAGAAGATCACCAGGATCGTGAAGAAGTTCAAGAAGATCAGCCAACGGGCGAAACGAAAGTAGGAGGCTGTGGCACTACCAAAGCGGCCTGCAACTCGTTGGAATGACTTGACCTGATTACAGGGTCTTTGACACATAGTTTCTCTCAGGATTTGTTACCATAGTTGTAATGATAATGGTAGGTAGCATAATAATATCCAAAATCAAACTGACTACATCCTGATCAACAAAAGATTTAGAAATTCTTTATTGTCAGCAAAAGCACTACCAGGCGCAGACTGCAACAGTGACCACAATCCTGTAGTGGGAAGGTTTAGGCTGAAATTGAAGAAAAGGAAACATACCAAAAGCAACATCAAACTAAACCTTGGACTCTTAAAGACAGATGAAATGATACGTCAAAAATTTAATGTACATGTTCAAAACAAATTCAGTACTCTGGAAGACGTTGGTGACAGTGAGGAACAATGGACAAAGTTGAGAAGTTCTATAAATGAAGCTTGTGAAGAAATCCCTAAGGCAAATAGAAAAGCAAAAAACAGCTGGATGACTAATGAAATTTTGGGCTTGATGGAGGAAAGGAGGAAGGCAAAGAGAAACGAGGAGATATACAGGAAGATAAACAAAGAAACCAGGCATAGGTGCAATGAAGCTAAGGAAGCTTGGCTGAACACAAAATGCAAAGAGACAGAACGACACAGAATGGATCCTCAGGGTATGTACAGACGAACTGAAGAAATTGTCCACAGGAAAAATACATGCACATAAAGATGGCACGCTTATCATGGAAAAAGACAAAATACTGGACAGATGGGGAGAGTACATTAAAGACCTTTTTGAGGATGACAGAAACGAAGAACACATTATAAAAAAGAACTTTGAAGGACCACCCATAATGAAAGAGGAAGTTAGAGCAGCACTGAAAAAGATGAAACCAGGAAAAGCCCCAGGACCAGACAACATTACTACAGAGATGACTGAAGCCCTGGAGGAATCTGGCATAGAAAAAATAACAGTCCTCCTAAATGTGATTTATGACACTGGAAAAATCCCCAAAGATATGTCAAAATTAATTTTCATTGCACTTCCAAAGAAGACAGGGGCTATAGAATGCGAACTCCATTGCACAATCAGTTTGATGAGTCATGTAACAAAAATCCTGTTAAGAATAATCAGGATGAGGACAAGGAATAGAATCAAAAGAGAAATAGCAGAAGAACATTGTGGATTTGTGGAAGGGAAAGGAACTATTAGTGCCATATACATCCTAAGAACTATCATAGAGAGGTCAATTGAGATGAATAAGGATTTGCATTTATGTTTTGTTGACTATACCAAGGCCTTCGATCGGTACGACAAGAAGAATTGATCAACCAAATGGAGAGACTCAATGTTGATGGAAAAGATCTACGAATAATCAGGAATATGTACTGGGAACAAACAGCTGCAATGAGAATCGAAAACAATATAAGCTCTTTTCAAAACATCAAAAGAGGAGTCAGACAGGGTTGTGTTTTGTCACTAGATCTGTTTTCACTATATAGCGAAAACATCATGAGAAACCTAGAAGAAGACCCTGGATTAAAGGTTGGAGGGAAAATGATAAACAACATTCGGTACGCAGATGACACCGTGCTAATTGCAGAAAATGAAAGGGACCTACAAAATCTTGTGAATATACTAGAAATAGTAAGCAAAGGTAAGGGGTTGGAACTAAACAGCAGGAAGACTGAAGTCATGGTGATCAGTAAAAAACATGAAATCCCCTCATGCAAAATAACAGCAAATGGCTCAACCTTGACACAGGTTAATAAGTTCAAATACCTGGGAACGGTCATTTCATCAGACGGCAGATGCACATCGGAAAAAGCTGGCAGAATCGGCCAAGCCAAAACAGCATTCAAGAAGATGACAAGCATTCTTACCAACAAATGCCTATCAATTAACATCAGAAAGAGAGTCCTTGAATGTTATATAGAACCAACACTGTTGTACGGATGCGAGGCATGGACAGTCAGCAAGCAAAGCCAGAGCAGGATCGAGGCAGCCGAGATGTGGTTTCTCAGAAGAATGTTGAGAGTTCCATGGATAGCAAAGAAAACAAACGAGACAGTCTTCATGGAGGCAGACACAAGTAGATCACTCATAAGGAAGATTAGGAAACGACAGGCAACATTTATAGGCCATGTTAGCAACAGTAGTGGTAGTTGTACTGGTAAAACGTTAATTAGCGCATATCCTCTTGAACCTGAAGTGCGTACATAAACACGAAAGGCCATAATAACACTGAACACCGCATTTAGTCTTTATACAAATTTTAAGTAATTTAACAGTCGTATACACATATACAACACAGAGCATACTATTGTTATTCTTGGTTGACAGTTTATCCATGCTATATTCATGTATGTATACATGTTTTTCTACTGTTGTCATTTTCTGAAATTCAAAAATGATCCATTACTATGTAAAGTGTAACAAGCATGCGAAGGACATGGACTGTATGTGCTATGCAAATGAAATTATTATTATCATTAACATACAGAGCTATGGCAGGTAAATCTGCATGACGCTTTATCAAATGTTATACAACTATACAAAACACGCATAAATGCAGGTATGGTATAGCTAAAATCCATTTTACAAACTTGGTCTTGCTAAACTGCATACATGCCTAGATCTAAGAAATACTGAGAAGTACACCGATCAATGAATAATACACATAATACGAAACGAATTCAAACAGCAACAATATACGCTGTCTTCTGAAAGAGAGCGAGAGAAAGGGAAACAGAGAGAGAGAGAGAGAGAGAGAGAGAGAGAGAGACAGAGACAGAGACAGAGAGACACAGAGACAGGCATAGAAACAGAGAGACAGAGACAGAGAGAGAGAGACAGACAGATAGATACAGAGACAGAGAGACAGAGACACAGAGAGACACAGAGAGAGAAAGAGATAGACAGTGTGTGTGTTTGCGTATGTGTGTGTTTTTTCATTTTACGGCTTTTCATTTTTTTCACAAACAACATTCAATACGCAGATGACACCGTGCTAATTGCAGAAAATGAAAGGGACCTAGAAAACCTTGTGAATATACTGGAAATAGAAAGCAAAGGTATGGACTTGGAACTAAACAGCAGGAAGACTGAAGTCTTGGTGACCAGTAAAAAACATGAAATCCCCTCATGCAAAATAACAGCAAACGGCACAACCTTGAGACAGGTTGATAAGTTTAAATACCTGGGAACGATCATTTCACTAGACGGCAGATGCACATCAGAAATAGCCAGCAGAATCGGCCAAGCCAAAACAGCATTCAAGACGATGAAAAGCATTCTTACCAACAAATGCCTTATAAATTGACATCAGGAAGAGAGTTCTTGAATGTTATATAGATCCAATACTGTTTAACGGTTGTGAGGTGTGGACAGTCAACAAGCAAAGCCAGAACAAGATTGAGGCAGCAAAGAAAACAAACGAGACAGTCTTGATGGAGGCAGACACAAGAAGATCATTCATAAGGAAGATTAGGAAAAGACAGGCAACATTTATAGGTCATTTTATGAGGAAAGGGGAATTGGAGCACCTGGTCACAACAGGAAAGCTGGAGGGAAAGAGAGCACCAGGTAGACCCAGGGAGAAGATATTGGACGGACTTGCAGAGAGGCTGAAGACAAAGAAGGTGGAGGAGGTGCTTGAGGACAGAAACAGATGGAAGGCCATGATTGCAAACGCCATGTGGCAAGGCACCTGATGATGATTTTGAATGATGCTTGACGGGGAAAATATACAAATACAAACATTCAGCCAAAAGAAACAAATAAACGAAAAATGGTGGGGGTGGATCAGAGTAAGAGAAAAATGAATGCAAAAGGAAGAGATAAAGACATAGGAAAGAGACCTGAGTGAGTAAAGAAATGGAGTTGAAGCTTAAAATCAACAACAATAACTGTGAAGGAAAAACCACGAAAACACAGACTTTATAAACGTTCAGGAAACGCATAATCAGAACTGTGAACCAATGACTGAAAACAAATTTCAAAGAAAGTAGCTTCATTCGATGCTGCTTCATTAAAAGAGATGTCAGTGTGCGTGTATGTGTGTGTGGGGGGGGGGGGGGACGGGAGGGGGGCTAGGAGAAATAATCATATATATATATACATGTATATACATATATATGTATGTATATGTCTATGTGTGCATATATATATATATGAGCCAGGGTCAAAAGGTGCTTCTTGCTTTCGTCCAAAATGAAAGAGTTTGAAGGCGTTTGATTTATCATGTTTTAAGTAGTATGGACATCAATGGTCAATGTTTATGCAGTGAAAATTGTCTGTTTTGGTATCTCTGCTCATAAATGTTTTAAAAATGTCTGGTTTCACTCGTGACATGTGACGACAAACATATCCTTACCCATGTCATTACTGATTAAAATATGATTACTTCATGGAAATGTGTGTTGTGTTCAGGCTTGAGACATTCTAAAAATGGAATATCTAAAACAAACTATACTTTTGGGCCAGTTCATTAGGGAGAAAATTACTGCTGTTTGTAGTCACGGTCACAAATGACACCATCTTATTCACAGACAAAACAGCTACAGTGAAAAGCAAGAAAATAGGACAGTTTCTTATGTTTTACTCCAAGGAACACAATGAAAAGATTTATGAAAAGGATGGAAAAGTTAATACACCAAATATTACATAGCATAGCAACAAAATAAGTTTCATCTGTGACGATTGCAGTGTGACACCAACACACCTTTCTGTAACTTCAGCATCTTGATAGCACTGGGCCCGCTTGGCATCTGACCCCATTTCTCACGTTCTGTAGCCCCTGGAGGCCTTCCGCATTCCTTCTTTGTTCTTACTAGAATTGAGCTCGGTGCCATAATTTTTCCCAACACTTTAACTGCTCTTGTTTCAATTGCGCTACTTTTGTCTGAATGACCGTTAAGCATAGCTTGTAGGGAAAAGTGTGTAGATCAGTTCTGTGGTTATTATTTTACAGGGTCATTTGTACCGCGTGATTTGTTTGTATTTCTGTGCTGAGTGTTTTCTTTGATTTTGTTATCATGGAGACGATGCTCACTCATTCTTACAACGAGCATATCCACCGTTTGAATTGTTTGTGTCGACTCTGTGGTGAAAGAGAGAAAAGACAAGTGAAAGACAAAACAGATCTAAGTGCTATCATACACTGACTCACTGCAAAAAATATTCTGAAGCTACAAAAAATGCTGTTTTACAAAACGCAGCCGAAAAGATCAGAAATCTATCGCAGATATAGATCTGGGCTGAGTTTGACCGCACAGTGTCAGTAGATCAATGTACATCGTGTGCGCTCTTTGATAGCCAGAGGAAAGGGGGGAGACCCAAAAAACAAAAACTGCGGAAAGAAGCGAAACTTGGGCGCGGAGAATGCATCTCTAGATCTAGAAATCAGCATTGCGCCTTTGTGTGGAATATGTGAAAACTCAGTGCTGTTCTGTGCCCTGTACACCTACATTACGGCACCGCCTCTTGCTATTACAGGTAAGTGTCCCTGCCATGTTCCTTTCAGCATGGCATTATGCATTCATGCATCTTTCATCATACTCGTATGTATAGATTGACGGCAAGAAAAGTGAAGTGCTTTCTACATCACCAGTTGAAAATGCATGTATTTTGCATTGTGTCTTTCAGTTTCTTAACTTAGTTTTTTTTTCCCGTTTACTTTCAATGTGTTGCGACAGAGTACTTTCTGCTGGTTTTATCAAAAATCTTATAGCTATGACGAATCAGACATAAATGATGTAGAACCAGACACTAGATCTAGAATTTACCGCGGCCAGTGGCTTGCAGCTGCTGGAACTGAAAGGGCAGCCCGTCGCTTTGTACGATTCCCTGGCACTGAGCAGCTGTTTTGTCTTTCGCGGTGGCTCAGTGCGTGCGTTCAACTTAACAGTAGGCTGTGCACAACCTATGTTAATTAACATACGACATTAATGTTTGTACATTTAGACTCATGTTAAAACATAACTACAGACATTTTCAACAACTAAAACCTTATTGCAAGCTAAAAAGTCATATTTATGATAGAAAACATGTGACTCAGTTTAATCTGTGATTTGAACAGTTAAATAGTTTCATCCGTGACAAGAAAAATGGTGTGACAACACAACTTGTCTTACTCATCTTGATCATGCTCAGCTATTTTGGCGGGAAAGAAATATTCCATCACGCCTTGAATGCTTATTGTTCAAACGAAACGTTGGATTAGCTTTTCCAGAGGCAGTAGCTCATACTTTATAGGGCATAGTTTCATCCGTGACAGGTGTTACACGAACGATAAAAACTCAAATAGTTTCCAAAGTATCCATTTGATTGCAATGCTGATCACTTCTATTCAGACAATTTTATGCATAAAAGCTGAAAACTCCTATTTCATTGCAGTTTTTAATCATTTTTTCCACTGTGATTGATCAAAGCATTGTAGGCCTGTGACACAAAAGTGTCACGAATGAAACCTTATATTTACACTTTAATAATGCAGAATACATGAAAAAAATAGGCAAAAAACCCAAATGAAATTATAAACTAGTGAGTAACCTTGATAAGAAGCCAAAAAATACATACATGGGTACAACCATTGGTTTAACACCAAACTTTATTCTCAGCCTACTACACCTATCTGTAAAAGGAAGGCTGAAATTTGAGCAAAAGTGTAAATATAAACTTGACTGGCTAATAAATGATTTGTTCAACCTCCATGAATTCATGTCTACTATTTGATTTGACATTTAAAGCTCAATATCTAGGATTGTTCAGGCTGTGTAAAGGCAAGAAAATTAGTTGCAGTGATTTGAACTAGGAAAGTCACCCCAAAGCACCTTTTGACCCTGGCTCATATATATGTATATATATAATTATATACACACACACATATATATGTGTATATATATATATATATTATATACATAATATATATATATATATTATATATATATACATACATACATATATGAGGCAGCTGAGATGTGGTTTCTAAGAAGAATGATGAGGGTTCCATGGACAGCAAAGAAAACAAACGAGACAGTCTTGATGGAGGCAGACACAATTAGATCACTCATAAGGAAGATTAGGAAAAGACAGGCAACATTTATAGGCCATTTTATGAGGAAGGGGGACTTGGAGCACCTGGTCACAACGGGAAAGCTGGAGGGAAAGAGAGCACCAGGTAGACCCAGGGAGAAAATGCTGGACGGACTTGCAGAGTGGCTGGGGACGAGTAGGGTGGGGGAGATGCTAGGGGCAACGAGAGATAGAGGCAGATGGAAGTCCATGATCGCCAACGCCAAGCGGCAGGGCACCTGATGATATTATATATATGTATATATATATATGTATATATATATATATATATATATATATACATATATATATATATATTATATATATATGTGTGTGTGTGTGTGTGTGTGTGTGTGTGTGTGTGTGTGTGTGTGTGTGTGTGTGTGGTGTGTGTGACCTCCCACCACGAAATCAGTCTTAACTAGCATTTTGGGCATTTTGAGATATACATATCACCGGAAAGTGTACATTCTGCTGATTATTTTGGTACTTGAATAAAGCTTGTACTAAAAAAAATGTAGAAGTTATGTGTGGTTAAAGTCATTAAGTTGTATGACGGCCATTTTGAGAAAACGGCCTCTAAAGATTTTTTGTGTTCTCCTATACATTTTCCTTAAAAAAAATTTTATTTGGTGGCTTTGACCCAGTTTGTTTCTAATTTTCGCTGTCATTATCTGAAAGGTGCACCAAAGAGCTTTCCATCAGTGTATTACATGTGCGGGTACTGTACAGGTTACGGTTCATAATAAGAGGTACTTTTGGCAGGAAATTGCGTTCTTTCTGCTGTGATCAGCGCATTAAAATACCATTTTAAATTGATTAATAATATTTTTTCAAGAAAACCATTTCTGTGGGGGATAGATTATAGTCTACAGAGATCAATTTTGAGTCAAAACACCCCAGATAGACCCTCAGTCACCTTTTCAGCTCCTAGTGCTGTTCGACTGACTGCGAGTTAAGACTGATTTCGTGGTGGGAGGTCACATATATGTATGTGTGTATGTATCTATGATGAATCAAACTCAACGACATACTGTAGAACTGCGAAAACGTCTTGTCAATAACACATCAAAATAGAAAATATTCTATACTCTTATTTAATATATGTGGTTATAACAGTATTACTGCAACTAATATTATTGCAATAACAACAGCATGAAGTACAAAACAGAAGGAACCACCCCGTGTTTGATTTTATTGCATCAGAAACATTTACGTTGTTCACAAATTGCTGTGTTCAATTAGTCATTTTGCCAAAATCATGTCTCACTCACGAACTGTTATGGTTACTCACCTTCTATTTCCCTGAAGTGGGATGCCCAAATATCTAAATGACTCAAAACCTCCATTAATTGTGCCTTTCTTTTCGCCCAGCCCTTGCAGAAAAGAAAAAAAACGCGTGGTGAATCAGACTTTTCAGTAATTAAAAACTTCATTTGAATTTTTAAAAAATCTAAATTTCAACAGTAAGATTTAAAAGAAACAAATAAATCAGTTAGATAGATTGATAAATAAAATAAGATCTATACGTCAATAAACAAATAAATTAGGCCAGTCACGACATGCGGACGATTTCCATTTTCCAAACATACTTTGCGGAATAAGAATATGCCATCTGCATCTGAACTTGTAAAGTCGCTTTTCCTGAATAGGAATGATTGAAAATGTGGAAAAAAAAAGAAAAAAGAAAAGAAAAAACAATGTGTACATACGGCCGGGAGTCCTTCACTTGCGGTCAGTTTGTCCTGTCACCATGACACGATGACTGGGATAACAGCCATTTCAGTCCACAATTTATTTAGATCTGCTTCTACTTTTTGTGCGAAATGTGAATCCGAGTATATTAAGATCCATTCCAGAAAATGTGACAAATTGTTGCTGCAACGTTTCACATTCTTGGTTGCCGAGAATATTCCCGGTCCTGTCAAGTGTTATGGCCCTTAGTAGGTATTCAATCACAATGTCTACAAGTGATGTAGAAAATAGTGCTAAACTGATTCTCTCTACACAGTAAATTAACATGCGTACAGACAGACACAGAGAAGTGATGGAGATCAATTCTTTCAATCTGCTATTCATTATAAATGATTCTGAAAACCAGTGGTATTATCTTTATAATAATTATTGTCTGTTCGTATATTCGTTATCTGTGGGTACCATGTTTTTCGCAAACATTTCTGCGCTATAGAGCGTTTCAGCAATACGCAGGAACATATAGAACACCCCACACACACATCACAACACACACACACACACACACACACACACACACACACACACACACACACACACATATATATATATATATATATATAATACTATATATATATATATATATATATATATATATATATATATATGTGTGTGTGTGTGTGTGTGTGTGTGTGTTTGTGTGTGTGTGTGTGATCATCACCATCGTCGTCGTATTTCACTTAAGAGAGAACTGAAAACACACATACACACAAAGACACAGACACAGACACACACACACACACACACACACACACACACACACACACACACACACACGCGCGCGCGCGCGCGCGCGGCGCACACACACACACACACACACACACATGCGACGACGATGATGATGATGGTGATATGATACACACACACACACACAAGCACACGCACGCACACACACACACAACACACACACACGCGCGCGCGCACACACAGACACACACAGACACACACAGACACACACACATACACACACAGACACACACAGACAAACACACACACACACACACACACACACACACACACACATACACACACACACACACACACACACACACACACACACACACACACATGTGTACACATTTACAAGGACCAGAAATAAAGCGTTCTAAGTTTCGAAAATTGTTTGACCTAAAATTCAAACTGATGGTCAGATGTCTTACTAATGATAATACGACGAAAACAAAACACGTCTTGACGGATACACAGAAAAAGAGAGAGAAAGAGAGAGAGAGAGAGAGAGAGAGAGAGAGAGAGAGAGAGAGAGAGAGAGAGAGAGAGAGAGAGAGAGGACAGACAGCACAGAGACAGACAGACAGACAGACAGAAAAACAGACATACAGACAGACAGACAGATAGAGAGAGAGAGAGGGGGGGAGTGACAGAGACAGAGACAGAGAGAGACATAGAGACAGTAAGAGAGAAACAGACACCCAAACAGACAGACAGACAGAGAAGCGGAGGCGTGGGGTTGGGGGCATAAAATAACTACACACACATGCAGTCAAATTATGCTCATGCTCTACATGCCGATCATCTTAACTAGTTCTCTACCTACCTGAAATACTGCACCGGGCAGCAAAGTTGGGTCAAATTTAATGAACTGTTCTCTGCAACACACGAAAATGAAGTTTACTTTTATCTAGAATAGAGCAATCTATGACAAATGAAACATGCAAGCGGACACGCGGACACACACACACACACCACACACACACACACACACACACACACACACACACACACAATGCACCTCTCTCTCGTGCGTGCTCTCTCTCGCTCCCTCTGTCGCTCTCTCTCTCTCTCTCCTCGCTCGCTCTCTCTCTCTCACACACACACATACACACACATGCACTGTGTGTGTGTGTGTGTGGTGTGTGTGTGTGTGTGTGTGTGTGTGTGTGTGTGTGTGTGTGTGGTGTGTTCTCGCTCTCTCTCTCTCAAACAGAGAATGCCTATGTCGAAAGTGATCCTATTATAGCAATACTATTTTCTGTTTATAAATACTGAAATGTTTTGAGTCTTCGTGTTTTTTTTACAATTAGCAATACCTTCTGAGACACAGCTGAATTTATGATTCACTTGACGGTTCAACGAAGGTGTGTGACAGTACTCAACAACTTTTAGCTAAAATAAATTCCGTCGTCGTGTCCACGGGACTTCGGTTCACCAACTCATCCTGAGAAGATTAGCATCTACATAAACACTTAAGTTCTCGCAGAGTGAGGAAGAAACATCCCTGTTTATCCCTGATTAGAATCCTGGTTTCTCGAGTCCTTCGTTCGTGCCTCAGCCAGTCAGTCAAAAGCCTCATTATTTGACTGTCATTCAGTACGGTAGTGTTATACCGAATTGGCCAGGTTTCAAAGTCAGAATAATAGAAGCTTTATTTCCAAAGTTGCATACATTTCGTTGAATTCAAGGTGCATAATCATTACTTGTGTTACGACTTGGAATGGCCTGACGAGCAGACGATGAGTAAAAAAAATCTTTGTTTTGTTTTTCTTCGGTTTTTGTTTGTTTGTCTGTTTTGTTTTGTTTTAAGTTGTAGTTTATGTCATTTTTCCCCCAAACACGAACCACAGCCACACGTTTAGTTGCAGAATGGAACTCTCTATTGCAAGTTGTTCAGGAAACGACCAGTTTACACAATGCGGGCAGAAAATGGACGGGTCAATGCTTCCCTCTAAGTTGGTACCATTTGTAAAGTGACAGGAAGAAGGCTTTAAGGCTTGTATAAAAATAGTTTGTACACAGAATGAACTTGTACATGATCAAGCTCGATGATGGTGTGTTGATAAGCACTAATGAGCATAAGTTAGGAAAAATCTGAAGACATTGCCAGCGCATTGGGTTTATGTGAAGCCTTAAGACATATGCCATGATTAGTCTGGATCTTTTTTCCCCAACACTTTTCAAGCTGCTCCAGCATATTGCACTTGAGGCGTTAGGGCATGTCGAAGTAACCTGCGTGCTGCTGAAATAGATAAAAAGTGAGAAAACAACAACAACAACAACAACAAACAATAACGAAGAAAAAGGATGTCAGGTGTTGCACATTGCGGAAACAGTTAAAACTGTGTATGTGTAAGTGTTCGTGTGGGTGGTAAGTTGGGTGTATGTGTGACTGTGTGTACGGGGTGGGGATTGAAAAACGCACAATAGTGTAGTGGAAATGATTAAGAAAGCACTGACGATCAGCAGATCATGGTTTTTCTTGCCCGAGTATCCTGCTCCAGATCGCATTACAAGTACAAAACACAAGTCATACAACTATTACATTAAACCCACTAGTGAACATTTCAAGCTGAATGTGATCATAATTCTTAAGCCACGTTCAATGACACGGAAACTTTCAAAAAAAAAGTAAAATCTCTTGGTGAATGAAATCAGCAAATTCGGAGAAAAGTGATCTAGTTCTATATGTTATGATAAATACATAACAAATTTTAAAAAGTTGTCTCACCTCACTGCCTTTTTCTCAGATATTGGGGCAGCAACAGACTTCAATTTCTCTCCGAAATGAATCGATTTCCGATGTTGATCCACTTTCTCAAACAAGCTCGATCCAGCCTTCACTGGCAGACGTAACATCTCTGAGGTGCTCCGGGAAAAGGCTGGATAATCTGATTGCACCTCATATAATTCTGCAGCTGCTTGCATCAGGGCGTCCAAAGGCTTACGCGTGATGCTCTTCCTCGCTCTGCTCTCACCGACCACAGTAGAAGACGGGCGAGAATGGAGTGATGTACCGCCAGAAGTGGGCACGACCTGTTGGGGTGATGTTCCGGCGATGGCAACAGACACACGAGGTTGGGTATCAGGCCTCACAACAGGCTGTTGGTAGTCCCCACTGCTCCTGAACTGCAACTAAGAGAAAACGTTACGATTGCTTTGCCTAACTTCCCATGCTTGTTTTGCTAGTTTCACACTTCACACTGACTTCATTTTACACGGACAGTTACTTCGTTTTACAGGAAACAAAAGTCTTACGTTTCTTCTCTTGTTTTCATTTGTTGATTGTTCTTTTGTTAATTATGCGCTTGTGTAAACCATGCAAATGCCGGGACGTGGATTAAGGTAAGAAAAAAGTTCGGCCATACTCTGACACCACGTCGGCGGTGGAATCAATGACCGAGATTTCGCCTGCTAATGCGTCTCTCTCTCTCTCTCTCTCTCTCTCTCTCTCTCTCTCTCTCTCTCTCTCTCTCTATATATATATATATAATATATATATTTTATATATATATATGTAGATGTATATGTATATTGTATATGTATAAATATATACATATAGCTCGGTTGGAATGGCAGATGTGTATGTGTCGGGGGGGGGGGGGTGCGTGCGTGCGAGACGGGTGAGAGAGAGAGAGAGAGAGAGAGAGACAGAGAGACAGACAGACAGACAGACAGAGACAGGGACAGAGAGAGAGAGAGAGACAGATAGATAGAGAGAGAGAGAGAAGAGAGAGAGAGAGAGAGAGAGAGAGAGAGAAAGTTACAGTGATGACATTTTTTTTCACATGCTTGACTGTAGAAATCTTTTGCAAGCTCTTGGTCAGGCTGTCAATGTAATGGGCCTGTATATGCCCTGACTAACCATTTGTTACTTCAGTTAATTTTCTGTGATCGACGACACATACGTGACAATCAGTGGTCGATAACTTTTTTAGGAAGCTCTTAAACACTGACAAGTATTCAGACAGTCTGGTGATCAGAGTTTTTATATCAACACCGCACAACTTGATGTTCAACACAGAAGTGCAGTGTTGCTGTCGACATTTTGCTGTTCTTGTAAAGGAAGACAGATGTGGTGTGCACCAAGAATAAATCGTACTACATCACTGCATGACTACGGAGACTGATGTAACATATCTTTATGCTGGTGAAAAACAGGTAGCTGTTTAATAAAAAAAAAAAAAAAAAAAAGGGGGGGGGGGGTGTGTGTGTGTGTGGCTTTTTCCGTATGCCTGCATTCCCAGGAGAATAAAGTGATTGAAACTTTAACACTTGTACGGGACCAGTATAATCTGATCATGAGGGTGGTGCATATCTTCTCTTCCTCGCTGTTTTATCTTCCCAAATCATGTTGATCAAATGTTCATTCACAGCTGGATGGCTGAAAAGCGCTGGTACAAAGTTTTCCATCCAGGGTTGAAATGGCATGGTCAAATAAGCGATAGGAAACTATGTACATATGCCAACCAGAAGTCCATTAGCATAGAACAATCTCCCAGACAGCTGTCAATGAACTCGACATATACGCACGAATGGAAGCTGATTCGAGAAAGCTGTTTAATCCTTTATGAACTAACAAAAATGTCTATTCCAAATTTTGTGTCTGGATTCAAACCACCATTCTGCTTAATTACATTCCTTTATGTAAACTGAAAACGTTTGTTTGAAAAAAAAAATAATGGCCGAGACTACCTACTGACTCAAGTGACGATATTCCCTTGGCAGCCACGGGATGATGAAGATGTGTGAAAATAGCTGATGATCGTGCTCTCATGAGAGATCGTCGTTTCTGCCGTTCTTCCATATAGCGTTCTTCCATATGGCGTTCAGGAATGAGAAGAAGTTGATCCGCAGGAACCAAGATGCTATGTCTGTGGCTGGGCAGTCGGGACATGACATAGGCCTGTGTTGCTCGCCGTTTTCGCACCACTGATTTAGATTCAACATGGATGCAAATGAATGTGAACAAGAGATGAAAAATGGAGAAAGAAGATGAACAAGAAAACGATGAAAAAAAGAGGTACTCAAAGGCTCACCTCCCTAATCCAAAAACCAACAATAACAAAACAAATATTCATTCTAACTCGCGCATTTCTCGCAGCAAATCTCTGTACAGCTTTAAAGTGTAAAACTACATTGTCATTAAGAAAGCATTGCACTAATGTTTAGACAATTTTGCAATGACACAAAAATCAAGAAAGGAATATGGAGAAAAGATTTGTATCTGTGACAAACTTTCTTGATGATTTCAGGCAATGAATCAATCGTTGTGACCAAATGACAGATCATAACGCTCGAAGTTTTTAATGGAAGCTTATGTCTGTTTTACATTAAAATGATGTAATAATGGAAACGTTGAATAAATTCCCTGCAATTCGAGGATGTCAGAGTTTATCCAAGTGTAAGAACAACTGTAGTTTGCAAGCGCCTTAACTAAAATGTCTTTCAGTGGGCCTACATGCCTACATACACACACACACACACACACACACACACACACACACACACACACACACACACACACACCACACACACACACACACACATATACACACACACACACAAACAGACAGACAGACACAGAGAGAGAGAGAAGAGAGAGAGAGAGACAGAGAGAGACAGAGAGAGAGAGAGAGAGAGAGAGAGAGAGAGAGAGAGAGAGAGAGAGAGAGAGAGAGAGAGAGAATGTTAATACTGGATCTAACATAGTGAGAATACATCGGCGTTGGCGAGATCTATGTACAAATGTCGTGATCATTACATTTTCCTCATTTTTTTTTTTTTTTTCGTTCCTGATTCTGTCAGGGTGGGCATCTCACCATCTGTCTCGTGGAGGTTTAATTTAAGTGCCGTTCTCTACAACACAGGATTTCAAAAACAAAAATCGAGATTCAACAGCGATGTAGAGCTGCCTCCGATATGGATACTTAATAACAGAATAACAGATTCACACGACTGGCCTTGTCCCGGGTTATGCCAACAGATCTTCGCGTCGATAGATCTCCACAACAACAGGTTTTTACGAGATCACTTTAACTAGATCTAGCGGTCTTCTGATTTTCGTTAAAAAATTATATATTCATTCATTTTTAGCTATGTCATTTGTTTCACCGAGTTATGGTTAATGACAGTCTTGTAAGCCTTCATACCCCAACGAGGAGTTATAGGATTACTACTTTGAACTTCTTAATTTTAGATTTAAACGTGTGTGTGTGTGTGTGTGTGTGTGCACGTGCGCGCGCACGCGCGTGTCTGTGTGTGAGCAGGTTAGCTTGTCTAAGCAGCAGTCCCCGATGTGCACATTAAATAAGCATGCGGAAAGACCACTGAATGACTTTGGAAGGAAATTCTATTATTAAAGAGATCTCTCGGCCTGATACACATTGACGTGGAGATCAATCGATGTGATGGTAAAGATATCGATGCACAGAGATATCAACATGTACTGATGGAGGCATATTGATGGAACCATGGTTATTAGTAATGTTATTAATACTTGAGTGAATGCATTACTAGCCTCGCCAGGGCATCGTAGTAAGATAGACAACGGGCATCTCCCTCCCCTCCCTTCCAAAGCTCTCTTAGAAAAAGGGAGATTACATCATAGCGGCATGGAACCTTAACGAAGGGAAATAACTTCATAGCGACCTATGGGAGGGGGGGGGGGAGGGGGGAGATATAGCCTATGTCAGTCAGTCTGTTGTCTGTAAGTAGTGTAAGTCTGTGAACAAACTGTCTCACAACGATTTCTCGACTGTTTGTGGACGGTCTTTCACCAAATATGAACTTATGACAGACTATTACAAATCTAGGCATAAAACCTATAGCCTACGCTAGGTAAAATCTCGAGACCTTGCCGGCTATGATCTTTTGGGATCTTCTCCATCACATGACTTCAGTGCATATCGGATTTATTCCTGGCATGGAGACGCCATCTTGAGAAACTGAAACTGAAACAGAATCGGAATAAGAGAGGGGAAAAAATGTATAATAGAATACCTCGGTTCCCGGGAGGCAAACATTGATCTTCGCGGGATGTGACTGTTGCTGACTGTGTAAGCTATTTGCGAGCGGTGAAAGGTCAAGGTAACAATTACGTGTATTGTGTTTACAGGTATCAGCAAGGCTTTCTCTGTTCTGTGTCGCCCGAATTCGAACTTTGGACTGTTCTGGATTCAGCAACAGCGGTGTAACTACATAAGTAGATTGGCAAGTCTTTCCTTTCTTGGTCTGTCTCCAGCCACAGCAGGCTAGTCGGTTTTTTGAAAAAGCCGTGGACCCAAGATCTAATATCTCGAGGTCTATCCCATCTGCAACACAAAAACTGGCATGTTTGCTGCCTGTTTTAATGTTGCCTTCATTTGGTGGTGTCAGCGTAATGTTTCACTGGTCTTCTCCCACCCACCACCCAATCTTCCCATTTCAAACCCTGGCCAGTACATAGGGTTTGCGCAGGCCTAGGGAGTCTGCCAGACAATTACTGGCAAATTTGTATAGAACGCATGTAGAATTGTCTGAGTGCGATAAATCCCTCTTGAACAAACTCCAAACGTCTAACATTCGACTTACCTTGTTCATTTGACGCACTAGTAGATCTACTGACTTGCTCCAACGGCTTGGTTTTATCCTGATCAGGAAGCTGTACTGTTTTCAACGACTTCTTTCTATCCTGATCAGGAAGCTGTACTGTTTTCAACGATTTCTTTCTATCCTGATCAGGAAGCTGTACTGTTTTCAACGGCATGGTTTTATCCTGATCAGGGAGCTGTACTGGTGTCAACGACTTCTTTTTATCCTGATCAGGGAGCCGTTCTGTTTTCAATGACTTCTTTCTATCCTGATCAGGAAGATGCACTGTTTTCAACGGCTTGGTTTTATCCTGATCAGGAAGCTGTACTGGTGTCAACGACTTCTTTTTATCCTGAGCAGGAAGCTGTACTGTTTTCAACGACTTCTTTCTATCCTGCTCAGGAAGCTGTACTGTTTTCAACGGCTTGGTTTTATCCTGATCAGGAAGCTGTACTGGTGTCAACGACTTCTTTTTATCCTGAGCAGGAAGCTGTGCTGTTTTCAACTTCTTTTTATCCTGAGCAGGAAGCTGTGCTGCTTTCAACGGCTTGGTTTTATCCTGATCAGGAAGCTGTACTGGTGTCAACGACTTCTTTTTATCCTGATCAGGAAGCTGTACTGTTTTCAACGACTTCTTTCTATCATGATCAGGAAGCTGTGCTGTTTTCAATTTCTTTTTGCCCTGATCAGGAAGCTGTACTGTTTTCAAAGGCTTGGTTTTGTCCTGATCAGGAAGCTGTACTGGTGTCAACGACTTCTTTTTACCCTGATCAGGAAGCTGTACTGGTGTCAACGACTTCTTTTTACCCTGATCAGGAAGCTGTACTGGTGTCAACGACTTATTTTTATCCTGATCAGAAAACTGTGCTGTTTTCAGCGTCTTGGTTTTATCCTCATCAGGAAGCTGTACTGGTGTCAACGACTTATTTTTATCCAGATCAGAAGACTGTGCTGTTTTCAACGGTTTGGTTTTATCCTGATCAGAAAGCCGTGCTGTTTTCATTGTCTTGGTTTTATCCTGGTCGGAAAAGTGTGCTGTTTTTGTCTCCTTTCGTTCGGTTGACATGACTTGCTGGATAGGCTTCGCAAAACAATCGTCTGGCCGTTCCTCTTAGTCAGTGAGAGTAATCGACCTTAGAATTTGCTTTGTCGCTCTCCGCCTCCAGGGCTCAGTGTTAGATCTAGATCTACACGAATCACCTTAAATTAGCCTGGTGTAAATTAAATAATAGTGCACAGCGTCAGAAGAGATCTGCTATATCTGCACTCAGAATTCAGTGCACAGCATTGGAAGAGATCTGGGCGCGTATGCACGTCAGAGGCGGTTAGCTTAAACGCGTTTAGAGCTTAAACGCGGTTAGCTATACGGGCCCTAACCGCGTATAAACCCTAACCGGATTTGGTATGCATGACGCGCTAAACGGAAACGTATAGCTAAACGCCAAGTGAAAGGTGAGATATTTATAGATCACTGGGAAAACCGGCTCCGCTGTGTGCTTTCGGTTTAATCCAACTACACGTGGAAGCTTCTGAAATTTGCAGCATGACGGAGAAAGTGGGAAAAAGGGCCAGAAAAGCTAACTTCAGTGCTGAGGAAGTTAGAATACTACTTGAAGAGCTGCAAGTAGAACATGTGACCCTTTTCAGCAGCCTGACACACACACACACACACAGAGTGTGTTTGGGGGGGGGGGGGGGGGGGGCAAAGAGTCCTACCTGAACGTTGATTGAATGGTATCCTTTTCTGTTGACGAATTCATGTTCCTGCTCGTGTGGCCGCTGGATGCGCACCTGTGTTCCATCGATGCACCCCACCGCGTTGGGGAATCCGTAAGACTGGTAGAGCGCTCGTTTGGTTCTGTTCGCACTGGCTTGATCAGGAAAGAAGATATGTTGCCGGGCTTGTCTGAACATAGCGTCAGTCACTCTGTTGACAGTTCGGCTCACTGTCGACTGGTCCACGCCGACCAATTCTCCACAGACGTCTTGAAATGTTGACGTGGCCAAGTAGCGCAAAGTGACGAGCACTTGCTGCAGGGGAGTGAGGGTGAATCCGCGATTCGCGAGAGTGATGTCAGCTGACACCTGACGTGTCAGTTCCAGGATGTGCTGCCGACGAAATCGGAACTTACGAAACACTTCTCTGTCGTCATACGTGTCGAAGGGATTAGTACGGTCCCGGAAAATCCGGTTTCTTCGCAGAAGAAGCCCCTGTCGTGCTTGGAAAAACAAAAGTGCCGCCATATTTACACGCGTTTAGGCCCGCTATCGGACCCCCAGAGTGCGATAACTTTAAACGCGAAAATCCGTATAGGATAGGCTAGTCAGATTGACGTGCATACCGATTTTTCCCGCCTATCCGCCCGTATAGGGGATAAACGCGGTTAGTCCACTAAACGGACCGACGTGCATACGGGCCCATCGTGATTCATTCAGCTCAAATAGTGCGTAATATTCAGTGGTCATGGTCCACTTTATAGTCGTAATCAAGTACAC
>CM060305.1:42828819-42838819 GCA_030674185.1 Monoplex corrugatus | reverse complement strand
GACAGACACACAGACACACAGAGAGGACAGGCAGGCAGGCAGGCAGGCAGGCAGGCAGGCAGACAGAGTTTATGAACATCAACATAGAAACAGTGTGTTGAGTAATATGAACAGAATAATGAATTCATCAATCAGCTAATCAGCTAAACAACCAGTCAGCCCAGCCAGTCATCCAAACATCCAGTCCATGTTTTATGTGGACATTTGATAGATATCAAGCGTGCACGCACGCGCGCTCACGTGTGTGTGTGTGTATGTGCGTGCGTGCGTGCGTACGTGCGTGTGTGTGTGTGTGTGTGTGTGTGTGTGTGTGTGTGTGTGTGTGTGTGTGTGTTGTGTGTGTGTGTGTGTGTGTGTGTGATTGACAGTCGGTACAGCACATGGTCACAGCTTCAGGAGACTGCCACAGTCAGCCCCTCGAATACTCTATGCTGGAACCTTGCATCCCTGGTAGGTCTTTTCCCTCACTTAGTGTGTGTGAGTGTGCCTGTGCCTGTGCCTCTGTGTGTGTGTGTGTGTGTGTGTGTGTGTGTGTGTGTGTGTGTGTGTGTGTGTGTGTGTGTGAGTGTGTGTGTGTGTGTATATGTGTGTGTGTGTGTGTGTGTGTCTGAGTGTGTGTCTGTGTGCACGTGCATGTGTGTATATGTTTGCGCGTGAGTATGTACGCACGTGGGTGTGGTTGTTTGCATACATGCATTGTCGTTGGTACTGGTGGTAGTAATGAAAGTAGTAGCAGTTGCGGTGGTAACAGTAGTGGCCTATGATATGAGGAGTTTGAGACACATTCTATACATTATAAAGGCTACAAGTGATACATACATACCACGTGTTTCACAGGGTAATCTGTGATCTTAAGCAAACATCATACAGGGCCAAGTTTTCGAATGAGAAAATGGCAGTTTTAGAAAACGGATAAACTGAATATCTTTTTGTTTAGAAAAAAGAAGAGGTATAGGTGTGACTTCTGAAATGCTGAATTATCATTTTGCCTTTTTCTGTTGCTTCAGCTTTTAAGTCTGGCACTATAGGGTAATTGCAAAATTGTTAAATCAAAAGTTACATGGTTGTTACACATAAAACACGCACATGAAAAACACCTACACCCGTACACGCAGTAACACGCACACCCACCCACCACCCCACCCACACACAAATGGACAAGCCGCAATACAACTAGACCTACGCGTCAGTCTGGGCAATTTTTGAGGTATTTCTTTCTGTTGCTTCAGCTTTTAAGTCTCTGGCAAGTTTTTTTTGGAACAAACTCACTTACCTGACGCTCCCGCATCGTGCAACACTTGTACGTTACGGACAAACTTACCTAGACGTTCGCACATCGTGCGACACATGAGGCAATACACACGCTCCAACGAGCTTGGGCAGCAGAGAGTCGGGGGATATCTATTCTCTATCCACTAGGGATTAAAGAAGAATGAAAAAGATTCATTACGAAAGAGAGCACGGCACGCAAACAATCAACGAAAATGATTCCATAGCATAACGATCATAGAAGAGGGACGTAGCGGACACCTCACTCATTTGTTGGCGTAAGTTTTTTTCAGGGCGGGGAACATTATTCTCCTTTGTTGCACTAACCTACCTTACACTCATCCTCAACCTACTTAACAGAGCCAGATACCCATTCTCAGCCATCGATTTAAAAATGTGTTCATTTTTATTAAGTATTAGATACGGAATTAAATGATGTTGATCAAAAGGTAAGTCTGATAATGACTCTTCCCACGATCTAGTCTTCCCTGCCTGGTGTGAATCTTCATCTGGAGTAAAAGACCTATCTTGGAGGCTCATGTTCTGTCTTCTGCAGGCACTGCCCGGGATGGAGTCCTAATCGCTCTGGGTTCCATTTATACTGGCTCCTCTTTGTTGACTACCTGGTGTTCTCTGTTGTTCATATTTGATTGACCTCTGTGTGCACTATTGTCTCCAGCAAGGTATGCCGCGGGCAATGTCTTCCCAACAAGTGATGTTGATGCCACAGCTGATGAGAGTGGCATTCTGAGTATCCTTGTATTGAGTAGCATCCTTTTTTTGGTCACAGTGACCTTGCTTCAGCTCTGTATACAGCAGCATGTTGGAATGCGGTTTTTTTCCATATGGACAACGTGTGCCTGCCCAGCAAATCTGGTGTTTGATGAGTAAATACGCAATACTTGGCAAGCAAATTTCCTCAGGACATGGAGGTTGGACACTTGATGTTACGTGATGCTACACATTTTACGGAAACGTCTTCAGCGGAACTGTTCCAACAAAAGGTAAGGTCACTAACACCAAAATCATCGTGCAATATATGTGATGAAACCCGTGTCGTGCAGACGATGCTGTTTACCTGGGCCAGACATACCTGGGTTTTGGAGAGGACACGACTCATTTCCACACCTGGTCGTTCAGGCGTAGTGACCATGGCAGAAACATTTCCATGACGGTGTCCGTCACTCGTCGTGACTGTGTGCCTGTCATGGAAACTATCACAGGAACTCTTGGACACGGTAATTTTAGGAACAGGAGTTACATTTTGTTGATTGAAAGGTTAGGTTTTTGTTCATGAATTGTGATACAGTATAACAGTATATGAAATTTTAGGTCTGTCCATGAATTGTGATATAGTATAACAGTATATGAAATTTTAGGTTTGTCCATGGATTGTGATATAGTATAACAGTATATGAAATTTTAGGTCTGTCCATGAATTGTGATAAAGTATAACAGTATATGAAATTTTAGGTCTGTCCATGAATTGTGATATAGTATAACAGTATATGAAATTTTAGGTTTGTCCATGGATTGGTAGAAAGAAACTCTAGGGAGAGCTAGACAACAGAAGGTCTTCAGAGAAGTAACCCCCTTTAGACAAGTGTTTCGGCCCTGAATTCCTTACACTCTCGGGGGGCCGGGCCACATCCAGGTCATGACTCCTGGATGCCCTTCTGCTGTTGTCTATTTTTTTTTTTTTTTTTTTTCCCCACGCCGGGGATCGAACCTGGGCGATTCTGCGCTTCAGAACTGCGGTACGCGGTTTTACCAATGTGCTAACGGGGCACACATCATCTGTAGGGAATTTAATCCTTATGAAGTTCACTTTTTTGGTTCCTCCTTGCCCAGATCCAGCTTGAGCTCCTTTCTGCTGCCTCTGCCATCGCTTTAAGGGCTCTAGTCCTCTTCTTCCCAGAAATGGCGAGTTGTTTCATGAGATCATAAGCGGAGGTGCCCACAAACCCTCTTGCCCCGACCTCTATGGCGAAGATTTTGACCCGCAGACCTGCTTTCTTCAGGGTGCTGGCAAGACCGGCGTATTTTTCGGTCTTGTAGATATGTGCTTCTTCCATTCTGCTTTCGTATGGCACAGTGAGTTCTATCAGAATCACTTGTTTCGAGGAGTCAGAGTGGAGAGCGATGTCTGGTCTCATGCCTGTCTTGCTGATGACATCTGGGTAATTTCTCCACTCTGGGAGGTCTGCTGTACACTCCCAGTCGACTGCTCCATCCAGAAGACCCTTTGGCAATGTGCTGGTTGTCATAGCCCTTTCGGGCCAGACCTGTTTCCCTCCTGCTTTGTAGAACGTTGTCATAGCAATTGGTGCGTTTGGGGTCATGGTTTTTTCGCTAACCACATCTGTGATCACTTTCAGAACTTGGTTGTGCCTCCATGTATACCTTCCTTGGGCTAGCGCTACTTTGCAAGAGCTTAGGACATGTTCCACTGTTTGTTTCTTCTGACAGAGCGGACATGCTGGGTCGTCTGCTTTCCCCCATTTCACTAAGTTTGCATTCGAGGGGAGCAGGTCATATACAGATCTGAGGAGGAAGCTTATCCTTAGAGGAGCCATGTGCCACATATCGTTCCAGCTGAGACTTCTTTGGAGTGCACTGTCCCATGTTGTCCATTGCCCCTGTTGACCTTGCTGGACTGCCTTCTGCACTCTTTTGACATCTTCTTCTTCCTTCAACTCCTGTATGATCATGTCTCTTTTTTCCTTCCCTTTGGCTTTGGACCACCACTGCATTTTTGTTGCTCCCAGTCCCTGTCTGTTGGTTTGCGTGTGTCCAATTATTTCTTTGATGCTGAGGTTTCTCTTGGCATTGTTTACAGCCTCTTGGACTTTCCACTTTCTGCCAGTTCTCAGCTTTGGATGAACTGCTCTCACGATATTGTCCTCCGATTCCTCCAGCATGCTCAACAGTCTTGCTTTTCCAACTTTGTATTCCTCCACTATGGATTTCAGAGGTAGCTTCAGCATTGCTTGACGACAGTAGAATGCAACATCAGTGAGACCAGGTGGGACACCGAGCCATTTTCTTGTGTATTTGTTGATTTTGGCTTCCATTGCTTCGACTGTGCTGGTGCAAATGTCATAGATTAGCAGTGGCCACAGCAGCTTTGGTATCAGCATGAACTGTAGACACCAGACTTTGTATTTGCCTGGCAGTCCGCAGTTATCTATTTTCTTTAGGCCTTCTTCTGCTGTTTGCTTGGTTTCACATCCCCTTTGTGTGTCTTTCAGGGAGTCATCATACCATCTTCCGAGACTTTTTACTGGCTCTTCTGTGACAGTGGGGATGGCTTGGTTGGCTACCATGAATTTGACTGAATCTGCCACTTTTCCTTTTCGCAGTGAGAGACTTCGGGATTTCTTAGGTTTGAACCTCATTCTTGAAGAGGCCACCAGCTCATCCAGCTGCTTTAAGATTTGGTGTGTCTCTTCCTCATCCGTGGACAAGACTGTTGTGTCATCCATGAAAGCTTTCAGAGGAGGCATCTGGTATCCATCTCCCAGATTCACTGGACCTGAACTCTTCATTGCAGCTTTCAAGATGACTTCCATTGCCAACACGAACAGTATGGGAGAGATTGCACAGCCCATTGCAATGCCCAATGTGACCGAAAAATATGTGATATAGTATAACAATGTGATATAGTATAACACTATATGAAATTTTAGGTCTGTCCATGAATTGTGATATAGTATAAACAGTATATGAAACTTTAGGTTTGTCCATGGACTGTGATATAGTATAACAGTATATGAAATTATAGGTCTGTCCATGATTTTGTTATACAGTATAACAGTATATGAAATTTTAGGTCTGTCCATGAATTGTGATATAGTATAACAGTATATGAACTTTTAGGTTTGTCCATGGATTGTGATATAGTATAACAGTATATGAACTTTTGGGTTTTCCATGAATTGTGATATAGTATAACAGTATATGAAATTTTAGGTTTGTCCATGGACTGTGATATAGTATAACAGTATATGAAATTATAGGTCTGTCCATGATTTGTGATACAGTATAACACTATATGAAATTTTAGGTCTGTCCATGAATTGTGATATAGTATAACAGTATATGAACTTTAGGTTTGTCCATGAATTGTAATACAGTATAACAGTATATGAACTTTTGGGTTTGTCCATGAATTGTGATATATATAACAGTATATGAACTTTTAGGTCTGTCCATGAATTGTGATATAGTATAACAGTATATGAACTTTTAGGTTTGTCCATGAATTGTGATATAGTATAACAGTATATGAACTTTTAGGTCTGTCCATGAATTGTGATATAGTATAACAGTATATGAACTTTTAGGTCTGTCCATGATTTGTGATATAGTATAACAGTATATCAAATAACAACATCAAGAAGCATAATATTATGTCGCATTCCATGTGGCTCAGTGGATAAAGCCCTGGATTTTAGATTTTAAGTTCTCGAGTTTGATTTGAGCCCTGCAACATAAAAATTGGCTTGTTTGCCTCTAACACTAACACACATACTAACAAACACACACACACACACACACTAACACACACACACTAACACACACACACACACACACACACACTAACACACACTAACACACACACACTAACACACACACACACACACACACATTAAACAATCCCACAGCAAGCCTAACTTTGTAAAGAAAAACATGCATATGATGTAAAAACACATACAAAGATATGTGATTTTTAAACAATCCCATGACATTATGATAATCTATTCACACAAGCACATTGTCCGTCTGTGTGTCTGTACGTCTGTCTCACACACACACACGCACATACACACATACGCACACACACACATGCACACACACACACACAAACACACACACACACACACACACACACACACACACGCATGCACATACACACATATGAAGAGGGAAACTTGAACCTTGAAAGTATTTTCTTTAGGAAAGAGAGAGGGAGGAGGGGAAAGAGAGAGAGAAGGAGGAGGAGGGTATATGTGTGTGTATACATATATATATATATAGGTAGAAAGAAACTCTAGGGAGAGCTAGACAACAGAAGGTCTTCAGAGAAGTAACCCCCTTTAAACAAGTGTTTCGGCCCTGAATTCCTTACACTCTCGGGGGGCCGGGCCACATCCAGGTCATGACTCCTGGATGCCCTTCTGCTGTTGTCTATTTTTTTTTTTTTCCCACGCCGGGGAGCGAACCTGGGCGATTCTGCGCTTCAGAACTGTGGTACGCGGTTTTACCAATGTGCTAACGGGGCACACATCATCTGTAGGGAATTTAATCCTTATGAAGTTCACTTTTTTGGTTCCTCCTTGCCCAGATCCAGCTTGAGCTCCTTTCTGCTGCCTCTGCCATCGCTTTAAGGGCTCTAGTCCTCTTCTTCCCAGAAATGGCGAGTTGTTTCATGAGATCATAAGCGGAGGTGCCCACAAACCCTCTTGCCCCGACCTCTATGGCGAAGATTTTGACCCGCAGACCTGCTTTCTTCAGGGTGCTGGCAAGACCGGCGTATTTTTCGGTCTTGTAGATATGTGCTTCTTCCATTCTGCTTTCGTATGGCACAGTGAGTTCTATCAGAATCACTTGTTTCGAGGAGTCAGAGTGGAGAGCGATGTCTGGTCTCATGCCTGTCTTGCTGATGACATCTGGGTAATTTCTCCACTCTGGGAGGTCTGCTGTACACTCCCAGTCGACTGCTCCATCCAGAAGACCCTTTGGCAATGTGCTGGTTGTCATAGCACTTTCGGGCCAGACCTGTTTCCCTCCTGCTTTGTAGAACGTTGTCATAGCAATTGGTGCATTTGGGGTCATGGTTTTTTCGCTAACCACATCTGTGATCACTTTCAGAACTTGGTTGTGCCTCCATGTATACCTTCCTTGGGCTAGCGCTACTTTGCAAGAGCTTAGGACATGTTCCACTGTTTGTTTCTTCTGACAGAGCGGACATGCTGGGTCGTCTGATTTCCCCCATTTCACTAAGTTTGCATTCGAGGGGAGCAGGTCATATACAGATCTGAGGAGGAAGCTTATCCTTAGAGGAGCCATGTGCCACATATCGTTCCAGCTGAGACTTCTTTGGAGTGCACTGTCCCATGTTGTCCATTGCCCCTGTTGACCTTGCTGGACTGCCTTCTGCACTCTTTTGACATCTTCTTCTTCCTTCAACTCCTGTATGATCATGTCTCTTTTTTCCTTCCCTTTGGCTTTGGACCACCACTGCATTTTTGTTGCTCCCAGTCCCTGTCTGTTGGTTTGCGTGTGTCCAATTATTTCTTTGATGCTGAGGTTTCTCTTGGCATTGTTTACAGCCTCTTGGACTTTCCACTTTCTGCCAGTTCTCAGCTTTGGATGAACTGATCTCACGATATTGTCTTCCGATTCCTCCAGCATGCTCAACAGTCTTGCTTTTCCAACTTTGTATTCCTCCACTATGGATTTCAGAGGTAGCTTCAGCATTGCTTGACGACAGTAGAATGCAACATCAGTGAGACCAGGTGGGACACCGAGCCATTTTCTTGTGTATTTGTTGATTTTGGCTTCCATTGCTTCGACTGTGCTGGTGCAAATGTCATAGATTAGCAGTGGCCACAGCAGCTTTGGTATCAGCATGAACTGTAGACACCAGACTTTGTATTTGCCTGGCAGTCCGCAGTTATCTATTTTCTTCAGGCCTTCTTCTGCTGTTTGCTTGGTTTCACATCCCCTTTGTGTGTCTTTCAGGGAGTCATCATACCATCTTCCGAGACTTTTTACTGGCTCTTCTGTGACAGTGGGGATGGCTTGGTTGGCTACCATGAATTTGACTGAATCTGCCACTTTTCCTTTTCGCAGTGAGAGACTTCGGGATTTCTTAGGTTTGAACCTCATTCTTGAAGAGGCCACCAGCTCATCCAGCTGCTTTAAGATTTGGTGTGTCTCTTCCTCATCCGTGGACAAGACTGTTGTGTCATCCATGAAAGCTTTCAGAGGAGGCATCTGGTATCCATCTCCCAGATTCACTGGACCTGAACTCTTCATTGCAGCTTTCAAGATGACTTCCATTGCCAACACGAACAGTATGGGAGAGATTGCACAGCCCATTGCAATGCCCACCTCTAGGTCTATCCAGTCCGTGGTGTATTCTTTGGTAGAGAACCGCATTGAGAACCCTTGGAAATACTTCCTCAGCATTGTTCGGATGTTTTCTGGGATGTGATACATTTCAAGAGCCAGCTGGATCATATCGTGTGGAACTGATCCATATGCATTCGCCAGATCAAGCCAAACTACGTCAATGTCTCTCTTCTCTGTTCTTGCTTTTTGGATGGCATCCCAAATCAACGTGGCATGTTCCAAGCATCCAGGCATTCCTGGTATGCCTCCCTTTTGGACTGACATATCCAGATACTTATTTTCAGTCAGGTATTTTGTCAATCTTGCTGCCATAACAGAGAAGAAGATTTTCCCCTCGACGTTCAGAAGTGATATTGGCCTGAACTGATTGATGCTGCTGGAGTTCTGCTCCTTCGGAATGTACACTCCTTCAGCTCTCATCCATTGGTCGCTGATCTTCTGGTTCCTCCATGCTGATCGAATCATCTTGTGGAGCCACTCGAGCACTTTTGGGCATTTCTTGTAGAGCAGGTATGGTATTCCGTTTGGTCCAGGTGCTGACTTGGCTCTGGCTTTCTTTACTACGTTCTTCACTTCATCCAGTGTTGGTGGTTTGTTATTGAATTTTCCTTCTGGCGCTGCAGGCCAAACCAGATTCTGGATTTCAAGTGGTACCTCACGCTGAGAATCGGAATATGTTTCCCTGAGATGCTGCTCTAGGGTTTCCTTGCCCACTGTGAGAGTCCCTGATTTGGGTTGTTCAAACAGCTTTCTTGCAAAGTCAAAGGGATCTTTGAAGAAACGATCTTGAGTCTTCTTCTTTTTGCTCTTTCTTCGCCTTGCTGATTCCACTTTGCTGAGAGCATTGTGTTTGGCCTTCAGATCTTTCCAGAGTTCCAGGAGCCCTTGCTTCTCGAATTCTGAGGCAGTTTTCATTCGCTTTTTAAGCTTCCTTTTCTCCCTCCGGATGCTCTCCATCTGTTGCTGTCTTCTGGATTTCTGGGGAGGCGTTTTTGTCTTTGGCTGCTTCACTCCATAAGTGTCCCTGCAGATAGAGTATATGATGTCTCCGTATGTGTCAAATTTGTGTTCCAGCGTACTGTTCCCTATTAGCGCATTCAGCTTAAGGACAAGTTCCTCATCTAATTTCTCCCATTGTTCTTTTGCACCGGCAGGCGGCAAATTGAGTTTTCCACGTTTGGCGTTAAGAGCTTGTGCAAACTCCGCATCAGAACCGTCAGCGTGGATGTCCTTGGCACTATGGTTTAATTCCTGGCCTTGGTCATCCAACGTCTCACCTGCTATCGCAGTGCGCTGCTGCTGGTTCGTATGTGTCTTCAAACAGCCCATTTTTGTCCTGTGGATCTTCATGCCGCGTTTGGTGGTGAATCTCCTTTCACACGCACACGGAAATTCCAACTGGTCATTAATCATGGTCCGTTGTGCGTTTCCAGTCGTGATGGAGTCAGTGCCGATGGATTCATCATTCTCTCCCCCTTTCGGTGAATCCTGGGAGCATCTTTCATTTAAAGAACTCGTGGCATGTTATCAAAGGCAAGGTGGGAAGCCAACCCACAAAGCCCGCAGATCTAGTCTTTCCCAGTGTCCTTCG
>CM060305.1:42798819-42823819 GCA_030674185.1 Monoplex corrugatus | reverse complement strand
AAAATATCTTAGTTTCGCATTTTTAAGTAGAGTTATATTGCACAACTCCTGTACTGATTAACTCTTCTCCTACCCAGCGATCAAATTAACACAACAGGACCTGGCCAGCTCATGGGTTTATGCGCAGGCTTAAGGCTTCTGCCATGATCACCATACACATGGCAACTGTGACGTTAGTGCATATGGAACTCGTTCTAGCGCGGAGATGTCATCTTGAGAAACGGAAACTGAAACATTTGTAGTGCTTAAAACCCAACATCCGATCCAATGGATCGGGACGCATGCACATTGATTGTAGGCGTGGCTTTTCTAAATAAAGCAGTGCACGTGGTCGGCAGCAGTAAACAAAAGCTGTGTGCTAGAAGCAGCTTTTCTTCTGCCTCACCCTCACCCCGTACTCACCAGCCCAGCGCAGTTTCTCTGGTACTACCAACCCCTGACGCAAGGCACTGTCCCCGTATATTTACTGACAAGTAAGTTTTAGCGGTCCTCACAACACGCACTACTATTACCCCAGTTCCACATAGCCATCTGGTTATGAGGTTGTGTGTTTCTGCTGTAAACTGTCTGGCCATGCCCCTCTCTCCAGCTTCCCTTCTCCTTTGCCCCCACACAGTCCTAATCTCAACCCCCCCCCCCCCATTCTCTCTCTCTCTCTCTCTCTCTCTCTCTCTCTGTGAAATAAAGCAATGAAAAAAATTAGTTTCTTCTGGTGTCCTCTCGTTTCTGCTACTATGCTTATGATGTTCATCGATTGATTGATTGTATTTTCCATTTCATACACACGTTGAACAACTCGTGATGCTAACTCAAAGCGGCAAACTACTTCACATTTTGATGATTAATTATCCTGCAAAATTCTAATGGAGATGGAGAGAGACGGTACACGTGGGAAGGCAGTTTCCTGGTCAAACAGACTCGGTTACCACGCGATATAGGAGGCCCCACAGGGGTACATTCCAATGAGAAAGACTACAAAAGAGGAAAGTATCGAGCATGCTTTAAGGCACAGCTAGCAACTTCGTTTACCCATCCTCCAATAACAAATAAGATTAAGCAGGTAAGCCATGCTACCCATTCCTTTCAATGTACAAAATCGCATATACAGACGGAACTTTTAAAAAATCAGAAAAAAGGGGAATAAAGAAAGAAACAAGAAAAAGGCAAACAAACCAACGCTGAAAATAATCCAGCCCAAGGGAAATAATCTTAAGACCTCTCTCTCTCTCTCTCTCTCTCTTTGTCTATCTCTTTCTCCACACCCTCCCCCTTCTTTCTCCCTCTTTCTTCCTCTCTCTCTCTCTATCAATTTCTTATACTGAATGCACACCCATATATACCCACACACAGGCTTTCTCAAATGTATTCAGATGCCACCTGTCATCCTCCATACCATGAGCTGGCTTATCATTATTCTGTTCAGACTGACCATTTCAAGTCCTCCCAACTCCAAGTGACCAGTTCATTGCCCATCTTAATGCTTGAATCGTTTTGGTGGTGTCAGCTTTTTATTTCATAGGTCCCCTCCCCCTCCTTCCCAAATGAAGACATTGTCAGCGCATAAGAGTTGTGCGCAAGCTCAACGAGTCTGTTCGATAATTAATGTCAGATCTGGGTGAAGCGCATATGGAATTGTCTCAGTGTGCTGAAATCCCCCTTGAACAAACTTCAAACTTCAATGTCAATTAGCAATGATCTTGACATGAAAAGTGTTGAGGGCGGATTGATTAATTCAAAAACCATTTATTTTCAGATTAGTTGATGTTGTTCTGTCAACATCAACAGGGTAATTCAGGATAACTGAAAAAAAGATACAAAAGAATAAAACAAAGGAAACTATTTCCATTTTTATCACGGTCCGATTTATCCTTACACGTGAACTTGCATGCTGGCAAGGTCATTGACAGATACCCACATATGTCCTTTATGTCCTTGTCTGTGCCTCTCCTTACACCAACACAAGCGAGCGTCACTTCAAGGCTGACTGCGTAAAAGTAATTAATTTAGCTGTAATCTACACAGTATTTTCAAATCAGTATTTGGAAGGAACTGGGATGAGTGGGGAATAATTGTTTGCTGTTTTATCCCCGCATTGTACATTACCTTCTGCTAATTTCCATTATGGTTTTCAGTCAGTGGACAGAGGGATATCAGTTTGTGTTCAAGACTATTTATCAAATAGTATGAACACTTGATGAGAAGTCTTTGTATTTCTCGACAGTTTGTCATACACACACGCTGCATTATTACTGTTGAGAGCCCCTGACTTCGTGCACAGATCTAAATTACAGATTGATAACCTCATCCCTTCACCCCTTTTGATTACACTCCGGTCACAAACACAGACATCCTGCTGAGTTTGTCGTTTGCTGCCACGCGGTAACTGAGGCCTTGACCAGGAGATCCAGTAGATCTATGTAAGTTACTTGAACCTTGCTGAGAATGAGAACAAAAGATGAGAAGGAAAGGATGGTGCTAATGGAAACTGCATGACTGCTATCCCATGCTTGGCCTCTCTCAGGGTGTGAAAGAAATAGCGCCAGAAATCTGTGGTCAGACCTATCATTGTCTGTAAACAAATTTGCGCGCTCATTCTTTCTGGGTTCTACTGAAAACGCACACGTCTAGTTTGAGAAAGTTTGTCTTTGACGAAATAATGAATTTTAATTTATTATTGCTGGATATAAACGAAGAAAAGAAGGAGGCTGTGATACAACTGTTTGAAAGCTGTGGTTGGGAGTGGAAATGTGAAGTGCTATCACAACTTACAATCAGTGAAGCTGACAGTGTTAGTGAGAGTAATTCTGTGTGTGTTACCAATATATCCTGTGTAGATACCACAGCATCTTGTACACCTACTTCAGTGGCTACACTGTCCTCAGCAAGTTATAGAGTTCCACCGGCGACAGATGTAGTGTGTTCTTCATCTGGTGCTAGTGTCAGTGTAGGTGATACAGCATGCAGTTAGTCAGGGCAGATGCCAGTTTTGTTTTTGTGAGCCGTGTGTTACCGCAAACCGTCAGAGGTGGCTGGATAATGGGGCGTGATGGGGCGTGATGGTGTAGATGAATGTGTGGTGACAGTCCTTCGTGAGATAATACCAGACTGTGTGCTGTCGCTTGTAAGACTTGTACCCTAAACCACCAGGTAAGCCGTACATGGGACATAAGTGGTGGTGACTACAGGTCAGTGTTGTGTTCATATGAACACAACACTGACCGTTTGTGCTCCGATGTGTGTGTGTGTGTGTGTGTGTGTGTGTGTGTGTGTGTGTGTGTGTGTCTGTATGAGTACGGTGTATGTGCCCACAGCTTGTGTGTGCATATATTGCATGTGCTTTATTTCTTTTCATACACTACACAATTTTAATTAAGCTGATCGTTTAATTCTCTAGACGTCTATATTGTAGGCCTTTCGGGTGTGTGTGTGTGTGTGTGTGTGTGTGTGTGTGTGTGTGTGTGTGTGTTACGACAACATGCCTTCGTTGTTTTCTTTCCACGTGCTTTTCTATTTTTGGATGGCGTGCCTGTCAGATGTCTCGTCATGTTTTGTAGCCGCGCCTCTAAGTTCGTCCAATTTAGATTTTAATTTCCTAATAAATACATATACGCACAATTTTCGATAAAAATATAACAAAAGTTTAAAAGCAGGGATTGGGATTGTACTGTGTGACAAATATGAGCCAGGTAGCTCTCCGACAGCGTCCGAAATCTACAATTAACTCAGAGCAGACAGCCGGTGTTGCTTCGGCAAACGTTTGAATTCAAGTGACTTCCGATCTACTTCCCGCCTTATATAGTCCTGCTGTCCCTTTAAGTGCAGTCCCCCCCCCCCCCCCCCCACTATGGCAATGTGACATTTCTCCTTAATCCATTACCAGCGTACTTATCTTACTAGTCTAGGGCGTATACGTAGAGACTCGAGACGTCTGGACTGAGATTATTGATGAGAGGTAAGGACCAACTCACTAGATTGTGGAGAAATATTTCTTGTGGAAACTGAAATCTAAAATCAATTTAATGACTACTCTCTCTCTCTCTCTCTCGCTCTCTCTCTCTCCTCTCCTCTCATTTAACTGAAATCAGCATGTCAAAGCCCTCGTCCTCCACGGTTTCTTGTGTATATAAGGGCCTGAGAGAGAGAGAGAGAGAGAGAGAGAGAGAGAGAGAGAGAGAGAAAGAGAGAGAGAGGAAATATTTGTCGGTTACACAACACTTTCACATAATACTCCAGAAAGAACAACACAAGTAATCCATTGTCAGCTTCAGAACACTTTCACATATTACTCCAAGAAGGCGAACACAAGCTATCCATTGTCGGTTTCAGAATACTTTCACATAATACTCCAAAAAGGGCAACACAAGTAATCCATTGTCGCCTTCAGAACACTTTCATATAATACCCCAAAAGGAGAACACAAGTAATCCATTGTGAATTTCACAACACGTTGACATAATACTCCAACATGGGGAACACAAGTAATCCAGTGTTGGCTTCAGAACACTTTCACATAATACTCCAAGAAGGGGAACACAAGAAATCCATTGTTGGCATCACAACACTTTCACATAGTACTCCAAAAAGAAGAACACAAGCAGTCACATTGTCTGCTTCAGAACACCTTCACATAATACTCCAGAAAGGGGAACACAAGTAATCCATTGTCGACTTGACAGAACTTTCACTTAATACTCCAAAAAGAAGAGCAAAAGTAATCCATTGTTGGCTTCACAACACATTTACATAATACTCCAAAAAGGGGAACACATGTAATCCTCTGTTGTCTTCAGAACACTCAGATAATACTCCAGAAAGGGGAACGCAAGTAATCCATCGTTGGCTTCACAACACTTTGACATAATACTCCAGAAAGGGAAACCCAAGTAATCTATTGTCGGCTTAAGAACACTTTCATATAATACCCCACAAGGAGAACACAAGTAATCCATTGTGATTTCACAACACTTTCACATAATACTCCAAAATGGGGAACAGAAGTAATCCAGCTGGCTTTAGAACACTTTCACATAATTCTCCAAAAAGGGGAACACAAGTAATCCTTTGTCGGCATAAGAACACTTTCACATAATACTCCAAAAAGAGGAGCACAAGTAATCAGTTGTCGGCTTCAAAACACTTTCACATAATACTCCAAAAGGGGAACACAAGTAATCCATCGTCAGCTTCACAACAATTTGACATAATACTCCAAAAAGATGAACACAAGTAATCCATTGTCGGCTGCAGAACACTTTCACATAATACTCCAAAAACGAGAACACAAGTAATCCTTTGTCGGAATAAGAACATTTTCACATAATACTCCAAAAAGGGCAACACAAGTAACCCATTGTCAGCTTCACAAAATTCTCCAAAATAGGGAACACAAGTAATCCTGTTGGTTTCTGAACACTTTCAAATAATTCTCCAAAAAGGGGCACACAAGTAATCCATGTTGTTGGCATCACATCACTTTCACATACTACTCCAAAAAAAGAAGACTAGAACTAGTCCAAAATGGGAACACAAGTAATCCAGTGTTGGCTTCTAAACACTTTCATGTAATACTCCAAGAAGGGGAACACAAGAAATCCATTATCGACATCACAACACTTTCACATAATACTCCAAAAAGAAGAACACAAGCAGTCCATTGTCTGCTTCAGAACACTTTCACATAATACCCCAGAAAGGGGAACACAAGTAATCCATTGTCGACTTGACAGAACTTTCACTTAATACTCCAAAAAGAAGAAACAAAAGTAATCAATTGTTGACTTCACAACACTTTCACATAATACTCCAAGAAGGGGAACACATGTAATCCACTGTTGTCTTCAGAACACTCACATAATACTCCAGAAAGGGGAACACAAGTAATCCATCGTTGGCTTCACACACTTTGACATAATACTCCAAAAGGAGGAACACAAGTAATACACTGTTGGCTTCAGAACACTTTCACATAATACTCCAAAAAGGAGAACACATGTAATCTATTGTCAGCTTGAGAACAATTTCACATATACTCCAGAAAGGGAACACAAGAAATCCATTGTTGGCTTCAGAACACTTTCACATAATACTCCAAAAAGGAGAACACATGTAATCTATTGTCAGCTTGAGAACAATTTCACATATACTCCAGAAAGGGAACACAAGAAATCCATTGTTGGCTTCAGAACACTTTCACATAATACTCCAAAAAGTGAAACCCAAGTAATCCATTGTCAGCTTTAGAACACTTTTACATAACACCCCAAAAGGAGAGCACAAGTAATCCATTGTGAATTTCACAACACTTTCACAAAATTCTCCAAAATGGGGAGCACAAGTAATCCTGTTGGTTTCTGAACACTTTGACATAATTCTCCAAAAAGAGGCACACAAGTAATCCATGTTGTTGGCATCACATCACTTTCACATACTACTCCAAAAAAGAAGACTAGAACTAGTCCATTGTCTGCTTCAGAACACTTTCACATAATACTAAAAAAAAAAAGAAAAAAAAAAGAACACAGGTAATCCATTGCTGACTTCACCATACTTTCACATAATACTCCAAAAAGGGGAACATACATGTAAGTAACCCTTTGTCGGCATAACAACACTTTCACATAATATTCCAAAAAGAGGAGAACCAGTAATCAGTTGTCGGTTTCAAAACACTTTCATAAAACACACCAAAAAGGGGAACACAAGTAATCCATTGTCAGTTACACAACAATTTCATATAATACTCCATAAAGGGGAACACAAGTAATCCATCGTCGGCTTCAGAACACTTTCATATAATACTCCAAAAACGGGAACACAAGTAATCCATTGTCAGCTGCAGAACACTTTCTATTACTCCAAGAAGGGGAACACAAGCAATCCATTCTTGGCTTCAGAACACTTTCACATAATACTCCAAAAAGGGAAACCCAAGTAATCCATTCTTGGCTTCAGAACACTTTCACATAATACCCAAAAGGAGAACACAAGTAATCCATTGTGAATTTCACAACACTTTCACATAATACTCCAAAATTGGGAACACAAGTAATCCAGTGTCGGCTTCAGAACACTTTCACATAATACTCCAAGAAGGGGGACACAAGAAATCCATTGTTGGCATCACAACACTTTCACATAATACTCCAAAAAGAAGAACACAACTAGTCCACTGTCTGCTTCAGAACACTTTCACATGATACTCCAAAATGGGGAACAGAAGTAATCCAGTCGGCTTCTGAACACTTTTTTTTACATAATTCTCCAAAAAGAGGAACACAAATAATCCATTTTTGGCATCACAACACTTTCACATACTCTCCAAAAAGAAGAACACAAGTAGTCCATTGTGTACTTCAGAACACTTTCACATAATACTCCAGAAAGGGGAAAACAAGTAATCCATTGTGAATTTCACAACACTTTCACATAATACTCCAAAATGGGGAACACGGGTAATCCAGTGTCGGCTTCAGTACACTTTCACATAATACTCCAAGAAGGGAAACACAAGAAATCCATCGCTGGGATCACAACACTTGCACATAATACTCCAAAAAGAAGAACAGAACTAGTCCATTGTCTGCTTGAGAACACTTTCACATAATACTCCAGTAAGGGGAACACAAATAATCAATTGTTGGCTTCAGAATACTTTCACATAATACTCAAAAAAAAAGAACACAGGTAATCCATTGCTGACTTCACCATACTTTCACATAATACTCCAGAAAGGGGAACACAAGTAATCCATTGTGAATTTCACAACACTTTCACGTAATACCCCAAAATGGGGAACACAAGTAATCCATTGTCGGCTTCAGAACACTTTCACATAATAGCCCAAAAGGAGAACACAAGTAATCCATTGTGAATTTCACAACACTTTCACATAATTCTCCAAAAAGGGGAACACAAATAATCCATTTTTGGCATCACAACACTTTCACATAGTACTCCAAAAAGAAGAACACAAGTAGTCCATTGTCTGCTTCAGAACACTTTCACATAATACTCCAGAAAGGGGAAAACAAGTAATCCATTGTGAATTTCACAACACTTTCACATAATACTCCAAAATGGGGAACACAAGTAATCCAGTGTCGGCTTCAGAACACTTTCACATAATACTCCAAGAAGGGGAACACAAGAAATCCATTGCTGGGATCACAACACTTGCACATAATACTCCAAAAAGAACAGAACTAGTCCATTGTCTGCTTAAGAACACTTTCACATAACACTCCAGAAAGGGGAACACAAGTAATCCATTGTCAGCTTGACAAAACTTTCATATAATACTCCAAAAAGAAGAACACAAGTAATCCATTGTTGGCATCACAACATTTTCATATAATAATCCAAATAGGGGATCACATGAAATCCACTGTTGTCTTCAGAAAACTCACATCATACTCCAAAAAGGGGAACACAAGTAATCCACTGTCGGCTTTAGAACATTTTCACATGGTACTCCAATAAGGGGAACACAAGTAATCCATTACAAACGTAATCCATTTTCGGTTACAGAACACTTTCATGTATACTCCGGAAAATGGAAAAGTAATCCATCGTTGGCTTCAGAATAATTTCACTATACTCCAGGAAAGGGAACAGAAGTAATCCGTTGTCAGCTTCAGAACATTTTCACATAATACTCGAAAAAGAAGAGTACAAGTAATCCAATGTCGGCTTCAGAACACTTTCGCATAATACTCAAAGAAACGGGAACACAAGACATCCACTGTCGGCTACAGAACAATTTCACTATATTCCAGAAAAGGGAACAGAAGTAATCCGTTGTCAGCTTCAGAACACTTTCACATAATACTCGAAAAAGAAGAGTACAAGTAATCCAATGTCAGCTTCAGAACACTTTCACATAATACTTCGAAAAGGGGAACACAAGTAGTCCGTTGTCAGTTGCAGAATACATTCACGTATTACTCCAACAAAGGGAACACAAATAATCCATTGTCAGCTTCAGAACACTTTCACATAATACTCCAAAAAGGGGAACACAAGTAATCCATTGTCGGTTACACAACACTTTCACATAATACTCTAAAAAGGGGAACACAAGTAATCCATCGTCGGCTTCACAAAACTTTGACATAATACTCCAAAAAGGGAAACACAAGTAATCCATTGTCGGCTTCAGAACAGTTTCACATATTACTCTAAGAAGAGGAACACAAGCAATCCATTGTTGGCTGCAGAACACTTCCACATAATACTCCAAAAAGGAAACCCAAGTAATCCATTGTCGGCTTCAGAACACTTTCACATGATACCCCAAAAGGAGAACACAAATAATCCATTCTGAATTTCACAACACTTTCACATAATACTCCAAATGGGTAACAGAAGTTTAAATACTGACAAATCAGTTGATTATAATTGAACAAATGTCAAACGTTTGGCAGAAGGACTGTAGGCAGAGGTCCCACCAGAATCGACCAAGACGATCATTAAGTTCTCCAATCGACAGAGCATTTACAACACAACCTAAAATCCTTCTCTGACGAATTTTCCCTGAAAACAGTCCACAATTCATCACCTTTGTATGGCTGTCAAACGATTGGCAGACACGTCGTGATGGGGAATCTTTTCAGGACCCACCAAGGTAATCATTCAATGCACTGACTGATAGAACACTGACAACGCAATCAAAGTAGGTTGCTCCACAGAGAACACGGATTAAAATATCTTTCATGAACTCTCTCTTGAATGCAGTATATACTTTCCCTTCCCTGATTCAGAGAGTCTGCTTCTAATGCAACGATTAAGTTTGAAAACTGAATAGTTAAATAGGCTGATTATCTACCTGGTCGTATGTCACAACGATGAAACAGGCTTCACGCAAGGACACAACACTGAATTAGAACTGCAGAATTTTGTCTTCTTTTCCATCCCGTTTATCATACAACTGATACCGATTTATTTTACCATGTATGGCGTGGTCCCGAAACCTACAGGGAGAAAAGATATACTTACACGTTTTCTTCTAAAATTATGTCATGGCTGATGGGAGATCGGGGAGAAAATCAGCACAACCCTAAGCAATATGGTGTTCACTCACACACTAAACAATCCAACGGCTGAGAACATTAGAATAATCGCCTGATTACAATAAACACTAAACCAATCACTCATGAAGCACAGCAATGGACGGAAATCGTAATCAAGTATAATTCTACTGTACATGTACTCTCCGAAGTTGCTGATGTTGTTAAATACATTATATCACCATGTTCAGTGTTTACGTGCATAAAGTGCACTATTTCCACTAATTGTTTCAATCATTTTGTGCTCACTGCAATCTACTGCCGCCATTTTCTTATGTCTGCACTTTGGTATGTAATCACTTCTTTGGATAAATTATGAATACGAGAATTCTGTCTTCAAAAATGCTGTCAATGTTATTACTACTATAAACTTTTCATCGTCAGATTAAAACTGAAAATGTACTAGTACGATGCCATCTGCCACTATCTTTATAATCAAACTTCAATGAATTCATTCAGTGTCTGCTAATGTCAAACACAGCAGGCAAGATTTTGTTATCACATACATACTAGTTTCACACTGTTCGAAACTTTGTTGCTACTACCATTCCATAGTCTTTAAACATTAGTAGATTTCTTGCATAAGATCTTTCACTGTTAATGCTTGTAACATCTTCACCAAGTCAAAAATACAATAAATCACGAACCAGACATGTAGTCATTTTCCACACTGATGGCCACAGTGAAAATTTTGCAGACGACATGACGTCATGCAAGTCGCCCCGCGACAAAGTTGCACGAACTGCACGCATTTCAAATCCTTGCATTGTCGTTCGGTATGAAACGAAGACTTCTTCGGCTATCTTCGGGTTTTGTACTGAACGCACGATTCTCGACGGGCATACAAAACAACGTAGTCAAGCCATTCTAACGATAGCCTTTATCATAAAAAAGATTTTTTTTTAAAAACGCACTCTACATTTGTTACACACGCTCTTCACCGTACAACTCACAAGCAGCCTAGATCTGGTTACTTGTCAAGGTCACGGCGACCTGTAAAAGTCGTCAGATGAAATAAAACTACGTGAAGTGGGGTCAATAGACGACTGTCACTGATCATTCGTTCATTCAGTGGCATCTCAGTCTCAGGAGACCGGGCTGAATACGCCCCTGGACTATCGTCGTTTGTTTGGGTCTTGGCACCATCTGCTAGATCTATGGCTGTGAGTGGCAGTCCCTACTGTGGTTGACACAGATAAAGTGGGAGGCCTGGGTTGAAGGGGTTGCTGTATATTACTCGCTCTGATCTCTCCTTCCCGTAGCGAGCTGACCTCTCCTCGTGTCTGTCTCTACGATGTCCCCTCCTTATGTCTGCCTCTCCTCATGTCAGCCTCTGTGATGTCCCCTCCTTATGTCTGCCTCTGTGAAGTCCCCTCCTTATGTCTGCCTCTGTGAAGTCCCTTCCTCATGCCAGCCTCTACGATGTCCCCTCTTCATGTCTGCCTCTGCGATGTCCCCTCCTCATGTCTGCCTCTGCGATATCCCCTCCATATGTCTGCCTCTATGATGTCCCCTCCTCATGTCTGCCTGTGCGATGTCCCCTCATGTCTGCCTCTGCGATGTCCCCTCCTCATGTCTGCCTCTGCGATGTCCCTTCCTCATGTCAGTCTCTGTGATGTCCTTTCCTCATGTCAGCCTGTGCTTTGTCCCCTCCTCATGTCTGCCTGTGCGATGTCCCCTCCTCATGTCTGCCTGTGCGATGTCCCCTCCTCATGTCTGCCTGTGCGATGTCCCCTCCTCATGTCAGCCTCTGCGATGTCCCCTCCTCATGTCAGCGTCCGTGATGCCCTTGTAGACAGTGTGACGCCAGGCTGCACTATCCATGGCCTGCGTTTCTCAGTTGTTTGTGGATATGTTACAGACCTTCAGGTCTCTTTTGCAGGCGTCTTTGAAACGGACTGAGGGTTAGCCGACTCTCCTGTGCCCTGGACTAACTGCCCATACAGAATGTCTTTTGGCAGTCTGCAATCTTCCATGCAAAAGATATGACCCTGCCATCGCAGGCGGCGTTGACTCAAGGGAGACTACTTGCTGGGGATCTTGGCATGTTCCAGGAAGTCTTTGTGTGGGATGTGGGTCATGCCAGTTGATTTTGAGGAAGCGTTTTAGGTAATGCATATGGAACTAGTTGAGCCGATGTTCTTGCCTCATGTAAGTGGTCCAGGTTTCGTTTCCATACAGTAAGGTGCTGCTACACTCGGGTCTTGGTGAATTCTATCAACGATCTATTTTCACAAACCCTCTTTGTCAGTCTGACCGTGATGATGTTTGCCTTCTCGAGCCGTCAGTCGAGTTCGACATCGAATGAGAGGATGTTGCTGATAGTGGACCCCAGGTAGTTAAAGCTGTCTACGGCTTTAAGAGTGACTCTGTCGATGATGATGGAAGGAAGGGTGGTGACATCTTGTGCTCTGACGTTCGTCTTCCTCAGGCTGATAGTGAGCCTATACTGTTTGCATGCGTTGGCAAAGTGGTTGCCCAGTCTCTGAAGTGCGTCCTCGGTGTGGATCACGAGAGCTGCCTCATTGGCGAAGAGCATTTCCCTGATGAATACCGTCCTGACCTTGGTCCTCACAGCAACTTCCCGTCAGAGCTGGTGTGCAGATAGACACCGTCAGTGGACAAGTCAAAGACATATATCAGGAGGAGGAAAAAGAAGATCCCAAAGAAGATCAGCGTTTGCACAAATCCTTGCTTGACTCCACGGCTGGTCGGGAAGGAGTCTGGAATGAGATCGTCATGCTGCAAAGTTTTGGAGGACAGTCGATCCTCCTGAGCTCGCATATGTTCCTCCTGCTGGCGATGCCTAAAGCCTTGGTGAGGTTTACAAACACCATACAGAACTATTGACCTTGTTCTTTACTCTACTCCTGAAGCCGGGAAGCAGAAAAAAACTATATGGGAAATGCAGATATGTGCGACAAACATGACCATTGACACTTTTACGCTGTGATTTGGACATTGCGACTAACTGAGGATCATAACACTTCAAGTTTCTAAATGGAGCGTGTGTCTTTTTCTATAGAACTTCATGAACTTTCGTAGTAATAATGGAATGATCGATTAAATTTGTAGAAGTTCAGTGAAGCCAAAATATGATTTAAGACTTTAAACAAAATTTGCTTGTAAGCGCCTAATGTAACATTTCTTCTAGAATGCGTTTATAGACATGCCCCATTTTAAGGCACTAGGTTCTGTCCTTTTGTATTTCAAGGCATGTGAAATTTGCAGAAATTGTGGAATAAATGTGATTTCAACAGGCGAAGAAGCATATATTCATAAAGATGTAAGAACTGAAGGTTTTTGGGACAGTGTTATGTAACTATGTTTCCAGTGTCTATCTATTTATGTTAAAGTTAAGCTTTTATAGATAACGGAAGATAATCAAAACCTTAGCTTTTTTTATACACTGTGATGCTGTTGTCTTAGCCGCTGACGCGAAACCGTTGCTCGTGTTGATTACAGCAAACAGGTTTTGTTCTGGAGGTAATACGGAAAAATCGATTACTGGAACTGTTAACGGTTTCCGTTTTGTACAACGTGATCACAAATGTACAGATGACCTTGAAAATGAACCAAGGTCAGCCAAAGGCATTTATTTGATAGGAAGTTGTTGTTTGATTGAAACGTCCAAGCAATATTACATTCTGTGAAAAGTGTAAGGACTATAACTCAAAACATATATTTCTACAATGTTGTGGTTATGACCTAGAGATGAAGGTAAAGTGTCCATGATTTGCTATTTCCAAGTTTGATCAGGAGACCATTAAAATGATAAAACAACTGAAGTTCTTCTTCATTTCTGTGATAGAGTTATTGTTAACCGAACAAATATCATAACCCACAAAATGAAAAAAAGGAACATTCATTTATGTGGCCTCACCATTTTTGTCACCATGTCTTCAATTTCTTATGCACGTGCGATAAAGTTGCTAAAAAAACCCAACAACAACAAAGAACAAAAAACCCCACAAAAAACAAAACAAAAACAAAAACAACAACAACAACAACAAATTCAATCAGACGAAAGCTAAGCCCTCGGCCACACTACGAGCGATGCTTTGGGTCGGGCTACGGTGTAGCGGTAGGCGAGCTTTGAGCTGTGAGCAGTTGGGGGGGGGGGGGGCACACCAAAAGCGGTGACAGCTTGTGGTTAGCTAGCATACTGCTAGCTAAAAGCTCGGTGACCGCTGAGATGGCCACACTACAAGCTGCTAGGGGCTGGTTGTGTGCTAGCCTGCTACTAGCTGTCGTTCACACTGTTGGTTTCAGATGTCGGCGAGCAGGTATCTTCATGATCTATCAGAACTTTCGCCATTTCTACGACAAGCAATTCTTTTTTTATGAAAGACAGTACTGGGTCAATCCCATTAATGAACAAAGAAGTGTGTACGGTGAATATCATCATTTGGTACCAGACCTCAAACAGGAGGGAGAAAGATTTCATTTCTGTTTTCAGGATGCTTCCAAACACTTTTTCTCGATTCCATTGGATCTTGTTCATCATGAATTTACAAAACAAAAAACTGCCTTCAAACAACGAATATTAGCAGAGGAATGTTTTGAATGAAAGCTGCTTAAGCACGCTGTATGTGATTATCTCTTGTACGCCATTCTCAGCTCCTTTTTACTGGACATAATCAGCTCTATGAGGATGATGAGGACAAGGAATAGAATCAAAAGAGAAATAACAGAAGAACAGTGTGGATTTGTGGAAGGGAAAGGAAGTATTAATGCCATGTACATCCTAAGAACTATCATCATACAGAGGTCAAATGAGATGAATATGGATTTGTATTTATGCTTTGTTGACTATACAAAGGCTTTCGATCAAGTAAGACATGATGAATTGATCAACCAATTGGAGAGACTCAATGTTGATGGAAAAGATCTACGAATAATCAGAAATATGTACTGGGAACAAACAGCTACAATGAGAATAGAAAACCATGTAAGCTCTTTCCAAAATATCAAAAGAGGAGTCAGACAGGGTTGTGTTTTGTCACCAGATCTGTTTTCACTTTACAGCGAAAACATCATGAGAAACCTAGAAGAAGACCCTGGATTGAGGGTTGGAGGGAAAATGATAAACAATATTCGATACGCAGTTGACACCGTGCTCATTGCAGAAAATGAAAGGGACCTACAAAACCTTGTGAATATACTAGAAATAGAAAGCAAAGGAAAGGGGCTGGAACTAAACAGCAGGAAGACTGAAATCATGGTGATCAGTAAAAAACATGAAATCCCCTCATGCAAAATAACAGCAAATGGCACAACCTTGACACAGGTTGATAAATTCAAATACCTGGGAACGAACATTTCATCAGACGGCAGACGCACATCAGAAATAGCCGGCAGAATCGGCCAAGCCAAAACAGCATTCAAGAAGATGACAAGCATTCTTACCAACAAATGCCTTTCAATTAACGTCAGGAAGAGAGTTCTTGAATGTTATATAGAACCAATACTGTTGTACGGATGTGAGGCGTGGACAGTCAACAAACAAAGCCAGAACAAGATTGAGGCAGCCGAGATGTGGTTTCTCAGAAGAATGTTGAGAGTTTCATGGACAGCAAAGAAAACAAACGAGACAGTCTTCATGGAGGCAGACACAAGTAGATCGCTCATAAGGAAGATTAGGAGAAGACAAGCAACATTTATAAGCCATTTTATGAGGAAGGGGGATTTGGAGCACCTGGTCACAACGGGAAAGCTGGAGGGAAAGAGAGCACCGGGTAGACCCAGGGAGAAAATGCTGGACGGACTTGCAGAGTGGCTGGGGACGAGGAGGGTGGGGGAGATGCTAGGGGCAACGAGAGATAGAGACAGATGGAAGTCCATGATCGCCAACGCCATGCGGCAGGGCACCTGATGATGATGAATCAGCTCTATAGTCACAATAAAATAATAATAATAATGAAGATGAGAATAATAACAATAATGAGAATATTATAATATACATTATTATTATGTTATTATTATTATTATTATAATGTATTTTTCATCACAATTAAAGTAATGGGATAATGTACTTGATATATCTATATCTACATCCATATGTATATATATATATATATATGTGTGTGTGTGTGTGTGTGTGTGTGTGTGTGTGTGTGTGTGTGTGTGTGGTGTGTGTGTGTGTGTGTGTGTGCCAGCATGTACTTTGTAAGGTTATGTATCAAACAGTATGCATTTATAACATGCGTGTAGTATCGTGTTTGGCAACATTGACGTTTATTTTCCTTGATGTCTATATATCTATATCGATCCGAATTGTATATACATATACCTGTGTGTGTACTGACCTATACATGATCAGTAAAATAGAGAACCATTGGCAGAATTTAAGATTCAAAGAGTTATGAATCAATTGTAAAACGAGCAAGACGCTGTATCAGCCAAAACATTCTCATGTCCACACACGAGCCACATGCCCGCTTACACAGTCCCTACCGTCCCCTCCCTACAAATACTACTACACCAGCCGCTGAATCTACTTTGCTTATCGCGGCAATTCCATAAACATCCGGTCGGGGCCTGGAAAAACAACTGACAGAAATACCATTCGAGCTGCGAGCGACGTTAAATACCCGGGGACGTCTCTCGCCGTATGATTTCAAGAAAATGTCAATGATACATACATACATACATACATGTTATATATATATATATATATATATATATATATATATATATATATATATATATATATATATAACATGTATGTATGTATGTATGTATGTATGTATGTATATATATATATATACACATATATATATATACATATATATGTATACAATTTTACAATTTACATCCAATTAGTGTCCTTGATATGTGTATACTCTATTCATATTCAATAAGTGTCAATGATAGATGTGTATACTATTTATAATATCCAATAAAAGTCGATGATTGGTGTATATACCATTCATATTTAGCTCAAAAGACTTAACTGATATGCGAATGTAACCTCCCTGTCATCATCATCATCATCATCATCATCATCAGGTGCCCTGCCGCATGGTGTTGGCGATCATGGACTTCCAGCCATCTCTATCTCTCGTTGCCCCCAGCATCTCCCCCACCCTCTTCATCCCCAGCCACTCAGCAAGTCCGTCCAGCATTCTCTCCCTGGGTCTACCTGGTGCTCTCTTTCCCTCCAGCTTTCCCGTTGTGACCAGGTTCTCCAAATCCCCCTTCCTCATAAAATGGCCTATAAATGTTGCTTGTCTTTTCCTAATCTTCCTTATGAGTGATCTACTTGTGTCTGCCTCCATGAAGACTGTCTCGTTTGTTTTCTTTGCTGTCCATGAAACTCAACATTCTTCTGAGAAACCACATCTCGGCTGCCTCAATGCTGCTCTGGCTTTGCTTGCTGACTGTCCACGCCTCACATCCGTACAACAGTATTGGTTCTTTTTAACATTCAAGGACTCTCTTTCTGATGTTAATTGATAGGCATTTGTTGGTAAGAATGCTAGTTATCTTCTTGAATGCTGTTTTGGCTTGGCCGATTCTGCCAGCTATTTCCGATGTGCATCTGCCGTCTGATGAAATGACCGTTCCCAGGTATTTGAACTTATTAACCTGTGTCAAGGTTGTGCCATTTGCTGTTATTTTGCATGAGGGGATTTCATGTTTTTTACTGATCACCATGACTTCAGTCTTCCTGCTGTTTAGTTCCAGCCCCTTACCTTTGCTTTCTGTTTCTAGTATATTCACAAGGTTTTGTAGGTCCCTTTCATTTTCTGCAATGAGCACGGTGTCATCTGCGTACCGAATGTTGTTTATCATTTTCCCTCCAACCTTTAATCCAGGGTCTTCTTCTAGGTTTCTCATGATGTTTTCGTTATATAGTGAAAACAGATCTGGTGACAAAACACAACCCTGTCTGACTCCTCTTTTGATGTTTTGAAAAGAGCTTATATTGTTTTCTATTCTCATTGCAGCTGTTTGTTCCCAGTACATATTCCTGATTATTCATAGATCTTTTCCATCAACATTGAGTCTCTCCAGTTGGTTGATCAATTCTTCATGTCGTACCCGATCGAAAGCCTTGGTATAGTCAACAAAGCATAAATACAAATCCTTATTCATCTCAATTGACCTCTCTATGATAGTTCTTAGGATGTATATGGCATTAATAGTTCCTTTCCCCTCCACAAATCCACACTGTTCTTCTGCTATTTCTCTTTTGATTCTATTCCTTGTCCTCACCATGATTATTCTTAACAGGATTTTTGTTACATGACTTATCAAACTGATTGTGCGATGGAGTTCGCATTCTATAGCCCCTGTCTTCTTTGGAAGTGCAATGAAAATTGATTTTGACATATCTGGGGATTTTTCCAGTGTCATAAATTTCATTTAGGAGGACTGTTATGTTTTCTATGCCAAATTCCTCCAGGGCTTCAATCATCTCTGTAGTAATGTTGTCTGGTTCTGGAGCTTTTTCCCGGTTTCATCTTTTTCAGTGCCGCTCTAACTTCATCTTTCATTATGGGTGGTCCTTCAAAGTTCTTTTTTATAATGTGTTCTTCGTTTCTGTCATCCTCAAAAAGGTCTTTAATGTACTCTCCCCATCTGTCTAATATTTTGTCTTTTTCCATGATAAGCGTGCCATCTTTTGATTTTAAGCAACCAGTTGATGTGCATGTATTTTTCCTGTGGACAATTTCTTCATTTCGTCTGTACATACCCCGATGATCCATTTTGTGTCGTTCTTCTATCTCTTTGCATTTTGGACAGGAGAAAGACAAAGAACCTCCCTGTATATAGGTAGAATTCAGTATGTGTTCTTCCTTTGCTACCACTCCCAGGCGAGTGTGTATGAGTGAGCAAGTGTGCAAACACCAAATCAAGAAGACAGTTCTCAGCAAGCATTTACCTAGTATATGCATTATCGAAAGCTTATTTTAATGCAGGAGTGTAAATCACTGTACATATTTTGTATGTAGTTTCCAACGTATGTTTTGTCTTTTGTATCACCTTGTAGATCAGTCATCTCTTTCTGTTTTTAATTGTGGCCCTTGAAAGGTTTTGATCTGTGTTTTTATGAAATTATTTTTGATTATCTATTTTATCTAAAAACAAAAACAAAATTATATTAAAGCTTCATCAATTTTTTTTTATTTGCTAGTCCTCGCATACACTATGTATGGAGGACTTTAAACCTCAATAGGAGAGGAAGAAGAACGTCGCTCGCCGCTAGCACCAACCGCGCGGTTATTGCTTATGGTGTGGCAGCTTGTACAGCAATCAGTGTCATCGTTCTCGTCGCGTAGCTACAACACAGCTCACAGCGCAGCTCATAGCTCATAGTGTGGCCGCACCCTTAGACTCACTTGACACTTAACGACATTGTTTATCCTCTGCACGGCGGGAAAGAAAAACAAACCACAGGAAATGAAGCTGCAAGGTCGCGGTCTGTCTTCTGCCGCCAGCTATCTTACCGCGCTCATTCTTTCCTGACAGAGAATGTAGATGTGTGGTTATTTTGTGTTGTATGAAATGAAATTAATCGTTGTAGTTCTCACAAGTGTTGAATATAAACATAAAAGAGGAAGAAATAGTAAGACAAATGTGGGGTAATCGTAACTGGAATGGCAGTGTGCACGTGAAACAGTACTATGTCATGTGATAGTGTGTTGTAATGACACTAGTGACAATGCTGATGACAGCAGGTCTGTGTCACTGATATATCTTGATACATCATCACAGTTACGCCCGATGCTTCTAGATCCACTTCATATCGTCCTTTTATCCAGTTGGGATTTTTCACATTTGGCAGATGTAGGATTTCACAGGGCAGTATAATAATAAATAATAATTACAATATTTATATAGCGCAAAATCTTGATAAAATCAAATCTAAGCGCTGAAGCAGACACACACGCACGCACGCACACACACACACACACACACACACACACACACACACACACACACACACACACACACGCATGGCTATAAATGGGGAGAAAGAATAAAAGCAATAAAAGTAAGAATAAAAGCAATGGAAAATTATAGAGAGCATAGCATATACAATTATATATTATAACCATGTGATTCCCCTCCGAGCGGAGACAGGCTGCAGAGGGGGGGGGGGGGGGGGGGGGGAGGGGTTGAGTGAGGTTAGGATTTTATGCGGAGGAGAAAAGGTGAGTTTTGAGAGCGGACTTGAAGGAGACAAAAGTAGGTTGCTGACGGACTGAGAGAGGAAGTTTGTTCCAGGAGAGTGGACCAGAAACAGAGAAGGCTCGTGGACCATAGGTATTGAGCTTAGTGCGTGGAAAGCGAAAAGTCAGAGGATCGGAGGCAGAGCGGAGGGTACGTGAGGGAAGATAGATCTCAAGTAGGCTTGACAGATTATCGGGGGCTGCGTTATTGAGGCTTTTGTAGCACATGGTGTCTAGTTTGTACTGTATGCGCTTTGATACAGGGAGCCAGTGAAGTTGTGCCAGGAGAGGAGATATGTGGTCAGCTTTTTTCTTTTTGAGTACAAGGCGTACAGCATTGTTTTGAATGCGCTGTAGGATGTGAATGGTGGAGGCAGGAAGACCAGACAGGAGTGAATTGTAATAGTCAATGCGAGATATTATGAAGGAGAGAACGAGTTTTGCAGTTGTTTCGACAGAGAGATACTTCCTGATCAGGCTTATACGATGGAGGTGATAGTAGCAAGATCTGGCAGTTTGAGAAACAAAGTTGTTCATGGAGAGGGTAGAGTCAATGCAGACACCAAGGTTTTTCGCTGAATCAGAAATTGGGACTGATGTGTTACATAATGGGAGAGAAAGAGGAGGCAGCTGAGAAAGTTTCTGACGGGTGCCAATGAGGATAGCTTCTGTCTTGTCGTCATTAAGCTGAAGTTTGTTGAACGTCATCCAGTTCTTAATGTCCGAGTAACACTCAGTGGTGCGAGTCAACAGGCGCTGTATATTATCAGGTGAGTCACTGTCTTGAAGTTGGGTGTCATCAGCATAGAAGTGGTGTTTTATAGAGTGGGAGTTGATGATGGTGGACAGGGGGGAGGTGTAAAGAGTGAAAAGAACAGGGCCAAGGACAGATACAGGTCAGGTATGCAGGTTGAGAGTAAGTGCCATTGATGAGAACAGTTTGTTTTCTGTTTGATAGGTATGAAGTGAACCAGGACAGAGCAATGTCAGAGATGCCAAAAGTATGATGAAGTCTAGAAAGGAGAATACCATGATCAATGGTATCAAAGGCTGCAGACAGATCAAGGAGTGTGAGGAGAGAGACTTTGCCAGTATCAGTTGCAAGGAGGAGATTGTTGAGAATGTGTAGTAGGGCAGTTTCAGTGCTATGGCACTGGCGGTAGGCTGACTGGAAAGGATTGAGGAGATTGTTGGCAGACAGGTGAGAGTTCAGCTGGTTGAGGACGACTTTTTCAAGGAGTTTTGACAAGAAAGAGAGATTAGAGATAGGCCGGTAATTTTTCAGTTCATTTGGGTCTAAATTGTGTTTCTTGAAGAGAGGGTGAACAATAGCAGACTTGAAAGAATCTGGGACAGTTCCAGTTTGAAGAGAAGTGTTGATGATGTCAGTGATGAATGGGAGGAGAGTAGGGAGACAGTCGGAGTAGAGAGAACCTGGAAGAGGATCCAGTTCGCAGGTTTTGAACGACATGGATCTGATGTATGTACATTAGGCCAGAGACATTCTCACATCTGGTACCAGTGAGCTTCAGTGTTGATATCAGTAGATAGGCAGAGAGAGGGCAAGCCAGACAGAACAGGTACCTCATTGTTTTGGAGCCGTAATGCTTTAGCAATGGACTGGCAGTGGATATGCTCATGTTTAAACACTCAGGCTCTAGGCTATATCCAATTTATTTATCAAAGAAATCAGTATATGGTGTTGTGTGACAAAAGTGTAGTAGTGGTAGTGGTGTGTTTGTGAAATCATGTCAGACTGTGTGTGCTGTTGCTGGTGTGAAATTTGACCCCCCCCCCCCCCAGCCCTATCGATAAACCAGACTTCGATAAAGTCTGTTATCACCAGAGGTCAGTGTTGCTTTTATTTACTCCGCAGATGTGTGTGTGTGTGTTGTGTGTGTGTGTTGTGTGTGTTTTTCAGGCAGCATGACTGTTTTGCTTTGCAATTTCCGTCCATGTGCTTTTCTATTTCTGTGAATATGCCAATCAAATTACCGTAGCTCCGCCCCAATTCCTTCGATTCAGACTTTATTTTCCAAATAAAAGCACACAATCACACTTTTTGTTACAAAGATTACAACTGACAAAAAGCATTGTTTGATATTTAAGTCTGTGCCAAAAAATGAGCGATGTAGATTCCCTCTAGTTCGAGTAATCTGTGTTTAATTGAGAGCAGACAGCGTGTGTTACCTCGCCGACGGTTTGAATTCAAGTGACTTCCCTACAGCCTCCCGCCTTATACAAGCTGATTAGATCGTAATGTATACTTGTTGTGTTGCTTGTGGCTGTGTCGGCATTTACTTTTGTTGTTTTTCTTGTAATTGTGTTATTTTGCTTGTGATTGTGTTGGCATTTATTTTTGTTGTTTCTCTTGTGGTCCTTACACACGCTGTGTTAGGCCTGGTTAAATTCCCATTGTTCCAGTGGCACTCCATTCATCAAACACCAGACACAGACACACATAGAGAGAAAACAAGAACAAAACAAATCATCCTGCTGTGCCTTTAACTACCTTCAAATCTATTTCTTTGACCAAATATTTAATCTTTCCCTTGTTGGGATGTCTGTATTGTTTAATGCATAATTTCTGTATGGTGTAATGTAGACCCTGTTTGGGTATACGAAGAGAAGAGAAGAGAAATAGAGAGAGAGAGAGAGAGAGAGGGAGGGAGACAGAGAGAAAGGGAGGGAGACAGAGAGAGAGAGAGAGGGAGACAGAGAGAGAGACAGAAAGACAGAAAGACATAGACAGAGAAGGGGAGGGAGGGACAGGGAGAAAGAGAGAGAGAGAAGAGAGGGACAGAGAGAGAGAGAGAGAGAGAGAGAGAGAGAGAGAGAGAAGTACACATGTATGCATCCAAACCTATTAAATACACACTGATAACACACACGCACACTAACCGTAAGAACACACACACAAACCGTAAGAACACACGCGCGCGCACACACACACACACACACACACACACACCACACACACAACACACACACACACACACACACACACAAAACACACACACACACGTCGTCACATGCCATTAAAAGACAGTATGACAAAAGAAAAAATAGACAGAGATCATTGACAATTCACTGAATGATCAATGCATTTTATTCATCAATAATTTTCGTGCCTAAAGGTTACAAGGTTTGCAAGTGTGTACACGTCACCACAGCGACAGCAAGACTACCTAACGTGCAGTTGCATTAGCACTCCATCTGATATTTCACACACACACATACACACATACACACACATACAGACACACACACGCGCGCGCGCGCGCGTAGCAGAAAACCGTAAAAGCTTCATGTTACATTATCAATAACAACAACGACAACAATACTACTACTACTACTATAATAACAATAATAATAGTAATGATAATAATAATATAATGATAATGGTAATAATAATAATAATAATAATGATGATGATGACGATACTACTACTACTACTAATGATTACAACAACATCATAACAATACGACAATAACAACAACAGTAATAATAATAATGTTAATAGTATTAATAATAATAATAATAATGATAACAAATACTACTGCCACCAACACCACCAACACCACCACAACCATCGCTACTACTATCTCTGTACTGTTGCTATACTACCACCATATTTCATTTTATGAATACTGTTCACTTACTAACACCTCAGAACTGCTGTTCAACACCAAAAATGTTAATCAAAAATTGTATATGTCTGGCACAAACAACTAAAGTCGCAGCATGAAATCAATTTCAAAACCATATACAAATAAAGACAAGTAATCATAAATATAAACGCTTGCTGCTCGAAATCATGTGAACAAGTCATCCATTATACAGCATTAAAACATCAAAATCCTGAAGTATCGTGGATAAGAAATCTGTGGAAGAGTTTGTTCAAACATCAGGTCATATTTTGTATGTATATATACATAATGTATATATGAAAGGAACAAAAACACAAACAAAAATGTAGGTAATCAAATATCATCGCTTTCAAATTATCAAATTATAGGTTTTTAAGCTCAAACCGAAGTATTCTTTTCAATAAACATTGAAGCGAATGTGATTTGTATTTAAACGCACAGACAGACAGACAGACAGACAGACAGGCAGACAGACAGACAGACAGACATGCACACACACAGACAGACACACAGACACACACACACACACATACACACACACACACACACACGTATACTCACATTATCCAAGCATGGGCAGACCTGAACTTTGGCTATTCTGAAAGAGTGCAGAGCGGAGGAAACTCGTTGCAAGTCATTATTGGTGTCCATACGTCTCGCAGTGTTTCAAGATATGTAACATAGCAAACATGTAAGATTGGGTGCTTAGTATGCTATCATGAATTATGTCAAGTTGAGTTTTTTAAGTGATGCAGTCATACTAAAGATATGTTTATCAAGGGTAAGACACTGCCTCTCTATGATTCAACAGATGGTGTATGAACAGGTATGCCAAGAGCTCATTTATATGCCTTGGAATCAATACTTTGTAATGTCTTCAATAGGTATTCTAGATTTACGATGTATGTTTTCGACGGGGGCACCCTTTAACATTACAAAAGCAGTCGAATGATGCACAAGGATTTTTGGACTTTCGCCCCACTTATATCTGCAGAAAAAATTTTCAATTTATTTTTAAGTGAATCTTCCAAGTGAATTTTGTTACAAAGGTTACGTCAAATACTTCAAAAACTTCAGTGATTTCATTTTTTTTATTCCATCATTG